>JBBBVM010000250.1:0-496277 GCA_037355625.1 Petunia x hybrida | reverse complement strand
AAACGGGCGCCCCGCGCCCACGACCGCGCCTAGACAACCAGAAGACGTCGAACACTCAGCGCTTTGGGTCCGTGGCACATGGGAAAATGCGCCAGGCAGTGGAGCGCGATAAGGGGCGCGGCGCGTGGCCTATAGCGCCAGGCAAAAACTGCACCTCCTTGCTCCGCAACTCGCCTCGTGTCGTGCCTTCGTGTGCTCAATCCAATCCTCAATCAATTTCCAATCATTCCTTGCTCAATCACGCTCCTAAAAGCTCCAAATGAACTGCATAACCACCTACATACGCACGACATAAAATCAGTGCAAAACCACATTCATAAACTATGAAATGAGCAAATAACAAGCTCAAACATGCGGAAATATTAAGGAAACATTGGCATAAAATGCCAAACGTCATTTCTGCTTGTATCTATAGGTAGGAGGCGACTTCAGGCGGTAGGAGCAGAGGGGGCGGACGACATGAGAAGGTATGGGAGATGGAGGCTAGGGTTTTTATTTTTTAGTTGTTTCTAGTAACTTATTTATAAAACTATTGCTATATGTTGTAATATCAATAATATAACTATTTTTTTTTATAATAAAAGGTGTAGCATTGTATATAACTGTAAAAAAATCCTTGATCGATTTTTGGGAGATTTACAAATATATGTGACCTTCTGGTGTTGCGTTAGAGGTTGATCCCTATAACTTTTCCTGGCAGAGGCCATTTTCGTAATACTTTTTTTATGGGGTTCAAATTATAACAGCGGCGCCAGAAGTGATTATCTCTTGATTAATCAACTTGATAAGAGATAGTTACGCTCATATACATTTTAGGGATTTTAATTATACAATATGACAATACTTTTAAAATTTTCAATAATAACAACACTTTTAAATTTATTACAAAGCATATAATTTTAAAAAAATATTTTCCTCTCTAACACCTGACCCTCTCTCTCTCTCTCTCTCTCTCTCTCTCTCTCTCTCTCTCTCTCTCTCTCTCTCCTCCTCCTCCTCCTCTTCCTCCTCCTCCTTCTTTTCAGCTGCTGCTGCCTCCAATCCGTTCACTTCTTCATATATTTTTTTTTAATGTACGTGATTTTTGGGCTTTTTTGGTGGAAGTAGTGGTTATGGGGGTGGCTGTGGTAGTTTTTAATACTTATGTGTATGCTAGTCATATATTTATGTAGGTGCAGCATAATTTGTATATATGAATATGTGTATGTTTGTTTATCTGTAGTTTCAAAGAGTAATTTCAATGAATAATAGTGTATTGTAAATGTTCCATTTTTTTATTTAAAAAAATCTGGTGACAGCCGACGGCTACCGGCTGCAACAATGGATTGGCAACAAGGGGAGAGGGCAGTTTATATATTGTATATTAACAAAATATTGATATATTCTGTAAAGTAATATAAAATTAATGTTTTATATGTTTTAGACCTTAGGATGCATATTTCTACAATCAGCTCTTCGGATAAGTTACTTTCAAAGTTTATGATAGCTCAAAATTTCTTTGTTCTCCTGTCGTCTCAACTCTCAATTGAAGGAGTGCGGAACTAGATTTTCTAATGTTAATTAAGAGTTGAGACTGCAAATATTACCTCATGAGAGCAATTTCTCATCCAACAAACAATGTGACATAAATCGTGCGCATTGGAATGATTCAGACTATAAAATCTTGATAAAAAACGGACTTTGATACTCGCTCACGGTGCGATGGATGCCTAAGAAGGACCATGTTACTTATTCCCATTACATATTACACCTAGTAATTATTAATCAAAAAATACCAGGATTTGAAGTTTATGTGTTCAACATTTCTGTCCTGTTATTTTGTTGGTTTTAAGTTAATAATTTCTACATACTAAATAAATTTGTTATGACAAATACTCTCCCCTTTCAGTTTTTGTGATGTACTTTTTTTTATAGTTTGTTCCAAAAGAATATCCTCTTTAACAATGTACCCTTAATGAAATGATTCGTACCACACAAATACACTTATTGTGGACTATAAGTTTCAAAAGTCTTCTTTATTTTATTAGATTTTATGTCAAATCAAATAAATTTAAATAAATTGAAACAGGGGGAGTAGAATATAAATTGAAATACTGAGTTCTATAAGGTTCGACCAAATTCGCGCGCATGCTCTGCCCCTACTTTCGGTCTATTTTTTTTTTCCCACTCTTTCATGTCTGTAGACCTTCATGGAACCATTCAATAAACTTTTTTTGTTCCTTTAAAATTATGCAAAATCTTCCACGAGTTTCATTCAAGGCGTACACAAAGAAAGAGAAGGAACTCAATTGGTTTCTCAAAATTGTAAAAACGTTCAAACATAGTACAGATCTATGATATATTTTAGTGAACGTTTCTTCAAAAGACGTAAAATAATATTAAAAAAGAATAATGTTACAACCCTCGGGCAGTACTTGTCCGCATGTCGCGACACTTCTTACGTTTGAATCATATATGTAAAATGTTTGATTTTCATTTCTCAATGTTTAAATTTTACTTTGGAATGGATGAACAAGTTAAGTTGCCCATCTAGGGTTAAAGCATTGTGATGGTGCGGGCCACGAGAGCATATGATGTTAAATAACAGAGGTCAAAGTGGACTAATGAGATGATTTACTTAACTATATATGTTGTTCATTTGACTCATATATTCCCTCCGTCCCAAATTAATTGACGCTTTAGCAATAACCATTTGTGCCAAATTAGTTGACACTTTATAATTTCAAGACTAAAATTGTTAGTCTTTCCAACTACACCCTTAATAATTAAAAAAATTCTCAACAAAATTTAATAGTCAAACATTAAATAGGGGTAACATAGTCAAATACACACTCTATTTAACGATTTTCCTAATGAGCGTGAAAAAGCTGAAGGTGTCAACTAATTTGGGACGGAGGGAGTACTATTTATGTAGCTAACTTCGTTAGGAGATAAATTCATTAAGTGGGCACCCTTGAGCTTCGGTCTAACTCCACCCCAAAAACTAGCTCAAAGGGTGGAGTATTGTCCAAGCTTATTTGGACATCTTGCCCTCTTTTTTCCATTGTTGTGGAACTCTTGTCCTAACACCACTCTTCTGTACAAGGAAAGTAGGTATCAGACTTTGTTTCTTGTCTCCTTAGAGCCTAGAGAACAGATTATGTTCAAGTAAGGCTCGATCCTAGGACCACATCCTACTATGATACCAAGATAAGTTCATTAATTGGGCACCCTTAGGCTTGAGCCTAACTCTCTTCAAAAGTTCAAAAGATGGAGAATTATCCAAGCTTATATGGGCATCTTGTCCTCCTTTTTTCATAGCTTCTTTTGTAAACCATGTTAATTTTTTGCATGTCACAGTCTGAGTAGAAGGGGGAGAGAACACAACGACATGGTTGGGGGGTGTATTGGCCTAAACCGATTTAGGACAACAAATCGAATTTGGGATGGGTTTACAAGTAATGCTAAGTGTCAACATTGAAATAAAGCAATGAAATTGAACAAGCTAGTGAACAAAAGCAGAATAAGATTTCAATATATGCTTGGAGTACAAATTTTGGAAGAGTTTTTGTATATATTTCTGAATGATTACAATGTAAAATATGTTGCTATTTATAGACATTCAAGATCTAGGCCACTTTCTCCATGTTTCCCATTAATCCACTCACGTCTCAACTCCTTTGAAAATGGAGTTAGTTGGCTGAAATAATGGGAGGTTACCCCGCTGAAGACGGGATAATCCACCGAGGTTTGAGTTGTCGACCTCGGGGATGTGAGCTTGTTGATCGACTAAGGTAATACTTCACCGAGGCGCAACACGAACTCCGTCTTCGGTTGTTGACTTCGGTAATCTCATTGTTTATCTCGAATAAAAATTCGCAAACATCCGTTCAGCTTGCCTTGAACCATACAACCAAAGTACCATGTATGCAAGCCGATTTTTACCCAATACAGATAGTCCCTCCACTCCTCGGGCAAGTGTCAAAGTCACCGAGGAGTGGAATGAATTTGAGCGCGAGATCGACGCGGCAAAATATACGCCAAGGAATTTAAAATTGATTCAATCACTTCATCTCCTTGTTGCGCCAAACGTGGCAACCGTTGGTTGGCTCCGAACGGCCACGCCATTTCTTTTGGTATTCCCAACACTACAATAATGATCACCTCCCCTCTTATAAATACATCCATTTGAAAACCATTTCCCCCACTAGTGATTATTCATCTACAGTAAAGAAGAAAAACTCCATAGCCAGTCAAAACATCTCAGAAATCCCTTTGTTTTCAAGCTCTTAAGAAATCCTTTCCCTCAAAATTTTAACCATGTCTGCAACACATTCTGTTCAAGGCTCCAATGGTTCAGAGAAGAGAGTTCCAGACCCCACCACCATGATCGTTGGTGACGAGCTGGTGAACGTCGTGGAACCCTTGAAGGTTATCACATCGACAGGCGGTGGTGGAGAAGCAACGTCTCAAGCAGGCGGCTCTAAGCGGCGTAAAGCCACCGTTGGCTGCAATATAAGTGTGGGAGAAGATGACGATGGTAATGATGATGTCACGAGCGATGTCCGTGCTGGCGATGAGGGTGACGTCGGTTTGATGATGTCGTTAATGTTGATGAGGTCAATGGCCAAGTGGATGATGCTGGGGCCAGCAAAGCTGGATCCAAGATCGAGGTTGGCACCTCGAAGAGCTCCAGGAGAAAAATTCTTCTTGAAGAGGAGATCGAACCCCAGTTGGTTATCCCATCTGTTTTTAGTAAAGAGAAGGATTTCAAGGTACAAAATCAATCATATGCTCAGCAGGGGAAGAATAGGAACATACAAGTGCACGTGACACCAAGCCTAATAACCGAAGACCTGATAGAGGTCGTTCGAGAAGATTGTCGGTGGGGGCCCGAAGTGAAGATTTTGGCACCACCCTCGAATAGCAGTGTATCCGTCCATGTTCCGGGGTACAACTTTATTTATACATACCCTTTTACCATAGGCTTCACCCTTCCAGTCCACCGAATAATAGACACTTTTTGTTGAACATATAATCTATGCTTGGCATAGCTGGGCCCCGGTGTCTGGATGGTTGTTCAAGCTCTCGACTTCTTAATCTAACAAGCTAGGGTGCCCTTCACTTTCCAACATTTGATCACCTTTTATTACCCCCTATTTTCATAAGGCTGGGGTCGTGGCTTTAGACAACCGAGGCCAGTATGCAATCTTAAGTAAGAGTGAGGATCATGGCGACCGAGGTTGGTGCAATCGTTATGCCCTCATACCAATGAGGTTGTTGTCAGCTGCCCCCAGTTTTCCCGAGGAGTGGAATGCCCAACGTAAGTTTTTTCTACAAAATTTTGATCTTTGTTTCCTTTGGTGAGCAACTCCTTACTAATTTACTGATGTTTGGCAATATTTGCCTATTTTACCTTAATATTTCCGCACATTTTGATACGTTATTCGCCCATTGCACGAAATAATTGTGATTGTTGCGCTCACTTATTGTGTTTGTGATTTTAGGAATGATTTGGAGAAATACGAGTGCAAACGGAGTGAAGATGGATAAAATCGAGCAAGAATTGATGAACTTAGCTAATTGTGGGATATGGCATTAGACGGAAAGCTATGGAGCAAGCTACGGATTTGTCATGGCTTCAGGCTTCCAAAAGCCATAAGCCATGCGTCGCATGGGCTGTGGCGCACGACTCCCAGAAGCCATCAGACACACGAGGCTTACCCTGTGGCTTTTAGTTCTGCGACCCCAACTTTTCCAACTTAGTCTAGGCTTTGGATTAACTTATGGGAAGACTTTGTAAACACTATAAATAGTCATTAATGTTTTTAGTGGGGGGTCGAATTTCTGGAGCAAGTTTTGGAGTTCCTAACACATTGAACCAAGGGTTTAATTCTTTTACATCATCTATTAAATTATTCAATCTTTCTTCCATGAATTCTTGTGTTGTTATTATGAATATGCGTAGCTAAACATATCGTTCTAGGGTTAGAGCAAATACATGAAGGTTGATGTTTGAAAGTTGATTTCTACCTATTGATTTACCATAACAGATTGTTTATTCTTTCTTGAGCCTAATTGTTTGGTTATTGAGGCCTGATAATTGAACACTATCTACGGTTTATAAGTTGAACTCGACAGAGGAAATTTGTGAATGCAAATAAGAAAGAATAGGGTTTGATTTTGAACCTGGGCATCAGGGAATCGATTTGCGGGTAGGATAGACATATACCTATTCGCCTTGCTTAGCTAGATACAGAGTTCTTTAATGCATGCATGTGATTTAATTCCATAGAAATATAGGCGTTAGAGTAGCTTGCATAGAGTCGTGAAGAATCGACATGTTTTCACGAATATAATTAACCTGTTAGTTAGCAATCTAGGAAATCGAGAAGTAGAATCAACTGGAAACCTCAACTGGATTGTTTGTAGCTCTGACTCTGGATCGTTTCCATTTTATTGATAACAACCCATAATTTGCTCTCTATTACTTGACTTCAATTACTTGTTATTAATTATTGTTTTCTTTAGGTAGTAAAAAAATCACAATCATCATCGAAAAAGATCCCTGAATAGTTTTTAGAAAATTGTTTGCTAGGATTCAGTCTGAACAATAGTCCTCGTAGGAACGATAATCAACTTATCACTTTATTACTTGTCGACCACGTATACTTGCGTGTGCGTTTGGGAGCAACAAGTTTTTGGCGCCGTTGCCGGGGACTAAATAATTGACTGTTTTCTTTTCAGACGATTTGTTATTTTCTATTCAGGTTTAATTTTTGTTTTGAGTTTCTTGTGCTGTTTCAGGTAGTAAGTTTCTCTTAATCCTTACCTGTAGGAATGGCAGAAGATCAAGCTTTAGCTGTGCGAGATGTTGCTCTTCCCAGTCTGGAGGGAGTAGCCTCGAGCATAGTTAAACCTGAAATTACTGGACACTTTGAGATTAAGTCCGGCATGATACAACTGTTACATGCGACTGGACAATATGTTGGATCATTGCACGAGGATCCACAACAACATATCCATAATTTCTTGGAGATTAGTGATATATACACACCAGCAGGGGTCTCAACTGATTATATTCGATTGATACTCTTCCCCTTTTTGATGATCGGGGCAGTAAAGAAGTGGTTAAAGACTGAAAAGCCTGGGTCTATCACGACTTGGGATGCTTTAGCTAAGAAATTTTTGGCTAAATTCTATCCATCTGCCAAAACAATTAGAATAAGGAGTGAGATTATGTCTTTTAGACAAAGAGATGGAGAATCCTTGTATTCCGCTTGGGAAAGATTCAAGTCATTGTTGAGAGATTACCCGCACCACAACCAGTCGAATGAGGTGTTGGCCCATACTTTTGTTGAAGGTTTGAATGCTCATACCAAGATTGTAGTAGATGCTGCTGCCGGAGGCCAAGTCTTGGCCTTGAATTTTAATGAGATTTATGAATTGCTGGATAAATTTTCTCAGATCAATCCTAACTGGCAGGGTGATGGTAGAGCTCCAAGTCAAAAAGCTGCTGGAGTACTTCAATTGGATGCGGTTTCAGCGTTGAATGCAAAGATGGATGCGATAGCCAACCAAATTAGCAAGCTAGCATTGCCACCAACTCATCAACAAGTGCAATCAGTTAAACAAGTGCAGCAGTTTCAGAGTTTTTGTGAAGTATGTGGACAAGATCATGCTACTGATGTTTGTCCCTCCAATCCAGAGTCAGTTTATTACGTGGGGAATCAAAATAGATATCAGGGACAGAATCAGAACCAGTTTGGTAATAGCTACAATCCTAATTCACGGAATCATCCTGGTTTTTCTTGGAGTGATAACCAGGCTGCACAAGGTAATACGAGATCTCAGAATAACTACCAGAATTCACATCCTCAGACTCAACCAGAGCAGTCAAACAGTTCAGTTGAAGAGTTGGTAAAGCAGATGTTGGCAGGTCAGCAGAGAATTATAGCTGACAATGCAGCTCAGGCACAGGCCATAAAAGATCTTACTACTGCTAAAAAAGACCTTGAACGCCAAATGGGGCAGTTAGCTGGAGTACAAAATTCTAGATCACATGGAGCACTTCCTAGTAATGTTGAATCGAATCCAAATCAAAAGGGAGTTGAGTGCTGTCTTGCTATAACTCTAGTTAAGGGCGAAGAGTTGATGGCCAAAACTGAGGAGAAGGAGCAACTTAAAGTAGCGGAAGTAGAAAAAGTGGAGAAAGTAAAGAAGAAAGAAGAGAAAAAGGAGGCACCTTTACCATCCCCACCATTCCCACAGAGACTTCAACCATCAAAGGATATGGCTCAATTTCAAAAATTTGTGAGTATGATGAAAGAGCTTCAGGTTAACATTCCTTTGACTGATGTGTTTGAACTGATGCTGTCGTTTGTGAAGTTCTTAAAAGAGATTCTAGTTAAGAAGAGAAAGCCACAAGAGATTGATACAATCGAGTTGACGGAGGAGTGTAGTACAATCCTGAGTAAATTACCTCCAAAACTTCAAGATCCTGGGAGGTTTACTATTCCTTGCACTATTGGTGGTCATAATATTTCTGGTGCACTGTGTGATCTGGGGGCCAGCATAAATCTCATGCCTCTGTCTGTCTGTAAAAGGTTAGGCTTAGGAGAAATCAAGCCTACTTCAGTCACTCTTAAGATGGCGGATGGATCACTCACTTGCCCGGATGGTAAGGTGAATGATGTGTTGATTAGAGTTGGGAAGTTTACGTTCTCTACTGATTTTGTTATTCTAGACTATGAAGAGGATCGAGAAGCTCCAATAATTTTGGGAAGACCATTCCTCGTCACCTCGAAGGCAATTATTGACATGGAACTTGGGGAGATGACTGTGAGAGCGCATGGAGAGAAGGTTACTTTCAAGGTTTATAATGAAAAGGATCATATGGCTAAGTTTGAAGAGTGTTCTTTGGTAGACTGTGTCAGAAGAGAACATGAAAGTATATTTGGCTATTTTACCTATATTTTCAGGGTAGTTTTTCCATGTTATGATAGTACACCTAAGAGTTTATATGCAAAATTCTCAAGAGTTGATATTAATTGAGTTGTTTGGTGTTGTAGGATTTGAACATGGTGAATTGAGCAAGAAAGTGCTAATTTTGGAGCTAACAGTGAAGATGTTGAAGAGTTCAAGTGATCTATGTGCCACGCGAGTGACACGGGAAGAAATAGAGTCTTTGCTTAGGAATTGATTAAAAATTTCAGCGCATTTAGGCCAAATACGCGAGCGCCACGCGAGCTGAATTGCCTGAAGAAAATTTAGTCTGCGTGGCACGCGGGTGCCACGCAAAGCACAGTGTTATGGGCGAAATTTGAAGGGCATTTTTGTACTTTTGCTTAGTTTTCTACATGGTATAAAAGCTTCTTTTGCCTCCATTATGATTTGATACACGGGGAAAGAGGCAAAAAGAAGTCTAGAGCTTTGCAGACTTCAAGAACACGAGTTTTTTTCCTAAATTCTTCCTTACTTTTTGTAATTTATTCATTCATGAATTATTTTGATATGACTATCATGAACATGAGTGGCTAATTCACCCATTCTAGGGTTGATTGAACCACTCCAATACTTATGTGTTATGAATATTTATTTCAATGAATGAAACTTGTGAATCCTTCCTATCTAAGTGTTTATGTTTTGATTGCTATTAGTTGGAAGGGCCCCCAATTGATTGTTCCCATTATTCTTGTGTGTTTAGGGATAGATTCATAGGTTTAGGTTAAATACTTAGCAATATTTCAACCTAAAACCAAGGTATTACGTAGGTTGTCAATAAGGTGATTTGTGACCATTGACCCTGATTGTGAACTAAACTTATAGTCTTAAGTATCTTCATTAATTAATTGAAAAATTAGTTAGTGAAAGTTACTACTATTACATGGGAGTGAATAGTTGTATAATTGGAGCAAGTGTTCAATAGGAAGAAAACCAAGTTGAATTTGTTAAAAGAATTATTCTAACACATAGGTAGGAGTTGGGTAGATCAATCCTAGGCTTTTAAATTTCTGATTAATTATTTCTTAATATTTTGCTATTTACTTTAGTGTTAATTAGTTGTTACATTGAAACCATTATACAAATACAAAACCTCGAAGTTAATTGGTTAGATAAATTAGTTTGATTAGCAACTAGATTTTGAGTGTTTCTTGTGGGATTCGACCTCGGGACTTTAAGTACCGAGCTATATTTGCTGCGACCGCTTAGTCCCTTTTATAGGGTGTAGTTGGGCGTGATCAGTAAACCAAAAGAGGTGTTTGAGCGGAATGTGGAACAAGTTGACAATGGCATATTACTTGTGAAGTTGAAGAAAAATTCTCTTAAGGGAAGGAAGAAAACAAAAGTTCGACGTAAGAAGAGGAGACGTAAATGCTGGAAGTGAGCTTAAAAGTGTTGTCGTGCCGCGACGTTAACTAAGGCGCTTCTCGGGAGGCAACCCGAGCTTTGTAAGTAAACGCAAAAATAAAGGAAAAAATAAAAAATAGAAAAAGAATAAAAATACAAAAAGAGTCGTGCCGCGACATTAAATCAAGCGCTTGTTGGGAGGCAACCCAATTTTTATTGTTCTAGTCGTTTTACTTAATTAGGGTTACGTAGTTTCTTGTTGTTTTTGCAGGGCTCAGGAGTTTCGTATGGTGAGCTAAGTTCAAGGCATCGCTTGGCTCATAGCGTGGAATGGAAGCAAACCAAAAATCAGAAAAGCCACGCCAAAAGCGTCGCATACGCCATGGCTTGAATGAAACAGTGAACGCAGAAATTGAAAAACCACAGCCCATGCGTCGCTTGGCTTATGGCGCGCAGCAAATTTTCAGCAGAAATTCAGAGAAGCTACAGCCAAGGCGTCGCGTGAGATGTGGCGTAGCATAAACAGAATGCGCAGAAACTGAAAAGTTATAGCCAAGCGTCGCTTGGTCTATAGCGTGAAGTGAAAATTTTCGAAGCAGCCAGGAAAGCTACAGTAAAGGCATCACGTACGCCATAGCGGGACATCAAATAGTGAGTGAAGAATTTGAAAAGCTATAGGCAGGCGACGCATACTCCATAGCGGGCGTAAAAATTCAAAAACAAGCGGGACCAGCTACTGCTCAAGCGTCGCCTACGCCATAGCGGACATCCAACAGTGAGTGAAAATATTTGAAACGCTACAACAAGGCGTCGCTGCCTCCATCGCGACATAAAACAGAATGTGCAAGTTTTAAATGCTATATACATGTGTCGCGTATGGCATGGTTGTTCAGGTAAGTTCGAAAAAATTTAACGGGTCGACCCACTTTCGACCCGTTAACCCGCTAAGTAAAACATAAAAACACATCTCCCTTCCCTCTCTCCTTCAGTTTTAAACTTCCGGAACAAGCAAATCAAATACTTCCTTCAGTTTAAGCACTTGTTTCTTCACCCATTCTCCTCATTCGTTGATTCATAATTGATCAGGTTAGTCTTTTTGTCCCTTGTTCAATCGCGCAAGCCTGGTAAACAATCACACTTTCCCCCTCCCTTTAGCTACTCGCTTTAGTTGTAGTGTTAAAAACTGAATGAACCCTTGTCGGGTCTTGTTGAAACTGTAAACCCTTGTTGGGCTATGTTGGTAATTGTTAAAGTGATCTCCAACACAAAATTTGGAGGGTGGAGCTCTTTCATTTATGTATGAAATCTGAAATTGAAACGAATGCATGTCATGTGTTCGACTAAATGCCAAGGTGAATAAGAATTGAAATTTTGTGAAGTCTTGAGTAGCAAAAAGTTTAGTTGGCATTCTATGAGCTTTGTGATGACCATGAGAATTAAAATTGATCACTAATGAGCTAAATTTGACTTGATCATGCGTTGAAGTATGCCATAGGCTAATGTTGTGTGAGATATACACCATAGCTTCACTATCTCGTCAGCCCGCTGCCCGCTTGTATTAGTTAGTTTTAAATTAGTTAGTTAGTTTTACTTCCACTATAGTGTAGTTAGGACTAAGTGTGGGGTCGTTACGACACCCGTTGATTCTTGTATGCGTAGCTACTTGTTTCGCAGGTTTAGGTAATGTTAAGCTCAAGTGTGGGGTGCGCGCACACCCAATGCCTTATCAACAACATGTTGGGGGAAGTCTGAGTACCCTGTATGTTACAGACGCTTTATTGGTTGGTTCGTGATGGAGATGGCGCCACTGCTAGTGCCAAAGGCTAGACCTTTCGGCCTTCAGGGAAGTTCCTTTAACTCTTGCACTTTCTTTTTGTCGCACTGAGGACACTGCTTGATTTTAAGTGTGGGGTGGGGAAACTTCCGTTCTTTTTGAGGTTATGGATGATTGTACCTTTAGGTATTTAATTTTAGCAATTTTTATTTTTGTCACTTGACGTTAGTTTTATTTGTTTCTTGCTTTAATATATAAAAAAAGAAAAAAATTAGAAAACTAATGAAAAAAATTCCAAAAAGATTTTCTTTTTAGTTTTAGTGAGTGGTACAGTCATCCGCTCCGTGATTTTTCTTATGGCCTCGGTTCTTTTCCATGGATAGACCTTTGAACCGGGTAATTTTTATTTTTAGGAGTAGTATAGTATTAGTTAATAGAGTATTTTTAGGAAAGATGGTAGAATGCTAGGTGCCCTTGGTTTGTTTGATACCGGTGAATTTGGACTTGAGCATTTACTTCTTGTAAATCCCTTTTGGTCTTAAAATTGTTATGCATGCCTAGAAAAATTTGAATGACCTTCTTGAGACGCTTAGGATCAACTGCTTGACTCTTTTGAGAACTATTGTGCCTTAGTACTTAAATTTCTAAAAATTGCGCCTTATTTGCTTGAACCGAGAGTTGGAATGAAACCGTCTTTAGTGAACTGTGTGCCATGTGTGATGTGAGGTATCTTTTCTTATGTTCCGTGTCGCATATTAATGTCTAGAAGTTGCCCCGTGTGTGTTCAAAGCGAAATCCTAGGTTTGCTCTAGTCGGGAGATGGTACAGGCGTTTCTTTGATAAGCCCTTCTAGCCTTGATTAGCCTACCCTTTAATATTATCCTTATTAAGCCCTTTTGAGCCTATTGACCTTTTTGTTGGCACCCACATTTCAAGCCTTACCCCTTTTGTTCTTAATTATCTTTCTTTTGAACCCGTACTCCTTAGAGCACTTTAATTGAAATATTTGATTGTTTGTGGAGTTGTGGTTGGAGAAATTGGGTGGCTTTTGAGTGGAACCGATGAAAGAAGAAAAAAATATGGTGCATTTTGAAAAGAAAAAAAAAGAGAATCATTGGCAAGGTTGAGAAGAATATTGAAAAAAAATGAAATGAAAAAGAGAAAAATAAAGAAAACAAAAGAAAGAAAAAATCTCAATCCTTGCTAGTGTTGTACAAAAGTAAAGTTGCGAATTGCTCAAATTGAAAGGGAATTTCTTGTGTATGTTTGGGGTGGTTGTTTGGTTGGTTTTGAGAAGAATGGTGAAAATAAAAATTAAAGTGATGTATTAAAGTGCCTAGGGAGGTAGTCACTATTTTATCTATATTTATCCTACCCGTCCTTTAGCCTACATTACAACCCTTAAAGTCCTAGTTAATCCCGATTGGAATGAGCTTACATTAGTGGAGTCCTACACTACAGGCAAGCCTATGGTACGTTGTGTGTGGCACGTGAACTTCTTTTGGAGAGCGAGTGAATTCTTTCTATATATGTCCCTCATTTATTCTTAAAATATATTTTTTTTTGTGATATTTGGGACGCTCTCTTGATTTTTGGTGAGGGCACATGGTTTGCGCGAGATAGGTGAAGTTATTGACTTTTTGGTTGAGTGAATGAGTGTGATTTTATGAAAGCTTGGTTTCATTGAGTCGGTTTTTGAGATTGAGATGTCTTGGGTTGGTCGTTCTAGTATTTTAAAACTTGGTGAGTTTTTGGCATGTTGTGGGTCACATGGTATGGATTTATGCTCTTGTTTAATGGTCGGTATCAACCATAACCATAGGTAGACCTGTTCTATCAAGTGTTGGTTTAGTTGGGAAGTTGTTTTTGGTGATTGCTCGAGGGCGAGCAAAGGTCTAAGTGTGGGGTGGTAATGTTTGGCAATATTTGCCTATTTTACCTTAATATTTCCGCACATTTTGTTACGTTATTCGCCCATTGTACGAAATAATTATGATTGTTGCGCTCACTTATTGTGTTTGTGATTTTAGGAATGATTTGGATAAATACGAGTGCAAACGGAGTAAAGATGGATAAAATCGAGCAAGAATTGATGAACTTAGCTAATTGTGGGATATGGCATTAGACGGAAAGCTATGGAGCAAGCTACGGATTTTTCATAGCTTCAGGCTTCCAAAAGCCATAAGCCATGCAACGCATGGGCTGTGGCGCATGACTCCCAGAAGCCATGAGACACGCGAGGCTTACCCTGTGGCTTTTAGTTCTGCGACCCCAACTTTTCCCACTTAGTCTAGGCTTTGGATTAACTTATGGGAAGACTTTGTAAACACTATAAATAGTCATTAATGTCGTTTTTAGTGGGGGGGGTCAAATTTCTGGAGCAAGTTTTGGAGTTCCTAACACATTGAACCAAGGGTTTAATTCTTTTACATCATCTATTACATTATTCAATCTTTCTTCCATGAATTCTTGTGTCGTTATTATGAATATGCATAGCTAAACATATCGTTCTAGGGTTAGAGCAAATACATGAAGGTTGATGTTTGAAAGTTGATTTCTACCTATTGATTTACCATAACAGATTGTTTATTCTTTCTTGAGCCTAATTGTTTGGTTATTGAGGCCTGATAATTGAACACTATCTACGGTTTACAAGTTGAACTCGACAGAGGGAACTTGTGAATGCAAATAAGAAAGAATAGGGCTTGATTGTGAACCTGGGCATCAGGAAATCTATTTGCGGGTAGGATAGACATATACCTATTCGCCTTGCTTAGCTAAATACAGAGTTCTTTAATGCATGCATGTGATTTAATTCCATAGAAATATAGGCGTTAGAGTAGATTGCATAGACTCGTGAAGAATCGATAGGTTTTCACGAATATAATTAACCTGTTAGTTAGCAATCTAGGAAATCGAGAAGTAGAATCAACTGGAAACCTCAACTGGATTGTTTGTAGCTCTGACTCTGGACCGTTTCCATTTTATTGATAACAACCCATAATTTGCTCTCTATTACTTGACTTCAATTACTTGTTTTTAATTATTGTTTACTTTAGGTAGTAGAAAAATCACAATCATCATCGAAAAAGATCCCTGAATAGTTTTTAGAAAATTGTTTGCTAGGATTCAGTCTGAACAATAGTCCTCGTGGGAACGATACTCAACTTATCACTTTATTACTTGTCGACCACGTTACTTGCGTGTGCGTTTGGGAGCAAGAAGTTTTTGAAAAAAATATATATACATAAAAAAAAGGAGAAAAAAAAGGTGAAAAAAAAAACTATCATTATGGCGACCGAGGCTGGTGCAATCGTTATGCCCTCATACCAACGAGGTTGTTGTCAGCTGCCCCCAGTTTTCCTGAGGAGTGGAATGCCCATCATAAGTTTTTTCCACAAAATTTTGATCTTTGTTTCCTTTGATGAGCAACTCCTTACTAATTGACCTTCATGCACGGCCAACAAAGTCCCAGTTAACCCTCCGAGCGGCTTGCTCGATTGAGTGAGGCAATAATGGCGATCCAAACTCGTCCCCTTAGACAATGAATACTTTTAACTACCGAGGTTGACAATCATTGGGCATGTAAGAGGCACGGTGAGTAATTTATCATGTTTTTATTCTTTATTTCCCTTTAATTTGTTATTTGAGTGACTTAAAATTTTGCTTTCCTTCTAGGTTTTTCAAATAAGGCAGTCTAGGAGACCGAGGGGGATGAGTAAGAAGATGAGGAGAAAAAGGAGAAGAAGAAAGAGAAAAAGAAAGAGAAGAAGGAGAAGACAGTGCTTGACGTCAAGGATGGCGTTAGCAAGATAGCGAGCTTGGCGAAGCAGCTCTCCGAGGAGAAGAAGTCCAAGGGTTCACTGGGCCAAGGGACTTCAAAAGGTGAAGATATCCTAGTCGGTGGATTTTTCTGTGTTTCAAATCCTACTTCAACTTTTACTTATAAGCTTTCCCCTCTTTCTCCACAGATTCGAAGAGGAAAAGGGTAGTTTCAAAGAGGCCTACAAAGGCAAAGCATCCCCGAGTCGAGATGACGACCGCTCAAGCTTCTGAGGCTGTGGCTGAGAAACGCCGAGGCCTTATTGATGAATCCAGCGAGAAGATGCCCGAAGCTATTCCTGAGGTTATCCTCGAGGCTATCCCTGAAGCACCTAATATGACCGAGGTGAAGAAGACCGAGGTGATCAATCTTGAGGAACCAGACCAGTCAGCTTCCAAGGCCAAAGGCAAAGCCAAGGTCGGCGAAGGTTTGATCTCCAATGTGGTTCGGGCATGCAATGAGCCTTTACAGTCTCCGACCCCGGCGCAAGCTTCAAGGATATTGGAGGTTTCCACCAGTTCCAACTTACTGGATTGCACCAAACAAGACCTCATGGGTCTTGATGAATTGGTTGGGTCAAAGGAGGAGAAAATACTTAGGCGCCTTAGCCGGATGAGGTTGATGTCTACCTCGGCTGCTTCCGCCCTTCGCCTAAGTTTTCATCCAACTTGTATTTTTCCTTCTTTTAGACTCGCAGTGTTTGAATTTAAACATTTCCTTTCAGAGTCTTTTCCTTTCATTAAAAGTTATGCAAACGGAGCGTGCTAGAGCCAAAGAACTCCAAAAGGTCAAGGACATTTGGGAAGACAAGAAGAGGGGCTACTTGGCTCAGATATCCAAGCTTCAATCCCAATTAGCTGCATCGAACCTTGCGCTGGATCAAGCTCGTGAAGCTGTTGCTAAGCTCGAATCAGACAGACATGAGTTTGTCACTACTTCGTAGGCTCGGCTGTTGGCAGCGAATGAGAGTTTTGCAGTTGAGCGCACGGGGCTGAATTTGGAGATCGAACGGCTTCACGCGGAAGTGACTCTTGTCAAGGCTGTACTTCTAAAAAATGGCCAAGATTATCATGCCAAGTTGCAGGAATATACAGCCAAGCTTCACGGATTAGAGAATCGCGTGAGCCAAGTTCCGGCACTTGAAGGCAAGGTCACTCGATTTTAGGAGAAGATCACTGACCTTGGGAGGCGAGCCAAAGTTAAAGCCACCAGGGCTAAGTTTGAAGAAGCGTGGGTTGTGGTCAAGACTCGACTTGAAACTCTTGAGCAAGTTAAAGCCGGAAAGATTGTGTTGGATGAGGAGATCACTAAGGCGCGAGGTGATGCTGCCGAAACCCAAAAAATTGTTGATGAACTTCCCTCGAGTGAGGGTTCGAATGATGATTTCGAAGATGATAGGGATGGCGAAGAAAGCACCGAGGAGGGGACTTCTGAGGGGGAAAAGGATCCCCAAGCTTAGCTTTTCTTCTTAGACCTTAGCCTTAGATTTTTGTTTTTGTTGTGGCCATCGAGTATCGAACCGATTTGTATAAACATCTTTTGTAGCCTTCGAGATTTATGTTAATGAATGTTGATGAATAAATCTTCACCTTTTGTTTCTACGTATTAGTCTCTATTTTGTCTTGGAAATTTTTTGACTTGAACACTTAGAAAACTTTTGCTTTCAAGGCTTTATAACTTGTAATAAATCGATTCTAACTTGGGACGACATCTCGTCCCCGAGCCGAGGCACTAGAAGATGACTTCGGTCAGCCAATATGTGTTTGATAAATAAGATCAAAGAAACAAAGAGATGCTGAATCAAGTTCATTTTATTGATGATAACAACGAGCCAAAGCTGGCCTTTACATAAAACCTAGTCATAGAGAGACTTAGGCAAATTTTGAAAACAACACCACTATCGGGCGCAAAATACAAAGCACTAAGCTATTCTTCGGGCGGCCAGTCCCTAGTGTTTGAATAGCTGATCTTCGGTGCGCAGAGCCTCGAGTCGAATTGGACCGCACCCTTACTGTTCGGATGTGAATCTTGATGAGGATCTGAGCACTGCGCTATTCCCTTCGCTTCCTAAAAGGTCAAGCAAAGTAAATGAGGGGTTAGTGAGAATCGTTCGACCCAAGCTTCGGAGCGTTTTCGTCTCGTAGCCGTGGGTGAATTTTACCCAATTTAGAGGTTACATACCTTAGTGTTAGAAATAACACTGCTTCAAATTAGGGATGTTCCAATTTAAGGGTTCGGCTTTGCCTTTCAAATCTTCCAGTTGATAAGACCCTTATCCTACGATAGCTTTGACTTTGTAGGGTCCTTTCCGATTCGCAACAAGTTTTCCAGCATTTTTCTCCTTAGTTGATTGGTTCGAAGCTTTTAACACATAATCACCAATTTTAAAAGCCCTAAGTTTGGCTTTCCTATTGAGATATGCTTCGATTTGCCTCTTCTAAGCCTCCAACCGAATCAAGCTAGTTTTATTTTTTCTTCGAGTAAATCCAGCTCTATGCGCATAGCCTATTGATTTGCGTCTTCGGTGGCATGAGCGTACCGAAGGCTGGGTTCACCCACCTCCACGAGAATAAGTGAGTCCATCTCATAGGCAAGGGAAAAAGGAGTTTCACTGGTGCTATTTTTCTCCGTTGTTCACATCGCCCACAACACCCTGCCCACAACACCCCGGGCAACTCCTCGAGTCATGGGCCTTTTATTTCGTCAAGCCTTTATTTATGTTCTCGATGTTAACTCTATTCGAGGACTCGGCTTGGCCATTCGCACTTGGGCGATAAGGCGTTGATACTATCCTCTTTATGCCCCATTGATTCAAGAAGTGAGTAACCACCGACCCCATAAACTGAGAGCCGTTGTCACAAGTAATTTCCCTTGGGACACCGAACCTGTAGATGATATTTTTGCGGATAAAATCTATCACCTCCTTCTGTCTAACTTTGGCGAAAGCCCCTGCTTCCACCCATTTGGTGAAGTAGTCGGTTAACACAAGTATAAACCGGACACTTCCTTTTGCCTTCGACAGAGGGAATATTATATCCATCCCCATTTTATAAATGGCCAGGGTGACACGACCAAATGCAAAGGCTCGGCCTGTTGATGAATCATTCGGCCGTGTCATTGACATTTATCACATTTCTTCACAAAGGCTTTGGCGTCTGCGCTAATAGTTGGCCAATAGTATCTAGCCCGAAGTAACTTCCGCACTAAAGCTTTTCCTCCCGAATGGTTGCCGCATTCGCCTTCATGAATTTCCCTCATAACATACTTAATCTCTCCTGGACCCAAACACTTGGCCATCGGGCCGCTATACATTCTCCTGTACAATTTCCCCAAAATCATCGTATAGGAGGCTGCTTGAGTCCTCAACTTTTTGCTTCTCTCTTGTCGGGGGAAGAGTCCCCAATTCCAAATAAGATATGAATTTGGTTCGCCAATCCCAAGTGTGGTCCACTGAATTGACTTCCAATTTCATGTTCTTCATTTATGCTGAGAGCAATCGAACAACTGAATCAGTCCCTGAGTGTTCTTCTTCCACAGTCGAACCCAAACTAGCTAAAGTGTCGGCTTCCGCATTCTCATCTTGAGGTATTTCTTTGACTTTCCACTCTTGAAATTGAGCCAAGATGTGTTGGGCTCTGGCTAGAAACTGTTGCATCCTGAGCTCACGAGCCGAATAGTCCCCGAGCACTTGATTCACTACCAACTGTGAATCCCACCTCAATTCAACTCTTTCCACCCCTATCTCCTTAGCCAATTCCAAGCCTACTAGAGCAGCTTCGTATTCGGCTTTGTTGTTTGTTATCTTTTTTAATCGAACCGAGTGCCTAACTCTTTCTCCTGTTGGTGCCACCAAGACTTTTCCAAGCCCCGAACCTTTGGAATTGGTTGCCCCATCGGTGTAGAGTATCCATAACCCCGATGTTGGCCCCTTAGACATCAGATTTTCCTTTCAGCCTTGGGGAGAATTCCAATACTAAAGTCAGCTACGAAGTCTGCCAAAACTTGGGACTCTATGGTTGTTCAAGGCTGATATGTGATGTCATATTCACTTAACTCTACCGCCCATTTGGATAACCTCCCTGACAACTCTGGTTTGTGCAATATATTTCTTAAAGGGAAGGTAGTAACTACAGCTATTGGGTGGCATTGAAAATAAGGTCGTAGTTTCCGAGCAGTTATAATTAAAGCAAGTGCTAATTTCTCAAGATGTGGGTATCTGGTTTCGGCGTCAAGGAGCGTTTTGCTAACGTAGTAGATGAGCTGTTGCTTGCCATCTTCTTCCCGAACCAACACTGCGCTCACTGATACCTCGGACACGGCCAGATAGACCAATAAGGTTTCCCCATCTTTTGGCTTGGCGAGCAACGGCACGTTGGCCAAATAATGTTTCAACTCTCTTAGCGCTTCTTTACACTCCGTTATCCACTCGAAAGTGTTATTCTTCCTAAGAACTGAGAAGAATTTATGGCAACGCTCTGAAGACCTCAAAATAAATCTGCTCAAGGCAGCGACTCGGCGAGTTATACGCTGAACTTTTTTTACCCCGGAGAGCTCATCGGGGATTTCTTCAATTGCCTTAATCTTTTCAGGATTAGCCTCGATTCCTCGTTCTAAGACTATGAATCCTAAAAACTTTCCGGAACCAACACTGAAGGCACACTTTTCGGGGTTCAACTTCATGTTGTATTGCCTCAAGACAACGAAGGCTACCCTCAGATGATTTAAGTGGTCTTCCACCCGAACTAACTTAACCAGCATGTCATCTATATATAATTGCATTGATTTCCCAATGTAGTCTTTGAAAATGCTACATACCAGCCTTTGATAAGTTGCCCCTACGTTCTTGAGACCGAAGGACATCACTTTGTAGCAGAAAGTACCTCGGTCGGTGATGAACGAGGTTTTTTCTTCATCCTCCGGGTCCATCAGGATTTGGTTGTACCCCGAATAGGCATCTAGAAAGGTTAATAATTTGTGTCCAGCCGTGGAGTCTATCAACCTATCTATTTGAGGCAACAGGTGAGAGTCCTTGGGGCAAGCTTTGTTCAGATCTGTGTAGACCACACACATTCTCTATTTACCATTCTTTTTAGGCACAACTACAACATTGGCCAACCATTCGGGGTATTTGACCTCTCTTATGAAGCCATTCTCTTGCAGCTTCGCAGTTTCATCTTCGATTGACTTCTTTTTTATGCCGGCGTACATCCTTTCCTTTTGTTTTACCAGGGTATAGAGTGGCTCCACGTTCAACTTATACGTCATGATCTCCGAATCGATGCTGACCATATCAGCATGGGACCACGCAAAGCAATCGTCGTTTGACTTTAGCACTTCGAATATGGCTTTTTTCGACTCTTGATCCAACTCCGAGCCAACGAACACTTTCGTGTTCGGGAAATCCTTTGACAGTGTGAAGGATTCCAATTCTTCAATGGTTAAATCCTCAGCATTTTGCTTCCGAGGTTCTTGGATGCACACCGAGATCTTTCCTACTACTTCTTTTTGGGGGTCGACTTGGGACATCGAACCCCTCTCTTCACTAGATTCCGGCTGTTCTAATTTCTATTTCTTCGGTCCATTTGGGACGACTCCATTCTTCAATACAACTGAGCATTATCTTGCCATTCGTTACTCTCCATTAATCGAACGAATCCCCCAAGGGGTTGGAAATTTGATGACTTGATGAAGAGTGGATGGTACAGCTTCCATCGAGTGGATCCGTGGTCTCTCGAGGATCATATTGTAAGCCACGTCCTTGGGCATGACTTGGAACACTGTTTCCATAACCCCTACGGCATACGTATTGAGCGTGATCTCGCCCAATGTTTTCTCAGTAGAGTTATTAAAACCAGTTAATATGGTTGCCTTCGGGACGATTTGGCCTTTAAACCACATTTTCTTAATAGCCCTGTAGCTGATTATATTAACAGAACTACTAGGGTCGATCAAGACTCGTTTGATATCCGAATCGTTGATCCTCAACATGATGACTAAGGCATCGTGATGGGGGAACATCATCCCATCGCAGTCATCGTCATCAAACACTATTTCTTTACTCGAACCTCCTACTTGGGTTCTTTTCTCCATCGTTATCGACAACTTGGCAAACTTTTTGGTGGCTACGAAATTCACTTCTGATCCCCCGGATATTACGTTCACAACCCTCTCGGCGGGTTGGGCCTTCGGTGGCTGTCCATCCCCTCGGTTCTTTGCATAGTTTTGTTTGCCTTTATCAGTGAGAAACTCACCTAGCAAGCCTTTTTTCAACAGATGAGGCACCTCGAGGCGGAGCGCCTTAAAATCCTCAGTTCGATGTCCATAATCAGCGTGGAACTCGTAATACAAGCTTTGGTCTCTCTTTTCGGAGGCTGTCCTCATATCCTTTGGCAATCTCACCCCCTTGTCTGTCATCCTCTTCAGGGCATTTACCAGCTTGGTGGTTGACATGTTGAAGTTGTAATCTGGTATCCGAGGTAGGTCTTTGTCTTTGGACACTAAAGCGGGCCCCGTGGTGCTCCTTTGATTACTATTATGATTTACTCGACCACCGAGGCGTTGGCTTATGGGTGGTCCACCGCGCCTTTGGCTCACATGCTGCCTTTGCGAATTATGGCTCATATCGGCCTTTTGAGTTTCCCCTCAGCACCTTGGCACGTCGTGATGACTCATGGCGATTTCTATAATTTAGGCTTCGGCCTGCAGCTCTCCATTCAGCTTCGTCTAACCTTATTTTGGTGGCGGCTCTGTTGTGCAACTCGTTCCATGTCTGAGCTTGATATTGTTGAAGCGCTTTCTTTAGCTCGGCAGCTGCGTCAGATTTCCGAACATTGATATTCCTTTCGAAGGCCATGATGGCTAAGTTATTTCCCATGGGGGCAATTCCATCCTCTCGGCCTGGAATTTCTCGAGGAAGTCTTTGACGGGCTCCCCATATTGTTGCTTGACCTCGAAGATATCTTCCTTCCTTTGAAGAATCTTTTGTGCCCCAATGTGAGCCTTGATGAACGCATCGGCTAGCTCTTTGAAATCTGAGATAGATTCTGAGGGCAAACGCATATACCAGCGCAGCGCCCCTTTTTCCAATATGTCCCCAAATTTTTTCAAAAACATAGACTCCTTTTCAATTTCAGATAAGTCATTCCCTTTCACCATCGTTATGAATTCTGTCAGGTGCTCGACCAGATCGGTGGTGCCATCATATTTCTTCAGAATTTGCATTTTGAAATGCTTTGGGATTGGAGCTGGAGCAGCCTCGGGTTTGTAAGGAAACTGCCTAGATTGGTCGATGTCCAACGCCCTTTGGGTCTTCCTTACCCCGGGGACGTTTTCGAGTCGTTTCCCGAATTTGGCCTCGACTCGAGCCTCGATCTCTCTTTTTAGTTTTTCGAGGTCTACCGAGGAGTTTGTTTCAGCCACGTTGGGAACCGTTCCGAATAGTGGATTGGTATTTGGTGCAGTCCCCGAGCCTCCAGACGTGGCTTCGTTTTGAGGTCCCTCTGTTGTCGCGTCCACAGGAACGAAGTTCGGGAAGCCTCTATTCGGAGCTATGGGTGGAATATCAGTGGGGGTGGCGTGGTTTCTCACCAAAACTGCTTCCAAGGAGCTATGAAATTCGGCGTTGAAGGTTACTTGCTGTTCTAAGCGTGCTTGGAGGACATTCAAAGAGCGTATAATAAACGCTTGGAAAGGGTCGCTTGATCCCGATGAAGAAGGGTCTGTTGGAGGTGGTGGTGGTATGGATGTATCTTCCGTTGGAAGCGGGGGTAGAAGCGTACCAGTTTGTCCAACATGAGGTAACTGGCGCACATTGGCGTTATCACCACTGTCAGCCATCCCGTAAAAGAAAACGATTTCGTTCAACTTTGAAACAAAGCGTAATTGCTTGAATCCCCACAGACTGGGCCAATTTGTATACTTGCAGTTGCCAGCATTTCTTTTAAATAACTAAAAGCGTTTTAAATTAGGTTGAATTGTATAAAAGGACCTGTTATTATGGTGAAATATAACATCGAGAGTAATAAATAATTACTACATAGAAAAAATGAAAAAGGGATCTCCCTGCATTTTGTGAATCACGGGTTAGGAAGGAGTCAATTATGTTGGAAATTAAAGGACTTGTTTAGGATGCGAAATATCGGTTCACCTATTAGTTATTTAGTTTAATGTAAACACTTGTAGGATGACTTTTTACCAACTAGTTCATGCAACTAAAGGTAAAAATAATCAAATTTTTACACTAAATAATATAAACTTATTATGATTAAAGTATTTAATAAGGTAAAAATAAATATTAAGGTCTTTTAATCTCAAAAGCTTTAACCTTTAATATTTGACTAGGATTTCTATTGACTCATATTGAATGCATTTGAATTATTAACTAGACATGCAAATCTTATTCAATAAGTAATTACAATGAATAAAACCTACCATATTAGGTAAAAATTCAACTTTCTTTGGATTTCGTAATTATGGAAACTTTTCCTCCCAGTTTTGAATACCATATGACTAAGTTTCCTATTATACCGTTGCCACTAAAATTGTGAAATACCTATATTTATTTCCTCTTAAGGTTCAGTAACTGCACAATGCACATGACTTACATTGAATACAAACCCGAGTTGGATACTTTAAATTTCGTTAATTTCCCTTTCATCAGTTATACTTAAGTTAAAATTACGCAATTATAGACTTGTTAAAACAGTAATTCCTTGTTTTGCCAGATTAGAAGGCCTCTACACCATGACAAAAGATTTAAACTTATAGCCTACTTAATTTTACGTAGTTTCATTGCTCTCCTGTCTTTACATCGTAAATTGCACTGTTAAATACTTTAGAAGTTAATCCCTATGACAAAAAATTTGTACACGTGTGGATGAATTTAACTAACAACATTATAACGTATTCTTCACTATTAATTTATATTAACATGTCGTACTAAGTCATTTGCTTAATTTCTCATGTTACTAATTGCAATTGTTATGGGTAGTAGCATTACATTTTACGTGAACAAGTTAATAGTATAAAAATTCTTTTCATCTTGTAAGCTTATAGATATAAACTCTCCGACAAAACCTTGTAAACATGTATGGACATTGAAAGGAACTAACCACTACGATCTTGCCACGGCTTGTGTCCATCCATTATTTTTGTGTGTAATATATTTCCAACATGGGAAACTGCAAAAGTTGTTACATCCCCTGCATTCCCCCCCCCCCCCCCCCAGGGTAGGGTCTTCTCCTACCCAATGCCAAGAAACATAACACATAAATTGCAGGAATGGAAAGTTTTGTAGTAATAATGTGTAATGTTACTAACAAGATTCTTTAATTGACTTCTTTCCTTATATAAACACGTGCTAGCTGGTTTGCCTTATTTGGAAAGTTGTTTGTATTTATAGGGTCAATTGGTTTTTCCAAATTCTCATGAAGGAGGTGGAACTAACGTAACAAAAAAACAACATATAAACACAGGACAAAAGGTTGGAAACTGTGTGGAGGAAAGGAAAAAAATAGTGGTTGTCAATGGCTACAAAAATTGTTGTGGTTTACTTGTTAACAAGTTTCTCTGTCGCTGTTCTTTCTGTTTTCTTTATCAACAACTTTCATAATGGTGGTTTTGAACCAAGAAATTCCAATCTTTTGCAGCTTCCTATTGGATCTCAAACCAAAGTTTGGCCGGTACGTCTGCTAAATTCTTGAAAAAAGATTTTATTTAATTTATTGGTAATCCATTAGTAATATACTACGAAATTTGAATGGTTGGTAAATTCGCTGGTAATCCCATTTTTTTCTTGTAGTGATATATATATATATGTCTCTAGCTTGTATAGTCTTGTCTCCGATGCCTCTTGTTGTTTTCCACTTTCCTTTGTTTTTAGAGCATAAACATGTGTATTAGAAAGATTTTTGAGTTTAACTTAATTAATGGGATATTTCGTGAACTTTTTTGTTTTATGGGATGGTGATGTTTGCAGGAATTGAAATTTAGTTGGAGGCCTGTTGTAGCTGCAGTGATAGGATTCTTAGGATCAGCTTGTGGAACAGTAGGTGGAGTTGGTGGAGGTGGCATTTTTGTTCCCATGCTCACTTTGATTGTTGGATTTGACTCCAAATCAGCTGCTGCTATTTCCAAGTGTAAGTTTTCTTTTTTTGTTTTTTTGTTTCGGATGAACAATAAAAATTCATATAATTTACTTGGGCTTAAAATAGAATTATTATTATTATCACATGCAAAATTTGGATGTTGTTAAGAATGGATATCTTCTTTTCTTGTTTGGTTCTTTTTTTCTTTTTGGTTAAACGTTAATTAACTTTTCAGGTATGATTATGGGGGCATCAGCATCATCAGTATGGTACAACTTAAGAGTACCACATCCATGCAGAGAAGTACCAATAATTGATTATGATTTAGCTCTACTTTTCCAGCCCATGCTTATGTTAGGAATCACTATTGGTGTGGCTCTTAGTGTTGTTTTCCCTTCTTGGCTCATAACTGTCCTTATCATCATTCTATTCTTAGGTAACTTGCACAACCTTTTTCTAGTAATGATTAATTCAAATATTGTTCCTTCGTGTTATTATGTTTCTTTATTAAATGTTTGTCTAATTATTAAGTACTATTTAATTGTTTGATTATAGGGACTTCATCAAGGTCATTTTTAAAAGGTATTAAGATGTGGAAAGAAGAAACAATTTTCAAGGTTAGTTCTACTAATCCATAGATGATAGAACCAACAAAACATTAATATTTTTTTAAAACAAAGAATCTTGAATTGTTAGTACTTAAATGTTGCTTCCAAATGATGTACATTTTTACATATTATAAGAATGTTCACCATTCTCCTCTATGTGAAATTTGCAGAAAGCAAGGGAAGAAGCTTTAGTAAATTCGCATGGTGAACGTAAGTAGTCCAGGAACAATCCTTTACTTTTGACCGGTTAATTAAGGAAAAGAAAATTCTTTAAGTGGTCGTTTGGTTTGCGGGACTAAAAACGTGGGATATCTCACAAATTTGAGACTATAATAATCCCGGGATTAATAATCCCACCTCCTACATGGGATAAGATAATACCATGATAGTGGTATAAAAGTTGTCCCATATTAACTAATCCCACCAACCAAACATGGAATTGATGTAGTCCCAAATTTAATCCCGGTACTATTAGTCCAATCCCACCAACCAAACGAGCTCTAAGTTTCTTGATTTAAATTAGCCTAGTTTAAACTTTGTTATACTTCTTGTGTTTCAGTTTCGATTGATACAGATTATGAGCCACTAGTCCCCGAGGAGGAGAAAACAACACTTGTAAGTAGTAAGCTTAATTTAGTTAATCACCTTATTGTTTGAGCTGATATTTCTAGTTTCCTTTTTTTGTATTAACCTTGTGTTTTGCAGCTATTATAATTCTCACTTGATGTTAAATGACCCTAATTTGTGTTATCTCACAGCAACTTATCAAGTTTAACCTTGATTTGAAGAGAATTCTTGTGCTATTTCTAGTTTGGATCATGTTTCTGCTCCTTCAAGTCCTCAAGGCAAGTAACCTTTTCTGACTTTGAATGTACTACTTTTCCCTCTCTTACTTTCTTCATACAAAATGTCTCTTTTGTAATTTTGCACCTAAATTAGTCACGTTTTTACATGTTTACAGAATAAGCTAGTGGTTTGTAGTCCATTGTATTGGGTGCTCATCATATTACAGGTACATGAAAGTTCTTGTTAATAATCTACCTATCTAGTTGTTTTATGGTGGGGGTGACTTATCTCAAATTTCATTTCAGTTCCCAGTGGCACTAGCTGTATTTTGTTATGAATGTGTTAAACTCTACAAAGAGAGCAAGAAAAGGAGGCTAGCAGGGAACACAATATCAGTTTGTGAGGCTGCAATTCAATGGTCAGTGACAAACCTTGCATTTTGCGCTTTTTGTGGCATACTTGGAGGAACTGTTGGTGGCTTGCTTGGCTCTGGTGGTGGATTCATTCTTGGCCCTCTCCTACTTGAGATTGGTGTCATCCCACAGGTAAGACTGCATATAATATTCTCAATATGGCCTAGTCTTTCTCCGAAAATCGCATATTGTGGGAGCTTACTACACCAGCAAAAATAACTCGTCTTTCAATAATTGGTTCGATTACCTAGTATTTCCCGACATGATACCTAGAATTATGTATTGTCAAAAGCTACTAAAATTTCAAGAAAAAAGTTAAATTATAAGTTATCCTGTACTTGAAACGTACAATGAGTAATGCTATACATTTTAAATGTTGAACCCATAAAATTTAGATACTAAATGTCTTTGTCACAGAGTTTAACATTTGACATGAAATACAGTGTGGTTGACTAACAGAGTTATGATGTATCCTGTGATTATAAAGATTTTCTTAGTACACTTTTCTGTCTAGCATAATACGTGTGTTTTTAAACTTTTAAGATATAGCATGGGGCCGGAAAGGTCACCGTTTTAGAAAGAAATTGATAGATTTGTTTGTTTTATCCTCAGGTAGCTAGTGCAACAGCAACTTTTGTGATGATGTTCTCATCATCTTTATCTGTGGTGGAGTTTTATCTCCTCGACAGGTTCCCAATACCTTATGGTACATTCTTTAATCTAACAAGATTCTCTTTTTCTCTAAATTCCACATTATTAATCTTTTTTTATTTGGAAGCTTACAATGGTCTTAACTAAATCCCTATTTGCAGCTGTATTCCTCATGATGGTTTCTATATTGGCTGGCTTCTGGGGACAATTTTTCGTTAGAAAAGTTGTAACAATATTAAGGAGAGCATCAATTATTGTCTTTATACTCTCTGGTGTCATATTTGCTAGTGCTCTTACAATGGGTAAGTCTAAAAATAGTTTCATGATTCCAATCCACACATAAATTCAAGACAAGAAAGGACTAATCTTTTTTTCCCTCTATGTTTACAGGGGTGATTGGAATAGACAAGAGCATAACAATGATACAAAACCACGAGTTCATGGGCTTCTTGGATTTCTGCAGTAGTCAATAATTATATATTAAACTTATTAGTGATTAGGAATTAATGGAAAATTTTAGTGATATAGTACAGCAAATAGGTGCAGAGTAGCAGCAGCAGAATGGATGTTGGCCAATACCTAATTGACCAACCCTTTTAGAGTATGAAGAAGTAATTATTATAGCAAAGAATGTTTTTGTAGTGGTGATCTAGTATGTGAGTTAGCTAGCTGCTAACATCACACCTACCACTATTTTTATTTGCTTTTACTGATTGGCAGAATTTGTGCAAGGTATAGCTATGTCAGTTTTTTATGCCTATGGTATCTGAAATCTACTGCCTCACTAACTAAGATTTGCGAATTTGAGATTGTATTGCATCTCAATTTACGATTAAGTTACTGTGGAGTCAAATCAAACGACTGTATGCATATGGGAATGATTTAAGTTGTGAGATAATGCACCACATTTAAACTGTTTGCTCAAATGCATCTTTAACTTCAACAATATTGTGATATGTTAGTTAATTTGACCCAATATTATAGCATGTTGACTGGTAGCGGGAGTAGCGATTTTTGTGGCCAGGCTCAAACACTTGGTTGATAATGTCCAGAAGTTTTAGTCTAAGAAAAATATTAGTTAGGTCGATGAAGTTAAAAAGTCGACTGATTAAATAGAGAAAATGCTTCAATTATTTCATAAAGAGAAAACATATAAGGGGGAAGAAAAAAATCACTACTCTATTTATTGCTCTGAAATATTATAAACTATCCATCCTATTTCATACAATAGTCTTTGACAGGCACAATGTTAAAATATTAAGTGTAAGAGTTTTTCAATTCAAGACTATGATCATAAATAATCTAAGATAAAACTCAACCAATAATTCAGGATCATAGAACACAATGATCTTCACAATTGAATACTTTATCAAGAAAATAAACCTGAATCCATGGTGTTTCCTTAACCAATCTTGAATGCGGAATTGCTTGATTTCTCCTTTTTTTCTTGATAATTTTTCTCTCTCTTTTCTTTATTGCTTTTCTAGAACTTGTTGATGGAATACGTTGTTCTACTATTTTAAAAAACAGAGAGAGGACCACTGGTTTACTTTTCAACCCATGATTCCCACTTTCCATCAAAGTGGGTAGTGGGAAGTTTTAAGCATAATAACTAACTTCCCTTAATTAAATAGAATTTAGCCAATTTTATTTATTTATTTTATTAAACAAAAACAAAGTCATTGGCCACGTGGGCCAAAACTAACATTCTCCCACTTGGCACACGTGACTTTATTCACTTAATGTTTAATAAACATTACGAATCGATACGTGCACAATTAGGCTAAATCCAACATCATTCGTTGTTATCAAGTAAATCAACTAATACGAGTCATGGCGGTTGTACATCTCTGTCGACATAGTCCCTTCCATGTACTACAATATTAGTCTATTACCCAACTCAACCTTTAATACATAATGGTCCAACATAACACTTAGAATATCTTTATCTAAGCTAAAACCTGTCATCGTCATTCTCACGTTATGTATACAAGAGAAACAGGCAATACAGAAACATTTACAATAATGAGCTCAAAGTGTCAATTCAATAAACATCATAAAGTCATACATTGCTATCAATAATGCCCATTCTTTCAACATGTTCTATAAATGCTTTAGGCGGTAATCTTTTCGTCAAAGGATCAGCAATCATAATTTTGGTGCTAATATCTTCAATTGACACTCTATGTTCCTGAACTTCTTCCTTAAGTTTAAGGTACTTCAAGTCTATAGGCTTAGCACCCTTTGTGTACCTATCATTCTTAGAGAATAAGACTGCTGAGGGATATCACAATAAATTTTCAGCGGCTTGGCAATACTGTCGACTAGTTCAAGTCCTGAAACAAAGTTCCTCAGCCACTTAGCCTGAACTGCGGTCTCAAAGCATGCCACAAACTCAGCTTCCATGGTAGATCCAGATGTGATAGATTGCTTTGCACTCTTCCACGATATTGCTCCTTTAGCTAACAGGAACAAATAACCAAATGTGGATTTTCTTGTATCCTCACAACCACCATAATCTGAATCTGAATATCCAACCACATCAAGATGGTCATATTTTCTATAAGTGAGCATATAATCTTTTGTTCCTTGCAAGTATCTCAACACTTTCTTTGCAGCCCTCCAATGATCCATTCCTGGATTGCTTTGACATCTGCCCAGCATTCCAACAGCAAAACTGATGTCTGGTTCGGTACATGTCTGGGCATACATTAAACTCCCAACTACGGATGCATAAGGAATATCTTTCATTTGCTTACGTTCCAATTCATTCTTTGGACATTGATTGAGACTGAATTTATCTCCCTTCTGAATTGGAACGGGACTTGATGAGCAATTTTCCATTCTGAATCTCTCTAGAACTTTATTAATATAGGCCTTTTGAGACAACCCTAACAATCCTTGTGATCTATTCCAGAATATTTCTATCCCAATCACATAGGTCGCCTCTCCCATATCTTTCATTTCAAAGTTCTTAGAGAGAAATTTCTTGGTGTTATGCATCATACCAAGATCATTAGTAGCAAGCAAGATGTCATCAACATACAGGACTAATATTATAAACTTACTCCCACTGACCTTCAGATATATACATCGGTCAACGATATTTTTCTTAAATCCAAAGGCGACAACAGTTTCATGAAACTTAAGATACCATTGTCGGGAAGCTTGTTTAAGCCCGTATATTGACTTCTTCAGTTTACACACCATGTGTTCCTTTCCTTTAATTTCAAAACCCTCTGGTTGATTCATGTAAACTTCTTCCTCTAAATTTCCATTCAGAAAGGCAGTTTTCACATCCATTTGATGTAGCTCTAAGTCATAATGAGCCACCAAAGCCATTATAATTCTAAGTGAATCTTTTTTTTAGAGACATGTGAAAATGTCTTTGTATAGTCAACGCCATATTTCTGAGTGAAACCTTTGGCAACAAGTCTGGCCTTGTGACGTTCAATATTACCATTTGAGTCACGTTTGGTCTTAAAGACCCATTTACACCCGACTCTTTTGCAACCTTCTGGTAATTCAACAAGGTCCCAAACTTCATTATGCTGCATGGATTTCAACTCATCTTTCATAGCATCTAACCACTTATCAGAATTATTACTTTCAATGGCCCGTGAAAAAGAAACTGGATCATCATCGATTTCCAAATCATCCAAATCAATTTTCGGATCATGTAGATATACCAAAAAATCATCAGAAATAGCATTTCTCCTTTGTCTTTGAGATTTTCTTAATGCTACTTCTTGCGGTACGTCTACTGCAGGTTCATTGATTATGTTTTCATTATGAATAGCAGGATCATTATTTTGTTGTTCTTGTTGGTTGTTAGGCGATACAACAACTTCGGAAACAACAATTTTAGGAGAAGTACAGGGTAAAGGAATTTGCACCCTAACTTCCCTAATTTCCACATTACGTGGTTCTTCACTCCCACTAACTTCATCATTCTCAATGAACCTAGCATTTCCAGTTTCAACAATTCTCGTACTATGGTTAGGACAGTAAAATCTATACCCCTTTGATTTTTCTGGATAACCAATAAAGAAACCACTGATTGTTCGTGGATCCAGCTTCTTTTCTTGTGGATTATAGATTCTTACTTCTGCTGGGCAGCCCCAAACATGCAGGTGCCTTAAACTAGGTTTCCTACCTGTCCAAAGTTCAAAAGGTGTCTTTGGAACTACCTTACTAGGAACCCTATTTAGTAAGTACACGGCAGTCTTTAAAGCATACATCCACAATGAAACGGTTAAAGATGAATTACTTAACATACTCCTAACCATTTCAATTAATGTACGATTACGCCTTTCTGCCACACCATTTTGTTGTGGTGTGCCAGGCATTGTGTATTGAGCACATATGCCACGCTTTTCAAAGAATTTAGCAAATGGACCAGGGTGTTGTCCAGTTTCATCATATCTTCCATAATACTCACCACCTCTATCTGACCTGATTATTTTCACCTTTTTGTCTAATTGTCTTTCAACCTCAATAATAAATACCTCTAAGGTATTTAATGCTTGAGATTTTTCGTGCAACAAATAGACATAACCATAACGTGAAAAGTCGTCAATAAAGATGATAAAGTATTTTTCCTTACTGAAAGATGGAACATCAAAAGGACCATATATATCAGTGTGTATAATTTCAAGAAGCTGTGTACTTATTGTGGCTCCTTTCTTTGTGTGTTTTATTTGTTTTCCTTTAATACAATCCACACAAATATTTAGGTCAGTAAAATCTAAATCTGGAAGGATTTCATTCTTAACTAATCTTTCCAGTCTTTCTTTAGATATGTGACCTAAACGTCTATGCCATAAATAAGCGGAGTGTTCATTAACCAAACCACGTTTGGTTCCAACATTATGATGCAGAGTTAAGAGGGTTTCAACAAACAGATTATCAAGATTTAATTTGTAAAAACCATCACAAAGAATACCAGAACCAATGAGATGATTATGTTTAAACAAACTAAAACATCCATTGCCGAAATTAAAAGAGTATCCAATATTGTCTAACTTAGACAAAGAAAATAAATTTCTAGAAATAGAAGGTACATAATAAGTTTCAAATAGTATCTAGGATTAAACGATAAGTCCCGATAGCTTGAACTGGAGCCTTCACTCTATTCCCCATGTACACAAATCTTTCATTCTGATTTATGGTTTGGGTTGTAAGGAATCCCTGCATCATATTAGAAATATGAACAGTACAACCAGAGTCGATCCACCAAGTATTACAAGAAACTTCAGTTAAATTTGATTCGAGACACGTAAAAGAACAAGGCTTACCTTTCTTCTCAAACCATGCCTTACGTTTCAGGCAGTCTTTCTGAAAGTGTCCAGATTTTCCACAGAAACGACACTTATCATTCTTGTGTTCCTTCTTACGTACTTGATGAGAGGACTCACTAACATTATGGTTCCTCTGTTTACCCTTAACATGCTTCTTTCCTTTCTTTCCAGCTCCTTGATGGCTTACAAAGTTAATGGAGTGGGTTCCTTGATTCTTTAGCCTTGTTTCCTCCTGAACCAACATTCCGTGCAATTCATGCACGTTCTATTTGTCTTTCATGGTATTATAGTTCATTTGGAAAGGACCATATTCAGACGGTAATGAGTTGATGATAAACTGTACAAGGAAATTTTCATCCACTTCCATTCCCAAAGTCTTAAGTCTTGCTGCAATGTTGTCATTTCAATGACATGCTCATGCATGGTACGTGAACCATCAAACTTCATGGTGGTCAAAGTACTCATTAGTGTCCCAGCAAGAGACTTATCAGCAGTTTGAGAGCGTTCTTCTACAAGTTTTAGAAGCTCTTTGGCACTTTCAGTGTTGGGAAGAGTTGACTTAATGTTGCTCGCAATACTCATTCGCATGAACATTAGGCTTAGTCTGTTAGACCTGTCCCATCGATTAAAATAGGACTTTTGTTCAGCAGTGCTAGTTGCAGTAATAGCAGCTGGCTTCTCAATGTAGAGTGCAACATCAAGATCTAAAACTCCAAGATGGAATTTGATCTGTTCGCACCACTCTGAGAAGTTTAGTCCATTATAGGTAGTAACAGAAGCAGAGTGCAAATGAAGAGCAAGTGCTGCAAATAGAATATGCTCATTCATTAACGCTTTGAGTTATAAACTAAACATACTATCAGATTCAGAAATAATATAGACTTTAAGTGTATCTTGATGTTCACTTTGGGCAGAACGCCAAAATACTAACTTTAGACATTATGATGCTTAATATAACTTAACATAATTTGATAATTTTTATAAATGTACCTATTAATAATATTTACTATCTTTGGACAACAAAGAAAACTAATGGCACATCTAAATTATCTCTTTAATGTTCAAAAATTATAAGGACAAACGATCAACCTTTGGGCTATCCATAAATATCCTATAACCATGAACTTCAATTTACCCATTATTATTTTATCAATTATAAGCATCGAGATTTATGGGTAATTGAATATAAGTTCAATCATTTTGGAATTAATTATTCATAAAAGATTCTACCACTTTGGTGATTAACAAATCGTATATAATAATTCCAAATAAACTGTAAGATGAACGTTCTTTTAAATTTCATTGGCTTAGATCTATTTAATTGTATCATAATGCAGCAAAATTTAGAACTCTGTCAGTTAAGATTTCATTATAGCTTCCGAGATCCAATCTCTAATGCACTAAGCATTCAGTAGCATCCTTAGGTGATCTTAATTAGCTAAGCATGTAAGCTAATTCATCAATATACTGATCGAAATAAAGAAACAATGATAAAGTCCAATGGAAAAATCAATTATGACTTAACAGAACTTGAAGTCTTCAAGTCATTTTCATGAAACGGTAATTAATTACATATTATTGATGGCCACTAATATAAACATCCAAACTGAGTACTTTTATCAAAATTTTCATGTCTTCTTATACAACTAATTAACGGTAATTGTAAATCTCTAATTACATCATTAGGGTTCACATAATAAGAAGTTATCTTTAACTTTTATGGAAAATCACTAGTTCTTAAACCTTGCGCTGATACCACATGTAAGAGTTTTTCAATTCAAGACTATGATCATAAATAATCTAAGATAAAACTCAACCAATAATTCAGGATCATAGAACACAATGATCTTCACAATTGAATACTTTATCAAGAAAACAAATCTGAATCCATGGTGTTTCCTTGATCAACCTTGAATGCGGAATTGCTTGATTTCTCCTTTTTTTCTTGATAATTTTTCTTTCTCTTTTCTTTATTGCTTTTTTAGAACTTGTTGATGGAATACGTTGTTCTACTATTTTAAAAGACAGAGAGAGGACCGGTGGTTTACTTTTCAACCCATGATTCCCACTTTCCATCAAAGTGGGAAGTGGAAAGTTTTAAACATAATAACTAACTTCCCTTAATTAAATAGAATTTAGCCAATTTTATTTATTTATTTTATTAAACAAAAACAAAGTCATTGGTCACGTGAGCCAAAACTAACATTAAGTTGACTTATTCATTTTATTAGTCATAGTAGTAAAAGAAAATAGTAAGCCAATATGGTTATAAAGTTAATTTGATGGAAATAAGTCCCTTAATTCGTGAGACCTAATACTCATAGTTGGCATTTGGTACTTGTCACTTGCAAACGCGATCATCCAACACATGGATAGAACGCGGGAGGCGTTATTAAACATGAATGATAGCCACTTCATGGCGTACGTAATAAACCAATATCAAACAAGAGATTAGAACATAAAAATAATTTAGAGTAGCATTATCTAATTGCTTATCTATTTGAACCGTACAGCCATATCGTGGATTAAGTCATATGAGACGATTACCACATATATAACAAATATTATGAAATAAAATTTACAATGTGTTTATATAAAAGCTAGAAAGGGAACCCAGTTGTACATATTATAACCTCAATAGATTTTCTCATACGAACTTCATTGAATGAGCCTTCATTTACAACCGAACTAGAATAACCAAGTGTATAAGGTGCCCAATAATCAATTATCACACTTAAAATAGAGAAGTTTTGGACTATAGTCAAACTCGTAACGTTGGAACTATAAATGAAATATGTAAACCCATATCTTTCTTACTACTTCCACTTTATCAAACAATAGATAATAAGAAACTGGCTTCCTATTTTTCTAGTTGAAGTGAACCTTCATAGAAAGATTGCCATTAATTTGCCAGTTGCCTCTTGGCTTTGAAAGAGAGTAACACAACATTGGCTGCTCATGATGTGGTGCACCAATCAAAACCCCCCAAAATGAAGCTACATTGATTAATTGCAGGCTACTCTCTTGTCATTGAAAACTTGTGGTCGAGGGCTACATTGATTATATTGCAAGTTACTTGTCATTCAGACCTTCATTGTTCTCCATAAATTAGCTCACATTCACATGCATGCTTACCATTCAGTTGGCCCAAAAAAAAAAAAACTCTTTCAGTCCTTCGAATGAGAAACAAGGAGAGCACGTGAAAACTTTTATCACATGTCACAAATAATCATATGAACCTAACGGCGCTTTCAAATTTTGAATCAGAGCTCATTCCCGCACTTGATCACTTAAATACATTCATGGGACGGGCCTGCCAAGCCGGAGCGAATCTAATTAGCCCTTTTTCAATTGAATTCCATTGCGCCAGAAAAAAAAGTGCAGTATATATATATATATGAACCATCAAATTTCCTAGATACAAGAAACTATTTTAGTTTAATAGCAAAAAGAGTTTAAAATTTGCTTTAGATCACATGTTAAACCTTCAAAACTGACCTTTAATTATTTTCAATAAGAAAATTATTGGCTCCGCTGCTTTGCGGGGCGGCTCAATGCGAGGCAAGTTTGAAAATTATGGTGGATAGGACTCACTACTAGAAATAATGCATTTTCCGAGAGAGAATAGCGAGAGAAATCCCTTGGAATACACGCCATATAGAGGGATTTCCCTCAGTGCGCGTTTCGCGCCATTCAGCTCCTCGTTGAGTACACCAATGAAGGAATTTTCTCGGTACTACCGAGAGATCTCCCTCAGTAGTCCCCTCGGCAATAAGTGTCAGGTAAAGTATATTACATATTTTTCAGCGAGGGAATTCCCTCGATAAAAAAAAAATATTTATTAAAATTACTTATTTTCAGCGAGGGAATTTCCTCGTTAAACTATAATACCCTAATTTAGACGATACAATCAAAGATCAATATCCGAGGGTGAAGAGAAACTTGAACTCAAGCAATAGATCTCTCACACGAGAGAATCCAAGAGAGATTCCAAGAAGAGGAAAAGAGATACAACTCATACACACTCTCACAAGAGTATTCTCAATCATTCATCATCCAAAATCCAACTCTAAACCCCTAGAATTAGGCTATTAATAGTAGCTAGTTTAATACAAGGATAAATGGACTAAATAGCCCCTATTGCTGATTCTGGAAATCTGGCCTTGTCGTTATTCATCGCGACCGTGCCTTAGATGTCGCGATCGCGCCATTGGACATAAAGCTTCATCACGATCGCGTTGAGTATCTCGCGATCGCGCACTTGAGTTGACTGCTTCTGCGCGATCGCGCCTGTTGCCTCACGATCGCGTGCATCCAAATTCCAGCAAGCTCTCATTTGCTTATTTGGCCACTCCTTTGGCTTGATTCTTGGCTTCCAAGTCCTCTTGAAGTATTCCAAGCTCCTGATGTTGAGCGTGAACCCTCCATAGCTTCGAGTACTAATCCGGATCGCATCATTCCCTTATTTTTTAAAGGAATTCGTTCTCGAATTTGTACCTAGCAAAACAATACCAGGAATAAGTATCAAGCCAACATTGATCCACGCATAACATATCCAAGAAAATGGGACATGAGCTACATGATTCAACTCAAAGTGCACACTCTTATGGTATAGCCAAGCATCAAAATCATCCATAAAGAACATTTTCTCAATTCTAACATCAAAAGCTCGGCTAAAAAAGCAACCACTATCAAGTTCATTCACAAAAAAATCTTCATTTTTAAGCTCATTTGACTCATGCCAAGCCTCCAATGACAATTTATCACTTTTAACCTTGGAAGCTCTAGCAAAGTCTATGTTAAATGTATGCTCAAAACTAGGAATAGAGTAAGTAAAGAAATTGACACTAAAGCTAACATCTATTACTTTACCACTACTATCGCTAGTGCATCCCTCCTTCTTTAAAGAACACTTTTCATTTTGGAGGACTTTCCAACATTAGACAAGCTTTCAACAAATATTTTGGGAGTTAGCTTGCTAACATCCACAAAATAGCATTATCAAGCAAGTCACAAGAATCATTTTCACAAGTTATGCACTCTTTAAGCATTGACTTATCATTTTCATCAAGTACAAACAAGTCCAAAATAAAGGTATAACTCAAGGAAACATCATCAAGTGTGCCCTCATATTCAAGCTCTCTTTCAAGTGCACACTTATTTAACAACTCATAACAAGATTCATCAATTTTAACCACAAAGGAGGATAATTCAATGTTGTCCAAAGACAATTCATCAACTATTTCACTTCCCTCAAGCAAGTGCACACTTTCCATTCTAATACCACTTTCAACTTGGCAAAAACTACCACCACAATCAAGAATGCTATTAAATGTTAACATATCAAGATCAAACAATTCATTTTCACATTTATCAAACAAAGAGGAGTGTCAAACCAAAAATTATTTTGTTCAAGCTCACCCATTTGAACATTACTAGTATGGAACAATTCACACACACAAAAACCATCAATTTTCCTTTCACAAGTGTGCTCAACTAGTGCATGCTCACAACTCTCACTTTGATCATTAGCAATGCAATGTAACGAATCATTAATTCCACAAAAAGTAAAGCTATCAATCATACCCAAGTCTCTATCAAACCCACCCAAAGAATTATAAGAGTTAAGATTAGCTTTATTACCTTGTAGCACACCTAAAGATTCTTCTTTACCTTGGCTTTTCAAATTTAAGCTCACTTATTCATTTGGAGACTTCATCTTGGTCTCATTTATCTTCCAAGCATGAAAACACTTCCAAGGAAGGATTCCTCAATTTAGCATCTCCCAAAGTACCTTCAAAAGATATAAAACAACTAGCGAAAGAAGAAAGGTTAGAATCATAAGAATAAGAAAAATTCTCACCCTCTTTCTTTTGTTTTCCTCTTTCTTTTCTCTCAATTTTTCTTCACACTCTTCTCTCTTTTCTTGTGACAACTCACTCACTCCACTCATTTCAAGCTCTCCTTTTTCTTTGCTTGAGTTGTCACTTTTATCTCCCTCACTTCTCTCAATCTCGTAGTAGAATACTTTTACTTCCTCCCTTAACTCCTACAATGAGTTTACAAAACCTTCCAAAGCAACCAACAATTTTTGTGTTATTATTTTTATCTCATTGTTAGAGTCATCTTATTAAAGAGACATAGTACCTACAAGAAAAGTTTTGAAAACAAGAGAATTAGTTAGCCAAAGTAGGACCTCACAATTCACTCGCTCACGTGTATCGCTCCAAATATATCTCTCAATATTCTTTCCGCTCGTGTATACACTCAAAGGTCAAGGCTTTTATGACCACACTCTAATGAACTCACCACTCAAGCCTTTTCACTCAAAGGTTTTCACTTAATCTCTTCAAGGTTCTACAACCTCAAATCCTCAAGGCAAGTGTCCAAGCTTCGGTTCGGAGTGGAGTTTATAAGACACCATAGAACGGACAAAAGACACACTCACGGACTAGGAATCAAAGAAACACACAACGAATCTAAAAGATAAAAGCACGAAACAAATTGGCACGAAATGAAAACAGACTCGAATAACTAGACAACACTAATATGAACTAATACTAATGTTAATCTAGCTAGGAATAAACAAGGATAAGCTAATAAATTGGCTATTTTAAAAATGGGGCAGCCATGAGTTCAAATCACAAAAGTGGCTATCGGGTAAAAGAATGTTGCTCCAGGTGGCTGTTTTTAAACAGGGCACCAAGGAGTTCACCAGTCAAAATTGACTATCGGGTCAAAAGTGTTGCTCCAGGTGGCTGTTTTAAAACAACGTAGCAATGAGTTCTCAGGCTGAAAGTGACTATCGGGTCAATTAGTGTCGCCCAGGTGGCTATTTTACAAATCTTCAATTCTCACAACTTTCGTTCACTATTCATCGTCTTCCTCATAAACCTCCTTAAACCAACATCCTTTTCTTGTACACCAGCAACTCTAAATCAACCCCCAGTCAACAAAAATATTTTAAAACTTCAATCACAACTTCACAACCACGGTAATGGAAGTAAAATTTGCACAGATGATTTCTTTCTTCGCGTTCGCAGACTCGATGTCGCTTTCGCGATTCACAAAAATTCTTTCATTTCGCGTTCGCGGCTGTTGTTTCGTTTTTACTACTCCTTATCAGCTGTTCCTCCTTGCGTTCGCGCCGGTCAGATCATGTTCGCAATGTTATGATTCAAACCCAGAAAAATTAAAATTGTTCTTGGTATTCTTCAACTTTTTCTTCCCAAAACTCGTGGTTTAATCCAAAACCCTTAGTGAAATTTTCACCAAAAGTGTTATAACTTCACTCAAAGCTTCACAAACACACTAGGAACAAGCCCCAACTCGAATTTGATCAAACAACCTTAGATTTACAAAATCCACTTCTTGTTCTTCAAGCTTTTAAACCCAACAATGGTGTTCTTCACAACCCACTTTTTAAATCCGAACCCTTCAACAAATTACCACCAAAAGTGTTTAAAATTTAACCACACGTTTTCTACAACCTCGTGAATCATCCCCAATAATCAATTTCGTGAAACACTCATGAAATTTTCAAAAGTCAATTGCAAGTTTTTTCAAGTTTAGCTCAAAGATTCAACAATGGAGATTTTAGAATTTTTCCTCACTTTCACAGTCCCAAATCAGTAGGTAAACATAAATCCAAATCCAAACAACAAACACAACCTAAACACAAAGCCACAATAAAGAACTCAAGACCAAACTTTTTATTTTTGGAATTTTTGATTTTTTAAATTTTTTTGTGATTTTTGAATATGAAAATCAAAACTTAGACAGTGTTTATAAGAATAAATACGGACCGAGCTCTGATACCAAATGATATGACCTTAAATACTAAGAATAGGAAAACAAGCAACCAATGATAAAATCAACGACACAAAGTAAAGATAGAATGGAATAGGGGAATGGATAGAAGGAAGAAAGGAATCAAATCCCACAATTATAGGTAAATAAGAACACTACAAATAAATTGTAATACCCTAATTTAGATGATATAATCAAAGATCAATATCCGAGGGAAAAAAGAAACTTGAACTCAAGCAATAGATCTCTCACACGAGAGAATCCAAGAAGAGGAAAAGAGATACAACTCATACACACTCTCACAAGAGTATTCTCAATCATTCATCATCCAAAATCCAACTCTAAACCCCTAGAATTAGGCTATTAATAGTAGCTAGTTAAATACAAGGATAAATGGACTAAATAGCCCCTATTGCTGATTCTGGAAATCTGGCCTTGCTGTTATTCATCGCGACCACGCCTTGGATGTCGCGATCGTGTTGAGTATCTCGCGACCGCGCACTTGAGTTGACTGCTTCTGCGCGATCGCACCTGTTGCCTCACGATCGCGTGCATCCAAATTCCAGTAAGCTCTCATTATCTTGTTTAGCTACTCCTTTGGCTTGATTCTTGGCTTCCAAGCCCTTTTGAAGCATTCCAAGCTCTTGATGTTGAGCGTGAATCCTTTATGGCTTCGAGAACTAATCCGGATCGCATCACACTTGCCATATCCAAGTCTAATTTGACAAATATTTAACTAACTATGAATCTACTCTGTGTTCTGGGAGTCATTGTCAGGTCCCTTACCCATCATAAACTTCTGTACCATAGCATGTAAGTTCTTTATTTCTTCACGGTCCCTTTGGCGTTCCAACTCTTGGTCTGCTAGCCTTTTTTTCACCACCTCTATTTTACAGCGCAATCCATTATCCACATTCTCTGGAGCATGGGAAGAAGAAGAAGAAGACCAAGCATTAATAATACCTATTCGGGAAGGCTCTTTGTAACGCGATGGACCAAGGCCATATGCTCAGTTTTTGTTATAGCCACCACCCACTTGAAGGAATATTACAGCTTCTTCTTCCGGGCTGGGTTTAAGTGGGCCAGCATCGACCTTCGATCCTTGGCTTTCAACCCATTCTTGGAAAGCAGCTCTATAGTTTTCCAAAAACAAAATAGAAGATAAGTATAATTACTTTAACAATATCTTAAATAAAATAATATTGTAAATGATATCTTACCTCTAGCTGTTGTGCATGTGGCTTGACCCATCTTAGCTCATTTTCCTGTTCGTCATATAAATATGGAACAGTCGGTAAAAATCAATATCGCTTACAGGTCCGTGTTCTGCTTCCTACAAAATGAAAATGGAGTAAGGAAAAATAAAAATGGCATTTAGATATAATTAAAAAAAATTATACAGACTTACATATCTCGGCTAATGGGTCGCCAGACTAACAAAACCACATGTGTGCATCGAGCCACCATTTGTCGAGGCTCGATTTTTCTTTGCTTGCTCGCTCACTCTTAGCTATGAATTCCGGTGACTCCCAATAAATTTTGAGCTTTTTCCAATTTTCAGGATAAATCCAGCCCGAAACTACACCATGCTTTCTGAATTTGGAAAATGAATCCCTAAGCTTTTGTGCAGATTTCCTCTCAAAATTAACCCAGACACGATCATCATACATCAAATCCCACGAACACTTGTTCTGAAATATTTAATAATATATATGAAAACATATACTAAAATTACTAATAAAATGCAAAAATACCAAAGTTAATATCTTATACTCTTTAAACATGCTATCTCTAACAGACGGGGGTGCTTTTCCCCATGACGACCAACTGTCCGTAAAGTGTGGAGTCATAGAGTGGACAACGAGAGGCGTAGCTTTCTCTGATGGAACAAACCTGCATTCCATTTAACATAACCAAATATATAAACATATCTTCAATATTTAGATATATAAAATGAATCTGAAACTATTAAATAGTTGATAATTAAATATAGAACATTGCTTACCCATATCGGCCCTCAGGCTTGATAATCAACCTTCTACCGTCATCGAATGATATGATCCTAAAATCTAAGAATGGAAAGAACAAATAAGGAATTAAAATAGATAGAAGATAGACACCAAATTTAAGAAATTTGGAAGCAATGTTGGACTCAAACCAACACATGTTCTTAGATTTCAAATAAAAGAGGCACCTAATCTAAAACCTTTAAGAGGAATGAATACCTCTTGCAAGCTCATGGAAGTTTGGAAGCAATAATGGCATAATCATAATCTCTCTCAAAGAGTTCTCACAATTCAACATAATCTAATCTAGGAATGAAGACAACATAAACTATTTATACTAGGATTTAATTAAAGCTAACAATTACCTAAATAGCCCTAGAGCTAGTTATTACAAATGACTAAAAAGTCTACTATCACTAATTATTAAAGCTTCCTGGAACGCCCTTCTTCTCGAATGCGTCTGAGGTAACGCGATCGCGGAATGTAACTTGAAGCTTCATCGCGACCGCGACCTGAGTCTCGCGATCGCGCAATGTGGTAAGAATATTCTACGCGATAACGACTATTGTCTCGCGATCACGTGCATCCAAATCTTGCAAGCTCCAATCTGCTCTTTTTGGCCATTCTTGATTTGATCCTTGGCTTCCAAGCCCTCTTGAAGCATTTCAAGCTTTTGATATCAACTCTAAATCCGCCAATGTCATGAGCGCCAATCCGGATTGCATCATTCCCTCCTTCTTTAAAGAAATTCGTCCTCGAATTTGGACCTTGCAAAATAATAACCAGAGTAAGCACCAAGCCACAAGCTTTATAGACATGGCATAACAAAGATGATGGGGTTGAATATCCCCACTCAAACCTCACACTTTTATGGTAGAGCCAAGAGTCAAAGGACTCAATGAAGATCAATTCTATAACTAAAGTTTCAAGTATTTGGCCAAAAGATATGTATGCACAAGAGAAATCAAGGAATCTAATAGGTTTAATGAATACATCATGTAGATTGCCATTTGACCTTTTAAGAATAACACTACCAAGATCACTAATCATCCAACAACAAAATTTACCATCGGGGTCAAACACTATCCTTACATCCAAAACATCCTTCAAGATTTTACACATCACACCATCAAACCACCCAAATATTATTAATAAGGGACTAGAAAATAACACCACACAACCCCTATCCATGATACTATGAGTTTCAAATGATAAGTTCCATACCTCAATGGCTTTAAAAAAGCCCAAAAAAAAAAGAACTAGTCATTCGAACAAACCATTCTTGGCTTTAGGAGACAACAACACCTCAAACCTTTTTGTAGCCCAAAAAAAATCTTCCAAGTGTCTTACCTCTCTGTAGATCCTCTCTTGATGTTCTTTCACAAGTAAATCAAAAAAATTAGTAAACTCATCAAGAAAAGGATTAACACATTTATACCCATGGGTATTTGATAATGCCTCAAACGAGTTATTTTTGTATTTCTTTCTAGAAGTATTCCCAAAATCCCTTCAAAGTAAATCCGCAAAACTAAGAATAGAGTAAGTAAAGAACATGACACTAAAATTAGCATCAAGTAAGTTACTACTACTATCACTAGTACCTCCCTCCTTCTTTAAAAGACACTTTTCATTTTTGGAGGACTTACCAATATAAGACAAGCTTTCAACAAATATTTTAGGAGTTAGCTTGCTAACATCCACACAATTAGCACTATCAAGCAAGTCCTAAAAATCATTTTCACAAGTTATACACTCTTTAAACATTGACTCATCATTTTCATCAAGTACAAACAAGTTCAAAAGAAAGGTGTCATTCAAAGAAACATGAATATCATTAAGTGCAAACCATTCAAGAACACAAGTGTCAATCAAAACAACATCATCATCAATGGTGTCCATATACTCAAGCTCACTTTCCAAATTAGAATTTCTATCAAGCACAAGGTCAAAACTAGGACAATCCAAAGAACATTTCACCTTTTCAAGTGTACACTCACTTAACAACTCAAAACACGATTCATTAATTTCAAACAAAAGGAAGACAATTCATTAACATTCAAATTCAATTCTTCACTTCCTTCAAGTAAGTATACACCTTCCAATCCATTACTATTTTCAACTTGACACAAGCAACCACCAATATCAATATCAAGAATGCCACTACTCAAAGTATCACAAGGTCCAAGTAATTCTTTTTCTTTATTCACAAGAGAAAGATCATTTTCATCATAAGAATAATTAGCACAATCATTATCCAATCATATATTCTTTATGGAACTCATGAAATAAAATAAATAATAAATTTTAATCATGCTCTCGTGATTTCCAAGGTCACCAATTTGACCACTTTCTCCAACACACGACATGATACTTGCATTCTGCAACTTCACTTCATTGTTACTAGCACAACTAGAATTCATGCTTTTACAAGTTAAGGAATCTACACAATTTAATTCACTTGCAAAAAAGCAATCAGTCTTTAACAAATTAGTACCAAGAATAGTATTCTTGTTACATAAAGACAAAGTAAATTCATCTTCATGGCAAGAATTCAAAGAAACACTTTCTATCTCATGTACTCCAACAATGGGCATGACTCTAGTTTGACAAAATTCAAGCTCACAATCAATAACACACTTTTCTACACCATTAAGCTCAACTAGTATATGCTCCAAACTACCAACTTGATTTTCAAGGCAATATAAAGAATCATTAATTTCAACAAAAGTAAAGCTATCATCCATACTCTAATCTCTATCTAGCTCACCCAAAAAAATACAAGAGTTAGAATTAGCTATTTTACCTTGAAGCACCAAAGAACTTTCTTTACCTTGAATTTCAAAATTAAGGCTTAGTTGACCAATTGAAGAAGTATTTTTGGCCTCATAATTTTCTTCCAAGCAAGAGTCTTTTTCCAATGAAGACTTATTTATGCAATCACTTCCACAAGAACCTACAAAAGAGACATCACTACTAAGAAAAGTAGTGAGGGGGTTAGAGATAAAGCAAGAAATAGTCTCTCTTATGCTCTCTTATTTTTCTTGGCTATCCATTTCTTTTCCCTCACTCTTTTCATTCTTTTCTTCCTCACTCTCTTCATTTTATTTTGGTGACAACTCACTCTCATTGTTCCTCTCATCCTCTCCTTTTTCCTCTCTTGAGTTGTCACTTTGCTCACCCTTACTCCTCTCAATCTTTTCTATCTCACACTTTCTTTTGAAAGGAGTATCAATATTACAAGATAAATCATTATGTATGAGCTTTTCTTGTATCCCAAAATTACTCCTCAAATTTTTCTTAAGATCTTGCCAAGTGTGCTTTGGTTTTCAAGAATACTTCCAAGGGAAAAGACAGACCATAATTGCTTCTCAAGTCTATGGGAAGAGCCCATGCAACCAATTTCAATTTATCCATCTGCTTAAAAATGTCTTCATGCACAAAGATTTCCTCCAATTGGGATTCTCACAGGACATTGAGTTTCTTTTTAAATTTTGTATGCAACTTAGGCAATTCTATGCATCTCTTATCCTTTCTACTTTGGCTCTTTCTCTTGGAAAATCTAAAGGTGCCATCTTTTTGTTCCAAGACTTCAACTACCACAACTTGCTTGATCTTGCCATTTCCACTATTAGGTAGTGGAACTTGAGACATCCTTACAAAATGAACAAACAAGTTAGAAAATAAAAGTCCTCACAAAGTCACTCCCTTAGTGTTTCACTCAAGTTGAATGTCACTCAATCACTCGTATATCACTCTTGAAACTTGGCTTTTGTACACTCTTTTGCACTCACAACTCAAGCCTTTTTCCACTCTTTGGCTCTGGCTAAAGTTGCTTTCAAACTCACCCAATGATACTTGACAAGAGTACCAAACCAATTCGGGGTAGAATGGAGTTTGTGTTCAAACAAGGAAGGACAAAAAGACACAGTAACAGACTTGGAATCAAAAAAACACACAATAAAACTAAAAGAGAAAAAAGCAAAATAAATTGGCACGAAATGAAAACGGACGCAAATAACTAGACAACACTAATATGAACTAATACTAATGTTAATCTAGCTAGGAAAAAACATGAAAAGACTAAGAAAATAATTAGAAATGGCTATTTTTAAAATGGGGCAGCCAAGAGTTCAATCCTCAGTAAGTGTCTACAGGTCAATAATGTCACTCTAGGTGGCTATTTTTGAAACAAGGCAACAAATAGTCGTCGTAGAAAGTGGCTATCGGATCAAATAATATTGCCTCAGGTGGCTATCTGTCAAAAGGCCACTTCTGCTATTATGTCCCAGTTGTGGACTATCTCTGCAAAGGTCTGGGACAAAAAGTGACCGGCCAAATTTGGCTATTTTCTGAACTGTTGACGAAACAAGTGGCTATCAGTCAAAGGGTCAAAGTCTTAACTGTGTCGCAAGGGTTGTCTGTCCGTGCAAACTCTGGAAAATTTAACAATGTTCATCTTGTTCTTGCACCTTCAATGTGTTCTTCGAAAGCAAAGCACTTTGATCCAAAACCCTCAATCAAATCTTTATCAAAAGTGTTATAAATTCAACCATAAGCTCCAAATAACATAAGGATTAGACCTCAAACATTTAATTTTCTTCAAGTTTAAGGTATAAGGTTTAACAATGGAGGTTTTTGGGTTTTCTTCATTTCTTTTCAAGTCCAAATCTCAAACAACAACACCCAAAGCTTCACAAACACACTAGGAACAAACTCCACACAATTTTCGGATCAAACAACCCCAAAATTACAAACTCACTTTTATATTTCAAGCTTTCAAGATCTCAACAATGGCGGTTCTTCAATAAACCAACCCCCAACAAGTCATAAATCAGCCACCAAGCTATAACAATGATAAAGAACAACTTCCAAGACAAATCGAACCCAAACAACAACCACAAATCATTTTTTTTAATTTTCAGATTTTTTTTATTTGGATTTTTAAATACAGAAAATCAAAACCTAGACAATATTTATAACAATGAACACTAATTCGAGATCTGATACTAAATGATATGATCCTAAAATCTAAGAATGGAAAGAACAAACAAGGAATTAAAATTGATAGAAGATAGATACCAAATTTAAGAAATTTGGAAGCAATGTTGGACTCAAACCAAAACCTCTCCTTAGATTTCAAATAAAAAAGACACCTAATCTAAACAAACCCTCAAGAGGAATGAATACCTCTTGCAAGCTCATAGAAGTTTGAAAGCAACAACGGCCTAATCATAATCTCTCTCAAAGAGTTCTGACAATTAAACATAATCTAATCTAGGAATAAAGACAACATAAACTATTTATACTAGGGCTTAATTAAAGCTAACAATTACTTAAATAACCCTAGAGCTAGTTATTACAAAAGACTAAAAAGTCTACTATCGCTAATTATTAAAGCCGTCTGGAACGCCCTTCTTCGCGAACGCACCTGAGGTAACGCGATTGCAAAATGTAACTTGAAGCTTCATCGCGACCGCGACCTAAGTCTCGCAATCACGCAATGTGGTAAGAAGATTTTGCGCGACAGCGACTGTTGTCTCGTGATCGCGTGCGTCCAAATCTTGCAAGCTCCAATTTGCTCTTTTTGGCCATTCTTGATTTGATCCTTGGCTTCCAAGCCCTCTTGAAGCATTCCAAGCTTTTGATGTCAACTCTAACTCCGCCAATGTGATGAGCGCCAATCCGGATAGCATCATCGAGCGATCCAACACCACCAAGTAAAGGAGTAAGATTTGTAGTACGTTTCTTTTTACCTTTCCGTGTTGTAGTGGTGACGGATGGAGAAGATAGTGATTGAGTGTCTTAAACAGGAAACCCAGTACCTGGGGGAGTAGACATACTCGGACATGTAGAAGGTGATGTAGATGGAATACTCCTGGATTTAGAAGGTGATGCAGATGGAACACTCTGGGGATGCATGTTAGGAGTAGGTATCATCATCATTTGAGAAGTGCCCAGGGCTGGGAATGATTGAAATTAAGGGCCCCGTACATGCACAGATTGATGGGAGTTTCCTAGTGGAGGCATGGACTGGAAGGAGGAAGCAGCAGGCTGGCCAAACTGATAGTAGGGGCCCCGTGGAGGCACAGATTGAAAAGATGTGCCAGGGGCACACATAGGATGGAAAAGTGGGGTAGTGGGGGGACCAGTAAAAAAATTAGGCGGATATATACCTAGCTGGGCGAGAAGCTCATTAATCGGGGTCAATACTGGAACAGGAAATATAGTATGACCGGTGGAAGATGATGCAGTATAACTCGTAGCACGACCCCCACGGGTCCTGGGTCATTTCTTACCCCTAGATGTCATTTCTACCAAAAAAAATAATAATATTAATAAAAACTCAGGTAGTATTAATCAAATAAAAATACAAAAATACAAAAAGTATGCATTACTTTAATCAACTGTTAAACAAAAATAAAATGCAATAAAACAAATATTGTGGAAAAAAATAATACTACCAATGACATCAATCATCATCGCTTACTTCTGTTTCATCAATTAATTCATCCTCACTTGTTTCATTTTCATCAATAAAAGTCTTTCTCTTCGTTTGCCATAGATGATTCTACAGTATGGGTGAACACCGACATATTAAATTCTTCATAATAATCCACACCCTGATGCAACTCATCGGGTAATTCTTCATCCACTATCTTTTGAACAGTGGAAATGTCATTTTGGTATGCTTCCTCCAATGCATCATCCACATCCACTCTTCCAACCGGCTTGGCTTTTAAAACAACCCACCAATTAGCTTTAGCCTTGTTCTTGACGTTATTTTTGCACGGTAGATAAGGAACGTAGTACACTTGTTTAACATTTTGAGCAATGATAAATGGATCATAATGTTCATACGCTCTGTTGTGATTGACTTCAACTATTTTATATACCGGATGCACCCTTGTGCCTTTGTGTGGTGATGGATCAAACCACTTACACCGAAAGAGTAGCAACTTTTTTCTCGGTGAACCAGTAAAATCTAGTTTTAATATTTCCTGGATCACACCATAATAGTCAAATTCTCCTTAACCTGTGCCTGCATTCACCCACACTCTGCAATTATAGGTTTTCTTCCCTATCGACCATTCTTCAGTATAAAACTTAAACCCATTTATAAAGTACTTAGACATTTGTCTGTACTTATAAATAGGTCCCAAAGCTAAATCACAGAACAGTGGATGATTGATTCTATTATCAGGATTGTTTACCTATATGTCGTTCAAAATAATTTATAAGTTAGGCAATACTTGGGATAATTTGTAAAATAGTATTAAAGTTATGGTATGATTTAACAAAGAAAAACTTACGTATTCTCTAAACCAGTCTGAAAATTTTTCAGTAACAGCATCATGGCCAAAGCAACTCACAAATAAACTGCTCGGCACAATACAAAACTCCATTGGTCAAAATTATGTTTGTATCTAGTATTTATGTTCATTGTACAAATTGAAAATTACCTATAAAATGGATGGACTTCCGGGCAATTCAACAATACATGTGCAGTAGCTACCTTTCTATCGATGTCACGAAGCACTTTCTTGGAACCATTTTTTGATCATTTACCTGGATAATTAAATATAGAAAAAGTGTGGAAACAATGCATTACCGCTCCCGCCATCGTCATGCTGATTCGGCCTACTTCTTAGAGATGGCACCTCCACCCCAAAATAATAAGAACAAAAATGGGAAGTTTCCTTGACAAGATAAGCCTCACATGTCGATCCCTTAATCCTATTTCTATTTTTCACAATTCGCTTACACTTGCCAACAGTCCTGCATAACCTTTCGTAAGGATACATCTATCTCCCCTGAGCTGGGCCTGCAAGCCGTGCTTCTTCCACTAGGTGCATCGGAAGATGTTCCATCACATTGAAGAAACTAGGGCGAAAGATCTTGGTCAATTTGGTTAAGATCACGGGAATATTACTTTCCATTATTTCAAGGTTGTCTTTCCTTAATGTATTAGAACACAAGTCTTTGAAAAATACACTCATTTCCCTATCAAAATTCTTCCATGCGTCTCCATCAGACGGATGACATAGAATACCATGTTGTTTTATACGCTCATAGTGCCACCTCGTATGATGAGCAAAGCTCATTGACGCATACAACCTCTGTAACCTTGCTATAAGGGGTAAGTAATGCATCGCTTCAACTAGGTCATGTTTTTGTTTAGCATTTCTGATCTGCTTAAAACGAGCCTCACCACAAAAATTACAAAACTCCAATCCCGCATCTTCCTTATAGAATAACATGCAACCTTTTTTACAACAGTAAATTCTTTCTGAATAGAGCCCTAACTTGAAAACCAATTTCTTTGTATCGTAGTACGAAGTAGGTAACCCCAAATTAGTTGGATTTAATTCATTCACAAGCCCAATTTTCTCATCCATGCCTCCTTGAGATATATTATAATACGATTTTATACTAAGCAACCTAACTGCAATTGACAACTTCGAATGCATTGACCCCTCATAAAATGGGCGACTAGCTTCCTCCAACTGTTCATAGAAGAGCTTCGCCTCATCATTGGGAAACTCCTCAACAGTTGGTTGAGATGATTTCCCTTTGTACATCCCAAAGGCATCATTTATCATTTCATGCATTTGATAGTTATACCCGACATACGCACTACTCACCCCGGCATATTCATTTTGTAAGTCGACACTAGGATTAAACCTCCATGTACAGTCCACACCAAATAATTTGGCTTAAATCCTTTTTCATAAATATGGAGTACAACAACATCTAAGAGTTCCACGTAGCGACACTTGCATTTCACACAAGGACATTTGATTTTACCCTCCCTTATATATTTGAGGAAGCATTTTAGCTTTAGCAATAAATCGGTCAACCCCATCTACAAAAATTTTCCTCAAACCCTTATTTTTATAAAACCTATTATACATCTGACTATGATTTTACACAAAGGTTACAAACGGATATATTTAGAACAATGCAAGAGAGTATAGTATTTTTACACTAAAATACTAGTGCAAACTAGTTTAACAAATGTTGAAAAGATAAGCTATTTTTCTTAGGTTAGGAATAAAACATTTCAATTGCAATAAGTTTAACAAGTTTTCTATATTTCAAATTGAATATTAACTTGTTTACTCCTAATTGTACATTTTGTTCTTATTTTAGTTATGTCATTGCAACAACAACATCTACACTTTACAGTCAATTTTTGAGCAACAACATCCATCCAAATAATATTTTGAATTCCCCTCCAATTCAATTCCAATATAATGTAGGATAACCATTTTAATTCCACGACAATTCAATTCCAACTTCATGAATTTATAATAGTTTTTATATAACATGTATCCCTAAATATAATAAAATTCAACATCCAACATATATATTCCAATCGTACCCCCACCAATCCAAATTAATCATCTCACATGCATATAAAAAACAAATACATATGCAATTTTAACTAAAATATCAAAAATAAAAATAAAAAAATAATATAATTAAATAAACTGAAAAAAGAACTTACCTTCAATGTTGCTTATGACAGTGAGGGTCACCGGTGACGCTGTAAAAACATTAAAAAAAAGTTATTTAAAGGGGTACCAAACAAACGGGGTTAAAGGGGATGGGGAATAACGAGGGTGGGGTTAAAGGGGATGGGGACTGCTACAGCCGGAAGGTGGGGTTTATTGGCCGCTTACCTGATCAGGAAAAATCAATCGCCGGCGAGGATGGGGAACGCTGCAGTCAAGGATGGGTTTTTTGGTTGGGGGAGGTATTTTTGTTAAAGAAAAAGTTGGAGTACGGGTACTTGGAAGTGACAGAAAGTCAGTATATATTTTGAGACTAGCTTGAGAATTCCCTCGCTAAAAAGGGCCATTTTATTTTTTTTTTTAAAAAATCAGCTAGGGCAGTCCCTAACTGAGAAACCAAAAAACCCACCCCGCGTTTTCTCTCTAGGCCCGGCGATTTTGGGCGATTCACTAGGCGATTTGCGCCGTTCCTCTTTGGCCGTCTTCCATGGCCTCGCCGGCCACTGGGCAGCCCCCCACTGGGGTTGTCCAGCCTCAAACGACCCCTATACCACCCCAAACAAACCCTATACCGCTTCCTAATACCCTAATACCACCTCCCATTACCAAAACACCACCCTTTTCCTATGCGTCAACGCTGAAACCTAATGCGCGCCCCTTTGTTGCGCCTGCTATCCCTGATCCCATTATGGAGCTTCATCATGGCGAACCATCCTTTATTTGGGAAGACAAGGACGTTGATAACATGGTAATTCATGAAGAATTACAATATTCAGTTGTGGGGAAATTCTCGTATGGGATGCCTGCCTTTCATGAACTTAAAAAGCAACTTCCTTTGCAATGTGAGTTGAAAGGAGAGTGTTCTATTGGCTTCTTGGATCTTAGACATGTTTTGATTAGAGTTTCTTTGTTGGAAGATTATGTGCATCTTTTGTCAAGGCCTGCTTTCTATCTTAAGTTTACAAACGTTTATCATCAGATGAGAGCATTGAAGTATGATGTTTGGTTTGACCCAAGAGAGGAGACTTCTGTGGCTGTAGCTTGGATCTCTTTTCCAGGCTTGCCACCAGTTTTCTTTGTTAAAGAAGTTGTGTTTGCATTGGCTAGTGCAATTGGTAAACCATTGCAATTGGATGCTGCTACAAAGGCTAGAACAAGACCTAGTTGTGCTAAGGTTAAGGTAGAAGTTGATTTGCTATCTCCGAGGCCTCAAAGAGTGAGGATTGGAATAAAAAACTCAACTACTGGTGATGTCAAGTACAAATGGATCAAGGTTCAGTATGATTATTTGCCAAAGTATTGCAATCATTGCAAGTTGCAAGGACATGATGAAGACCAATGTTTTATATTGCATCCGGAGTTAGATGACAAGGTTATGGCTAAGGATGATACCAATGTGAACAAGCAGCATCTTAGAGTCCTTAAAAGCGGCAAGGTGGTGGGCAATTTGAACAAGGAAGATGAAGCAAGGATTGATGAGGCGCACAAAGGGAATGCTATGATGAATGTTCGACAAAACAAAGCTAAGTCTACTGCCTGGGTACGAGTAGAGCACAAAAAGAAACAAGGTAAAGAGGGTGACAAAGGTAATGATGACAATGTTCAAATCAATAACTCGTTTGCAGTTTTAGATGGTGAGGAGGATGATGTTATTGAGGTTCAGGAAGGAGAGGAAAAGGGCGTGAACTCAGCTAGGAAGGATGGCAATCCTAATCAGGTTGAAAAAAGGAATACAAAGTCGACTCCAATAAGGAGAGCAGCGCCTAAAACAATTGATGCTGGAGTAAAAAGTACCCGTCAATGGGTCGAAGATGTTTTTAAAAAAAATAATTTGAAGGAGAACGATGAATGTGAAGCAGCCCAAGATGTTAGGGGTGATTTTGATCACGAGCTGGGAGAGTTGAAGGAAGCTGAACAGGATCGTGCATTAATTGCGCTCCCACAATCTAAACATTCAGTTCATGAGGTAGATTTGGTTGGCAAGCTCAGTGTTTTTAATGAAGTTGCATTGAATGAGGTGAGGGAAATTAATTCTGGGGCTTGGGAGTTAATGCAAAAGGCCCTAGAGTTGGTTAAATCTGGTACTGGGAAGGAAGGTGCTTTTATTCCTAAGGTGCCTTCACTTCCACCGGTCGATGTGGGAGATGACAATCGACCAAAGTGCATTTTAAACACGACTGCTTCTACAATTCCTAGCCAAAATCAGGGTGAGGATCTTGCTCAGGGCTCATCTTTGATTCCTTCAGGTGCTACTTCTGATGATGATGAAGATGATCTTATTGAAAACATGCCTTTGCAACCCATTATCAAGGAAGTACATGCTCGGGAAGGTATAAAATTGATGGATGGGCCGTTGAGTCTAGGCAGGCTTGAGCTCCAGGAGCATGATGAAGACTCTACTGCTCATAATTTTGAGCAAGTAGCTAGGGAAGCTGATTTATCTCCAAGAAGTGCAAGATCACAGCAGCAGTTGGTTCCTCCAGCACCCCTAGAGCTCTCAAATCAATCAAAGCAGGTACAAAAGAGAAACAAGAAGAACTATAGTCAGGATCCTGATAAAATCAAAGCTTTGAGATCAACCTCAACCAAGCAGAATTAGATGGATAAGCTCCTCATTTGGAACATAAGGTCAGTAAATACTCAAGAAGCCTTTGATAGGCTTATCACTTTACATCAAAGGAAGCACTTTCAAGTTATAGGATTGATGGAACCATTCCAGGATGTTAGTACCATTAATAGCTATAAACTGAGACTTGGGATGGAACAATGCTTTCATAATGTCAATGGGAAGGTTTGGGTGTTTGTTAATGCTGATTTTGAAGTGCAAAAGGTGATGAATAATGAGCAGCAGCTTACACTTTCCTTCAACAACCAACACTTTGATGAAGAAATTGTCATCACATTTGTATATGCCAAAACAAATGCTGGTGATAGGTTCTTTCTTTGGGAGGCAATGCAGTACTTTGCTAGTGATAATGTGAGGCCTTGGCTGGTTGCTGGAGATTTCAATGTCATTCTGTCTGAGAATGAAAAGTATGGGGGATTGCCAGTCTTCATGCCTGAATATGAAGAATTTGCTTCCACTCTTGCCAATTGTCAGCTTATGGACCTTGGATTTAACTCTGGGAGCATCTTCACTTGGTGGAATGGTAGGACCGAGGAAGATTTTATTTTGAAGAGACTTGACAGGTGCTTGGGCAATCAGCAATTGGTTGATATGTGTACCAAGATTGAAATTGATCATCTTGCTAGAGTGGGCTCAGATCATTCCCCTTTGTTGATCAACTTTTCATAGGATGATACTCCTACAATCAAGCCCTTTAAATTTCTCAACTTTTGGACCACACACGACACTTTTCTTGATCTAGTGAGAGAGCATTGGGAAGTTGAAGCTGCAGGAGATCCATTCTACTCTTTGAATACAAAACTGAAAACTTTGAAGAAGAAGTTGACTGCTTGGATCAAAGCAACGTATGGTAATATCTTTCAGCAGGTATCCACCATGGGGGACATTATCTTGGCACATGAGTACCAGCTAGAATTGGCTCCAACACCTGAGAATAGAGAAGCATTGAAGAAAGCTGAAGCTGAGCTGAAGAGATACCTTGCCATAGAAGCTGAATTTTGGAAGCAAAAAGCTGGCATGCAATGGTTCAAGGAAGATGATGTGAACTCTAAATTCTTTCACTTTCATGTCAATGGAAGAAGAAAGAAGCTACATGTGAGCAGAATTCAAAACAGGGATGGCAATTGGATCAACTCCCAAGATGCAATGGCTAATGAGGCTTTGTGGTTCTTTCAGAGACAATTTGCTACTGAGGAGGTATCTAACAACTATGACTTGTTGATGAATGTTCCTTCTATGATCAATGATGAGCAGAATGAGGCATTCACTAAGGTGCCTTGGGAGGAGGAGGTCAAACAGGCTGTGTTTGGGCTAAATGGTGACAGTGCTAGTGGCCCTGATGGCTATACGGGCAGGTTCTTTCATGTTGCTTGGGATATCATCAAGCATGATGTTGTCAGGGTGGTGCAGGCATTATTTAGTGGAAGACACATCCCCAGATATGTGACTCACACTAATTTGGTTCTCATCCCAAAAAAGCCTTCAGTTGCGACATTTTCTGATCTCAGGCCTATTAGCTTGAGCAATTTCATTAACAAGGTCCTTTCCAGGGTGGTACATAATAGATTGGTTGAGGTTCTGCCTACGCTTATCTCACAGAATCAGGCAGGCTTTGTGAAAGGGAGAAGCATAGTAGAGAATGTTCTCCTAGCCCAGGAAATCATACATGATATCAATGAAAGAAGTGAGGATGCAAATGTTGTGATAAAACTGGATATGATGAAAGCTTATGATAGAGTGTCCTGGCCGTTTTTGACAATGGTGCTGAGGAAGATGGGATTTTGCCATGAGTTCATTGATGTCATCTTTCAGCTGGTTTCCTCAAACTGGTATTCAGTTTTGTTCAATGGCCAAAGTTATGGATTTTTTCATTCAGGCAGAGGTTTAAAGCAAGGTGACCCTTTGTCACCTACTTTGTTCATTATCACTGCTGAGGTTCTCTCTAGGACCTTGAACTCTCTCAACACTCACAGCTTTTATAGACCCTATGCTATGCCTAAGTGGAGTCCCCATCTCAATCACCTAGTTTATGCTGATGATACTATTCTGTTCACTTCAGCTCATGAGGATTCTTTGCACTTGATCACTGGAGTTTTGCAAGCATATGAAGCTGTGTCAGGTCAGAAGATAAACAAGGATAAGAGTGCTATTTATCTGCATCATTCAGTGGGTGATGATGAAGTACAAAAGGTAGAGTTGATCACTGGTATTCAGAGGAAGGACTTCCCTTTCACATATCTAGGGTGTCCTATCTTCTATGGCAGGAGAAAAAAGATCTACTATGAGGAACTGGTGGGTAAAGTAACTTCAAGGATTCATGGTTGGAGTGCTAAAATGCTTTCTTTTGAGGGAAGAGCCATCCTGATCAAGCATGTTCTACAAAGTATGCCAATACACCTTCTCTCAGCAGTCAATCCCTTGGATAGTGTGCTCAATCAGTTGCACAAGCTTTTTACTAAGTTCTTTTGGGGAAACTCACAAGAAGGATCGAATAAACATTGGTCCTCCTGGAAGAATCTCTGCCTGCCGTGTGAAGAAGGAGGTATGGGATTTAGGTCTTTGTTTGATGTTTCAAGTGCTTTGTTTGCCAAGCTTTGGTGGAACTTTAGAACGGGGGACTCCTTGTGGGTTACATACATGTCTAACAAGTATTGTAAGAAGCTGAATAAGGCAATTGTGCCTTTCAAGCAAGGCTCTTATGTCTGGAGGAAGATGATACAAGCTAGGGAAGCTATTGATCATGAGATACATTGGCAGGTTAGACAAGGTTCAGCTCATCTCTGGTATGATAATTGGTCAGGACTTGGGCCACTGTACTTCATTGTACCCTATACATTTAACTGTGACCTTTGGTACAACAATGTGAGAGAGGTGATTGATGAGGGAGCCTGGAATGTGGAGCTTTTGCATCTTCTGTTGCCTGATGACATTGTTGAACATATTCTAGAGAATATGCACTTGCTTGGGACTGATCAGAGAAGGGATAAGGCTTGGTGGGGCTTGACATCAAATGGAAAATTTTCAGTTAGTAGTGCCTGGAATTACATGAGAGTGAAGCAGTATAAAGTTCCTATCTCCAAGTTTATGTGGGTGAAAGGGATGCCAATTAAAGTGTCTTTTATGATGTGGAGATTGTGGAAGTTCAAGCTTCCAATAGATGATGAATTGAAGAGAATGGGATATCAATTCCCATCCAGGTGTTGGTGCTGCTCATCTCCTAACATTGAGACTAGAGAGCATCTCTTCAGAACAAGCCAGGTAGCCAACAGTGTGTGGAAATACTTTGCTCAAGCTGCAGGTGTTCAGGTGGATGGATGCAATCTTCATCAGGTTTGTTTTAAATGGTGGAGGCAGTGGCCTAAACCCTGGATTAAGGAGGCTTTTTATACTGTTCCTTCATTTATTGTTTGGTCACTATGGAAGAGAAGGAATGCTTTGAAGCATGATAAAACTGTTTCATACTCTAGGCTGCTCTATGAAGTTACTAGCAATCTTTTTTACTTTGTAAAGCTGAGGTTCCCCTTTGTTCCTATAGTCAGACAGTCGTGGCCTGATATTGTCAATGTTCTAGAGGCTTATTTGCCTAGATTCAGGTACATTAAGGTGGGATGGAAAGTGCCAAGCCATGGAGTCCTAAAGGTGAATACTGATGGTGCTTCTAGGGGGAACCCTGGCCCTAGCTCAATGGCATTTTGTGTGAGGAATGTAGATGGTGATGTATTGTATGCATTTGCTAAACTCATTGGGGAGCACAACAATATGTATGCTGAGGCTATGGCCATTAGAGAAGCCATGAGGTATAGTGTGGAGAATGGCCTAGGGGAGGTTGTGATTGAAACTGACTCTCTTGTTGTCAAGCAGGTGATTGAAGGTGCCTGGCAACCTATGTGGTCTATTGCCTCTATTGTGGAGGATATTCTGAAGTTAAAGCAGTTAGGGAGTTTCCAGTTTCAACATACTTTGCGAGAAGGCAACAAGTTAGCTGATTGTCTTGCCAATCTAGCTTATGAGGTGCCTAATGTTTGCTATACTTCCTTTGGTGAAATGCCTTCTAAGGCCAGGTTCATAGTCAATTATGATAAGCATCACTGTGTTGAGCTTAGGGCTAAGAGATGGAAAGGATCATAATGTTTAGACACATGGGTGGTGGAACTATCCTTCATGCTCGAATCCTTAGGGAGGAGAGTATGGAGGTCTTTTTTACTAACGTTGTGTTCTTTTTTGTAGGTACTTTCATAGTTATATCTCAAGTTGTTTGGAATGGATCTTTGCATGGCTTTGATTTGGACAATGTGCTCACTTGGATGATGTTTTCAAGAGGCTATTGGCACTCACAAGCCTTGGTTAGTCTCGATTTCAGCTTGTTGAGACTTGGATCAGCTGTTGCTTGGATTTGGAACCATTCCACGCTTTGGAGGCATCAAAATCGACTAAGGCAAAATTCCCAGGCGCCATGGCCTCCGCGCCGCGCGCCTCACCGCGCTGGCCTTGGCAGAAGATTGGATTTCTTGCACGCTTTTAGCCTGCGCCGCGGATACGATCGCATGACGGAAGAAAAAGTTGGCGCGGTGGGGCCTGCGCCGCGCCCCCTACGGCGCAAGGCTAATTTTCTGCCTTCGTTTGTTCGTTGCACGGGGTGTTTTCGCGGATTGAAAATGGTTTTGTCGTGCTTGGATCTTCACGGGAGCAAGTTATTATATTAGTTTTATGTGATTACTCGCATTGTCATGCAACATTATATTAGTAGCTCATTAATTAGCTATTACATTAGATTATTATTATATGTCGTAGGCCTAAGTAGTGAGGTAAACATTGTAAAGTATTATATCAAGGCGTTTAATTCATTTCGATTGGTGGTATTAGCATTTTATAATGCTCAACCCAATGAAGTGGATGCGACGTTTGGATATGATGCTATCTTACCACTACTTAGGCGTTCATTTTGTATTTGCACTTGTTTGGTGCACATATTGTAAGACATTGTATTTATTTTTGTTTATTAATAAAAATGGTCACTAGGTGCAATGCCTAGTTGACTCTTGATTAAAAAAAAAAAAACTGAGAAACCACATTGTTTTAATTTTTATTACAGATAGGGCATTCCCTCATTGGAATTTAAAATATTTTGTGTTTTCTAATTCAACTTTCAATTTCTTATACATTGTTTTTCTAATTTACTTTTCCACTAATTTTAGCGTGGGAATTCCCAAGCTGACTTTGAGTTAAATTATTAGTTTTTATTCTCCTAAACTGTAGCGAGGCTCCACTGAGGGACGTGTCTCGGTACCACACCAACAAGGGTTGTCCCTCGCTACACGTCCCTCGGAAAATGAGTTATTTCTAGTAGTGACTCAACCCGCCCTCCCAGCTTACCGTCAATGATTAGGATCGAAGGTGGCCGTCGTTGTAAGTTTTTTTAGTATATAATAAGCAATATTCTTCCTTTTCTTCCTTACCATTTTGGCCACTAAGGCTTCTAATGTATGTCATGATATCAACTAGCCTGTACATAGCGATCGTTTCAGATGGACAAATGGTTAAAATTTCACAATTTAAACCTCAACGTCACCAATTCGAATTCTAAATGGTCACTATAGTCCTATTTTATCTTCCCTACTCGCTTTTTGTATAGTATATATACGGTGGGTCCAATATGCTGATTCACAGACCTGAATCTCAACCTATCCATGTTGTTTAACTTCTTTAAGGCACCAAAGAAATAACCTTTCATATGTGATTCAGTTGGCAGAAAGTTTCACCTCATGGTCCTTTGGCGTGGCACTGTTTATTTTGTTCACGTTTTATTAAATTTTGGAAGAATAATTATATTTTTTCCAAATTTGGCGAGCATATCAGAACTTCATGCAAGTTGTGTCTGATCATCCGACAGTTCATTTATTCACAATTTTTTACGAATGCGTCAAAACATACTTGTATGTTACTAACAATGAATAAAGAAAATTTCGATGAATCTGTTAGAATTTGATTAGATTGTTCACAATTTGAAAAATTCATTGAAACTTAAATATTAAGGCTATTCTTACAGAATTTTGAAAGGTGATGGAAAAGATTAACAAAAAATTTTGCTCAATATCCTTAGTAGTCGCCTATATTTATTTTTTAGCCCCGTCAGAAGATGTGTTTAATTTTAGCTATTTATGGTGATCCTTCAAGACACACCAAAAACTTTTTGAACTAAATTTGTGTGATCTTCAGGAGGTACTCCAAGTTATTGCACTGACGGCTAAGAGTTAATGATTTTTTTAAGGAGCATCAGATATTAAACACTTGCACTAAAGTATCCTACTTCTGTAAATATCTAGAAGATTAATGGACCGGCCCAATACGTGGTGTAACCTTTTAGGGGTAATTACACTTATACAATTTTGAAGCCTTAATTATAAAATAATAGCAATATTATTCATATTACAAAATATAGTGTTATTTTCTATATACAAGTTGCTACAAACAACTAGAATGACCCCTTACTGGCGCCGGCGCTCAAGTCTGCTGAAACAGTTAGAAAAAGTCAGAAATAGTCAAAAACGGTGCAGAAACAGTCTAAAATATATAGTGCTGAAACATTTAGAAAAGTGTTTAAACAATGCAGAAAATAGTACAGAAACTGTGTAGAATTATGACAAAAACAGTCCAGAAATAGTTAGATACAATGAAGAAACATCTAGAAACAGTTAGATACAACAAGATACAATAAAATAAAAATATGAAAAAAAATCAGATCTAGCCCCAAAAATACTAGATATAACTAGAAAATATAAGAAATGACCAAAAAACACTAGATGTAGCCGAAAATACCAAATTTTTACTAAAAAATAACCATACTTGAACCAAAAAAATATCAAATATGGAGAATCCGTGTATGGGAGGTGATGGAGGAGGGTGAGAGGATAGGAAATATGTGAAAACTTACCAAAAAAGTGACTTGGTGGCTGGAGTTAAGTGTTGACCAAAACTTTTAGAGTTAGATGTATGCCGATTCCACAAGAATCTGGGAAAAGTAGTAGCAAAAATGAAAAATGGTGTAGAGAGGAATTGGGAGATGTACTTTTTTTGTTTTTTCAGCGGCAATCCGCCGGTGGAGCGGTGGCGGGTGGAAGGTGGTCGTCGGCGGCAAATTGGGAGTGGATGAGGGAGGATAAGGAAGTAGTGAGAGAAAAATGGGTGAAACGAGAGAAGGATGATAGGATTTTTTTATGTTTAGAATTTATATATTTTTGCTATGTATTGTAATTAAGTCCTCATTTCGAAGTTTAAAACATCAAAAGCTACACGTAACGACCAAAAAGAAAGATTCTATGCTAATTAAAGCAACGGTAACAACATTTCACTGCTAACGAATTCTTTTCTGCCGGCAATGACTAGCTGACTTAAGCAATGAGTATCATAGTTGACCTCTTCGGTCCCCCAATTAATAGACCCCCTGACCCCCTGACCCAAATAGTAGTTGTACACAAACAAAAATGACACCATGAAACAATGGAGCAACAGTAATGGAAATAGGCTCCACATCAACTCAACCCAGTTCATATGCGGGATTACTAGGAATTGCAGCATCTGCTCAACCCAGCGGGCGAGTGAGATTACCCCCAAGACAACATCAAATGGTAGATGGGAAGCCGGTGGTGGTCTTCACCAAGGAAGAACATGATTTACATGCTCAAACCTGCCGATGGACTATAATCGGTAAATTTGTTCGAACTAGACCTGCAATTGAAAATATTACAGCTGATTTTGCCAAAATTGTTTCTGTTAAAGAAAATATGAAAATAGGGATTAAAGACCTCAAACATGTGTTCATAGATGGGGAAAATGAGGATGATTATAACACTATCCGCTCCAAACAATTCTTACATCTAGATGGTGACAATAGCATGAAAATTATTAAATGGACCCCCAATTTTAAGCCGGAGACTAAGACGACCCTAGCTCCTGTCTGGATTAATTTACCAAACCTACCATGGCACTACTATGAATGGGATGCTCTCTGTAGGATTATTGGTCCTATAGGTACTCCTATAATTATGGACAAAGCTACAATGTCAAAAATGAGACCTACCACTGCCAAAATGAGGGTTGAAATTGACTTAGCCAAGCCTTTGATTTCAGAGGTGTTTGTGGAGATTACGAACCCGAATGGGGAATTGGAAATTTTTGAACAAAAAATAGAGCATGAGACTATTCCTGCATATTGTTTTCATTGCAAAGTTCAAGGCCATTCTGAAGAGAAATGCAGGGTCCTACATCCAGAACTCCCAAAGGAATGAAGGAATAGAAGTTTGTGGAAGGGTGAAACTGAGAATCAAAGGGGAAACAGAAATAGCAATTTCCAGATAATTGGAAATGTTAATAGCAAGACCCCAATTAATAGTCAGAATAATGAAAAAGCAGCAGAAGGGAAGCTCAAAGGATGCAATTACTAGTGAAGTTCAAAAACAAGGATGTGAACAAGGTGATCCAAGATTTGATAGTGAAGGGTGGCGACAGGTTGAGAGAAACAAAGGTAAAGGAAGAGGACAAAAAGATAACAACTTGACTGGTAATTGGAATAGACAAACTGGAACACAACAGGGAAACAACAAGAGTCAGAGAAATGTCAACAACAATGAGGGAGCTAACATATTTAACCATCTCCAAAGCAATGTCGAGAATGAGGAGATGGAAACAAGCTTATATATTAGCACCAATGAAGAAAACCAGAAGCATAACCAACACATACAACCATCCGGAAAGCACACCAGATAGGACAAAGCTCAAAGTACAAAGGAACAAGAGAAAACTAAAAAGAACCATGCAAAACTTAATGTGAGGAGAATAAGAAATGGAACTATGCCAGACTTGAACAATATTGAGGTTAAAGATCTTGGTGAAATGGCTAGCCTTGTTTCTGTTGATGAGGAAGCCGTCAAGGCTGTACCTAAAAAATAAGAAAAAGTTTATGAATAAAATAAATATCCCTGAGAATGTTATCTTAGATGGAGAAGTGCGACAAGAAGACAATGGAAATGACAAAAATGACAGAATTTGTGCAACAAAATGGCCAATAATCAACCTTCCTCATGCTAATAGAAAAGCAGAAGACAACTCAAAAATAAAAAGGAAGGAAGAATTGGATCCTGGAATTTATAAAAGGAACTCATCGAAAAAGGATCAGAGTACTAATATTAGTCCTGATCCACCTTATGCAAACATGAATGGGCAAAAGGGAATAGAACTACAGAGTATTAATCTTCTTGTTGTTGAGACTATGGAAGATGGGCAATATGATCCTGACATGTTCATGGAATGTATAGTTGAAGAAAACAACTCTTCAAAGTCTGATGATGAAGTCACCAGAGGCACTAATAAGAATGGGAACTATGAGGAGCCTACCAATCCTGCTATGCAAAGTCAACAAAATAATACCTGCTACAATAATCTTTCTCCAAGAAATAGCCAGAACATTGGTGGAGGACACTTCTTCAATGACAACACAACAACACACTCTAAGGAGGACCAAAAAACCCTTATGCTCAATGTTTCTAATGATTAACACAATATCGTGGAACATTAGGGGAATAGGGTCTAAAGGATCCTTGGAAAGACTGCAGACGCTTAAAAAACAATTTCAATTACCTCAAATATGCCTACAAGAACCTATGGTTGATAGTAGGAAGTTGGAACGATACAAGAGGAAGCTAGGAATGCATCAGGACTACCACAATTGTTCTAATAAAATATGGATTTTATGGACCAGTGAGGTAGATGTGATCATCATCCATGACAGGGAACAACATGTGTTTATTAGAGTAACTCACAACAATGGCCCTGCTTTCTTTCTTACCGTGGTATATGCTAAATGCTCCGAAGAACTTAGAAACGAGCTATGGTCAGACTTGAGAAACATATTTAATTCGATTCAAGAACCCTCGGGAGTCATTGGTGATTTCAACGTGATATGTAGTACTGAGGAAAAAAAAGGAGGCAGAAATCACAGAATGGAGGAGAGCCTAGACTTCATTAATTGTCTCAATAATTGCGGCCTTCAAGATGCACGTTTCACAGGGTCTATATATACTTGGTGTGATAACAGAGATCCACCAACTACTATTTGGCAGAGATTAGACAGAATGGTTTATAATTCATCCTGGTTTGAGACATTAAATGCTACCTCTGTAACTCATTTGTCCAGAACTTGCTCTGACCATGCACCTCTTCTAGTGAAAATAAATAATGACACCATTCATCACATCAAATACTTCAAATTCCTAAATTTCTGGATTGATTACCCTAATTACTTTCAAACAGTCCAAAATATTTGGGACGAAGATATCAATGGGAACCCTTTAGATGTCCTTCACCAGAAACTCAAAAACACTAGTAAAGCTCTTAGTGTGTGGTCAAGACAAACTTTTGGAGACATCTATGAAGAACCTAAGAAACCAGAGGCTCAAATGAGAATTCTGGAAGATAATTGTGTGACAGATAACTCGCCTGAAAATAGAAGAGAAATTTCCAAATGCAGGGCTGAATTTATAAGATACTTGAAAATTCAGGACTCCATTCTTAGACAAAAAGCTAGACTCAAGTGGCTAGATGAGGGTGATGCAAACACGGCTTATTTTCATGGCATTATCAAAGAAAAAAGAAGGAAATTGACTATCAGGAAAATCATGGATGACCAAAGCGAATGGATAGAGGGAAATGCCGCTATAGCTGAGGATGTTGTTCGATACTTTCAACAGATGTTCACTAATGATAACCAAAATAATGACTTTGAGGCACTCAATTGTCTAGAAAGATGCATATCAGAAGAGGATAACATTATGCTTACTGCTACTCCTAACATGAAGGAGGTTAAAGATAGTGTATTCTCTATTGACACTAAGAGTGCGCCTGGTAATGATGGACTCAATGGGTGTTTCTATCAACAAACATGGCAAGTTATTGCAAATGACGTTCATAAAGCTGTAGTGGCATTTTTTAATTGTGTCGTCCTTCCAAAATTCTACACTCATACTTGTCTTGTTATGGTTCCAATGGTAGAGCATCCTCAAAAGTTTTCTGATATAAGACTTATAAGCCTATGCAATGTATCTAGCAAAATTATAACCAAGATTCTCAATTCTAGACAAGCCACCATTCTCCCTAGAATTATTTTTAGAAATCAAAGTGGCTTTGTCAAGGGCAGGGCTATTACTAAAAATATCTTGCTTGCCCAGGAAATTATCAAAGACATCAATAAGCCTAATAGGGGAGGGAATGTGGTCATAAAATTAGATATGGCCAAGGCCTATGATAGAGTCTCCTGGATTTTTTTATGCATGGCTCTGAGGAAGCTGGGTTTCTCTGAGGTGTGGTTTGATCTCATTTATAACTTTATCTCTAATAATTAGTACTCAGTGATTGTAAATGGAGGAAGACAAGGTTTCTTTAAATCATGTAGGGGTCTGAGACAAGGGGATCTTTTGTCCCCCTCCCTTTTCATTCTCGGAGCTGAACTTCTCTCCGAGATACTTAATGATCTTCATGACACTGCCGGTTACAAAGGATTTTACATGAGCAATAATGGTCCTAAAATAAACCATTTGGCCTTTGCAGATGACACAATTTTGTTTTGTAATGGCAGTAAACGGCCTATGAAAATGGTTCTTGACATCTTGAACACTTATGAAAAGGTTTCAGGTCAACTCATTAATAAGGATAAGAGTTGTTTTGCAATGGCTCCTAATACTAATCTCAATTCTATAACTAGACTGCTAGATATTACCGAAATGAAGCATCAACTATTTCCCATAAAGTATCTGGGATGCCCTCTGATTACAGGAAGGATAAAAGTATCTTACTTCTCATATATTGTGAATAAGATCATCAACAAGATCAGAGGATGGCATACTAATCTATTATCTACGGGTGGAAGAGCAATTTTGATAAGGCATGTTTTGTTAGCTCCCCCAATTCATCTTTTGGCTGCAATGAACCCTCCGAAGGGTACTCTGGATGTGATTGAAAAATATGTTGCCAGATTTTTTTGGTCAGGGCAAGACACTGGTGGCAAATACCACGGGATGTCATGGCAAAATTTGTGCTATCCCTACAAAGAGGGAGGAACTAATTTCAGAAGACTTAGTGATGTCTGTCAGTCCTTCAAAGCTAAACAATGGTGGAATATTAGAATTACCAACTCACTTTGGAGTGAATTCATGAAGGCAAAATATTTTATAAGTGAGCATCCCGCTATTGTACAATGGAACAAAGGGAACTCCCAATCCTAGAAAGCTTTATGTGAGATAAAAAAGGGGTTTGAGATGAACATCTCATGGAACATTGGGAAAGGAGAGGTTTCCTTCTGGTACGATGATTGGACAAATTTAGGACCTCTATATCAGATGTTACCAAATGTTGCAACTCTTAATCAGATCAAACTAAAGGATGTCCTGAATGAGGGACTATGGGACTTTGAATTTCTTGAATCTCAACTCTCTAATGCGATTAAGGAAAAGATCAGAGCTCTAAATGTAGTTATTGATAATACAACAGAAGATAAGGCCATATGGATCCCTTTCTCCATAGGTTTGTTCACTATGGGTTCAGCTTGGAATATCATTAGCCAAAGAAGGGACATAAACACCGTGGACAACAAAATCTGGCATAAAGACATTCCTTTCAAAATGTCTTTCCTGACTTGGAGAGCAATTCATGATAGACTTTCTACTGATGCTAGAGTGGCCAGGTTTGGGATCGTATTAGTAGCAAAATGTTATTATTGTGATACAGATAATATGACACCTGAGCTAGAAAATATAGATCATCTGTTTTTCCATGGGGACCATGCAAAGAAAGTATGGGAACACTTTGCTGGACCTTTAGGCATTGAATACAGAAACATGAGCCTCAAAATGCTCCTTCTCAATTAGTGGAACCTCAAAACTTCAAGTCCAATTACTGCTTACATCGTAAAGACTCTTCCACCATCATATGTTGGGAATTATGGAGGTCTAGATGTAGTAGTAAATTTGAAGCAGAAAAGCCATCTCTATTTAGATCAAAAGCTAACATTATGAATACTATCTTGCAGGTGACTAAGAACCAATTTGGAAGCGCTAGGATGGGAAACAATTGGGACAGAATATGTCAAGCTTGTGAAGCAAACGTACATAAAAAAACCATCATTATAGTGAAGTGGATCAAACCACCTGTATTGCAAGTCAAACCAATAGTAATGGAAGCTGCATACAAGGACAATGTGGAGGAGGGGGCTTAGTTAGAGATAATCAAGGAAGCGTAATTTTTGCTTACTCCATACCACTAGGCCCCGGAACTAGTAACCTGGCAGAAGCATAAGCTATTTTATATGGGCTTAAATGGTATGCTAATAGGGGATACAACATGGCTTGGGGGGAAACTGACTCTATGCTACTCACTAGATGCATCAAAGGAGAATGGAAGCCATATTGGAGAATATAACCAAGTCAAAGAAATCCAGAAGCTAGTTGAAGAACATGGATTCAATATCAATCATTGCTACAGAGAAACAAACAAACCTGCAGATAAGCTGGCAGCTCTAAGTCATGGTACAAATAAAGCCCATGCCTTCAACTCTTTCTCTGTTCTGCCCAGACAAGTAAAAGGACTTGTAAATATGGATAGGTAGAACTTTCCAGCCTTCAGAATTAGTCAAACTAAACCATCCAATAACATATATGAATCTTCTTAAACCAATTTTATAAATCTTGTGTATTTTGGTTAGGACAAATATCACTAGTCTCAACTCAATGATCATGTACAAAGTTTGGGATGCCAAACTCAATTTGTATCTTTTTGCACATCAATGATCAATGGAGGCTCAGTTGGAATTAAAAAAAAAAGTCCTCCTTTCCTCTATATTATGTTATTGTACCAAATGGTCTCTATGTTTATAATTAAGTCCCCCAATTTGTACTTATGTGTAAATTTTTCAATCTTTTATGAGGAGGATAATTTTGATGACTAACCAGTTTTGAAACAACTTAAAGAGAAACAACCAATAATTAAAAACTTTTAGAAAAGTAGTCATATTTTAATAACACACGTTTTTTCTGAAGACCAGCCACAATAAAGAATTTTGAGAATTGAACAAAACTCAATGAAAATTTTCTAGTGTTTAGTTCAAAGTTCCTGAAAATTTTCACGTAGCTCATATTTGAAGTCCCGTTAAAATTTCTCTTGGACTTTTGAATTAAAATTTTTGAAAGACCTAGTAAATTTTTTTGGGACTTCATATTTAGCACTCCCCAAAAAAAATGCTTTTGAATTTTAGAGTTATAAAATGGGAGTATTTCTTTTTGAATTTTTCAATTTTTTTTCGAGTTCCTTAAAAACAGGCTAAAAAAAAGCTCGTTCTTAGGGAGATCCAAAAGGAGTTCGGCTTCCATTTTCCAAACTGTTAAAAAGAATCATCTTTTATTTTTTTTTCATTAGCTCTCTACGAGAAGGGTACAGTTTAGATTTATGCCAAGGTTTCAGATAAAAAGAAAATAAAATTTTGATCTAAATTTCATCTTTTAACCTACTTTTTGGAAACTGGGCCGAAGTGAATCATCAATTTTTTTATCCTTTGCCAGTTACGCTGTAGTCATTTTCTATACAAAATTTGTAAAGATCAACCGCTTCGTTAGGATTTTTCTATCTTCAGACCATTGAGGTTGAAAGTGAGAGACTAGCTTAAGTTAATTTTAGTCATTTGGTTCACTTTTTTTTAAAAAAAAAAAAAAATTAGCTTCAACTATGATGGGTGGCTCAATTGCACTAGGCAGCGTAAGATTCCAGTGAGATGATTAAAGCTAGCACACCCATGATGGGTGGCTCGACTGCAACAGGTAGTCTTCGATATTGTAAGATTTCAATTGGTAAAGCTAGTGAACCCATGGTGGGCTTGATTGCACAAGTAGCTAGTCATGATCATCAATCATCAATTGCAAACAACCATAGTGGGTGGTTCCCAAATGTACCATCCTTTTGGTTTGAACTTCAAATTTTGATGATTTTTTTCTCAACTTCAAACCAAAAGGTTTAAAAAACTTAGTTTGAAGTTAAGTCCAACTTTACACTTTTGGGGTGTAATTGGAGTATCAATTTTTCATGGATTTTTTTACATAAAAGTACAAGTTTTAGAAGTTATTTACAAAACATAGCAATAGTTTAGCAAAATTACCCATTATAGAGGAAAGAAAAAGTTAATCACAAAACATAGCAAAAACATAGCAATAGTTTTTCATAACATAGTAAACCCTTACATACTTCCTCCTATTTCCCCCAATATCACTTTTATTCCTCCCATTTCCCCCAATTTCACTTTTCCTTCCACCATTTCCCTCAATTTCACTTTTACTCCTCCAAATTTCCCCAATTTCACTTTTCCTCATCTCATCCTCACTGTATCTCGATGTTTCTCAACTACCAACCACCTCGTATCTCGTTGTATCTTTCCGTATCTCACAGTATCTGTATTGTTCTACACCGTATCTAACTATTTCTAGACTGTATCTAGCTGTTTCTAGACTGTTTTAGCATTTGTTTCATCCCGTTTGTGCGTTGTTTCTCACTGTTTCTAAACTATTTCACCTTTTTTGTGTTGTTTCACGTTCTTTTTTACATTTTGTTTCGAACTTTTTTACTAGCTGTTTCAGACTGTTTCAGCGCTGTATCTTACTGTATCTGCGCTATTTTGCTCCGTATTAAACTGTATCTCACTGTACCTACGTTGTTTCAGCACTGTTTATTTCAGCATCATATCAGATGATTTTGCACCGCATATAACTATTTCTAGACTGTATCTAGCTGTTTCTAGACTATTTTAGCATTTGTTTCATCCCGTTTGTGCGTTGTTTCTCACTGTTTCTAAACTATTTCACATTAAGTTTTACATTTTGTTTCGGACTTTTTCACTAGCGGTTTCAGACTGTTTCAGCGTTATCTCACTGTATCTGCACTATTTTTGCTCCGTATCAAACTGTATCTACGTTGTTTTAGCACTGTTTTGGATTGTTTCAGCACCATTTTATGTTGTTTTGCACCGTATCTAACTATTTCTAGACTATATCTAGCTGTTTCTAGACTATTTCAGCATTGTTTCATCTTGTTTCTAACTGTTTCTAAACTATTTCACCTTTTTTAGTTGTTTCACATTATTTTTTGCATTTTGTTTCAGACTTTTTCACTAGCTGTTTTAGACTGTTTCAGCGCTGTATCTGCACTATTTTTGCTCCGTATCGAACTGTATCTAACTGCTTCTGCACCGTTTCAGGTTGTGTTCAACACTATATCTAACTGTTTCTGCACTGTATCTAACTGTTTCGGCACCGCTTCAGGTTGTTTCAACATTGTATCTATCAACTCATTAATGACCCTACCATTGTTGCTGCTCCGATACACGCCGCATCTGTATCGGAGCTGTATCACTAGTTGTTTTAGACTGTTTCAGCGCTGTATCTGCACTATTTTTGCTCCGTATCGAACTGTATCTAACTGCTTCTGCACCGTTTCAGGTTGTGTTCAACACTGTATCTAACTGTTTCTGCACCGTTTCAAGTTGTTTCAACACTGTATCTAACTGTTTCTGCACCATTTCAGGTTGTTTCAGTACTGTATCTAACTGTTTCGGCACCGCTTCAGGTTGTTTCAACATTGTTTCTATCAACTCATTAATGACCCTACCATTGTTGTTGCTCCGATACACGCCGCTAACGCACACCCTACCGTTAACCCCATGCCTAGCAACCTCCCCATATATAAAACACATTGTTCACCCCAAACTTTAAATAGATGTCCAAATTAGCCCAAATATTAGCTAAAAACTCAAGCAAATGCCAAATTACAAACCCATATCCTTCTTGATATCTTCACGATGTCGTTTATGATTGCGGGCCCAATCAGCAAGGTTCTGACACTGACCCCCTCTGAATCGAACCTCGAATCGAGCGGGTCGGGTATAATCTAACAGTGGAGTGATGGAGTCTCCCGCCATCGTACACAGACTAAGAACACAGTGAACTGAAACTTATTCCGTCGCACGGCTGCCCTACACGGCTGAGAAAGTTTCGTACTTTACGGTATTCAGCACCGCGAGGTGACGGTGTCGTTGATAGTGCCTATGTTGAGATACAACAACAGTAGTGGTGGTGGCGTCGACTATGCCACAGTCCCCTTGGCGTCGACGCTACTGGCATTTTTCCAGTGGTGGTGGTGGTGTTTCTACTTTTTTTTTTAGATCGGTGGTGGAGTTGTATGTTTGAATTTGAGAGAACCAATGGGGGTGACAGCTGGTTTAGTTGGGGGGAGTGGAGAAAGTGTTTTAGGGTTTTTAGGAGAGTGGTGTAAGTGCAATTATTAAAAATAAAATGTCTTGATTATTGTAAAAATGTGTTAAGAAAATAATGTTATGTATTGTAATTTGAAAAATGTTGATATTTTTTGCAATATAGGAGTGTATGTGTGTATATATGGGTAAAAAACCCAAAAATTAAGTTTTTAAAATGTGACTGAAAACTAAAAAGGCCTTGCAAAATTAGCCTCTACGAGAATTTTTTACGGAAGCTATACTAGTTTTTGTGCTCAGTGGGCTTCTGGTGCGTAAAATCTAACATTTCTAGCCCTCGAAAGACAACTGTATAACTTATCGTCTCAATTGCCAGAGGCTGCCATAATTTCTAACGAATTTCTAGTCTCACCAGCAACTTTTGTATTACGTTCCTGCAGCTCGCCATAGATTTCTAGCGACTTTGGGCAAATGGGTATAAAGTAAATAGTTCTATTATGGGGGACTATGAGAGGGTGCTAGAAATGTCCTATTTCCGTACATTTTCCATGTGAATAGAAATATTTCTACATGGAAGACTATTTTAGGTGTGTCGTTTAACTATTAGCTGGTTTTTAAATTATTTAATTTAGCCGGCATGTTAAACTTCAAAACTATGTCAATGTCTAACTTCAGAAGGTTTGAAATTGAAATTTCGCCAGTTTGGTAAGACAAGTCCCAACTTCATATCCAAAGGTCTGAAGTTCAACCTAGAATTAAAAACTAAATAAGAAGTCCATTTGTTGGGCTAATATTTTTACATGGAAGCCTATTTTAAATGCTGATAGGTTGAAATTAAGATGTGAAGGTTTAAAAACTAGCTAAAATTTAAATGACACGTCTATAATAGGCTGTTTGTGCACTTCATTAGGTTTGGTCTCTTCTTTTGGGCCCTAATGTTTCCTCTAAATCCAGTATAAAGAAGGTTGGGTCACTAGGGTTTACCTTCTGCATTTTGGAGATATCGCAACGTGAGAGAGAGCTAACAGCAGCTGCAATCAACAATGGTTCTCAAGTAATTAATCTTCTGCCTTTTCTCTTACATATACAAAGAACATGTCTTGTAAATCCCATGTGTTTATTTGTGTTTTGCTTTTGTATACTTGAGATAGTAGATTTGTAGTATTTGTACATATTAGCACTTTTTTTAGGGTCTCAGACGAAGCTATTGTATTCGGCCGAACCATAGCTTATACGGTATTTAGTTTGAGTAAGAAATACCGAAGATTTATATCCTAAAAAAGGTGAATTATTCTCATTTGCTTGAGATTTGGTGGGAAGAGTTACTTGGTATCGATGCTAGTCAGAGGTAGATGTACTCGGTGGATTTGTCAAGGTGGTTGCAAGTTGGCCCGAAGGGCACAAGTGAGAAGTATTCTAGTGAAGGTTTCATGTGCCTTTTTGCACTAATTGATTCTAAGCCACCATATCCTAGTGGGTGCTACTCATTTAAACAAGTCTAAAGCGTTGTTTGTTAAATGTTGTCATCCTAAGAGCTCGTGCAGTGCTTGCGTTACTCTAAACTGTAGTAGTAAACTTGTTTTTGTTGGCCCTAGTTAATGTTAGAAGTAGTGCAATGGGTTTAGCATAACAAGTTGTGTTGTTAATGTTAACTTTTCTATGTGATCTCTTTTTATTTTCCTTTCGTACTGTTCTTACTTTCTATTTGTTATGTTTGAACTTTATTTGTAATATTAGTATGGTCAATGCTCAGGTCCGAATAATTGTTTCGGGTTGTTTATGTCACGTAAATCTACCAGCTTCTGCTTGGTTCCTTTAGTTTGTATTCATGCTCATTGTGTTAAGCAACACTTAAGAACAGGTGGTTAAAACATTAGTATTCTTCTTACTTTGTTTTCAGGACGGAACTTTGTCGTTTTAGTGGTGCCAAGATATATCCTGGGAGGGGCATCAGATTTATTCGTTCAGATTCTCAGGTAACTTGCTAACAGATAACATATAGATATATTCTCATCATGATTAATGTATTGTCACTTAGTGTTATGAATTCTTATCTGTTATCATTCTTTGTATTTTCATATTAGGTGTTCCTATTTCTCAACTCAAAATGCAAAAGGTACTTCCACAATCGCCTGAAGCCTTCCAAACTTACTTGGACAGCTATGTACAGGAAGCAGCACAAGAAGGTTAGTTTTGCAATTTGTATTATTGCACGAGTCGTCTTCACCTTTGCCCTTTTACGGATAATTGCGTGTATATACCAAATTAATTTTGCCATATTTTGTTTGATAACATTAGGATGCTGCACAAGAAGCTGTTAAGAAGAGAAGACGTACAACAAAGAAACCTTACTCTAGATCCATTGTGGGGGCAACCTTGGAGGTTATCCAGAAGAAGAGAACTGAAAGGCCAGAAGTTAGAGATGCTGCTAGGGAGGCAGCTCTCCGGTTTGTTTCTACCATTTCCTGCATGCTGACCCCTTAGATTTTTTCTGTGCATTATATCAAATCTTGTCATTCAATACATGTATGGTGGAAATGCTTGGCAAAAATGCTTGCAGTTTATGGTTTATTCGTTACAGCTTTTCTTTGTGTGATAGAGCAAAGCTGATTCGTTACATAATATTGATTTGTGCAGTGAAATCAAGGAAAGAATCAAGAAGACAAAGGATGAGAAGAAGGCCAAGAAGGCAGAGGTGCAGGCAAAGTCACAGAAAGCTGGAGGCAAGAACATTTCCAAGGGAGCTGCACCAAAAGGTCCTAAGCTCGGCGGTGGTGGTGGAAAACGTTAAGCTATTTTATGTTGTTCCCTTGTAAGTCAGTTGAGAGGTTATTTCCAAAGGCACTGTAAGCGGCAGCATTTACCAGTATTATAGTCAACCGCAGACATCAATTTCTCGAAACAAATGGTTTTGCATTTAAATTTTGCTGTTGATACGTTGATAACCTGCAGTTGTACGACTCTCTTCAGCTATAAATTTTGCTATTTTGTTTTGTTTCAATTGCGCTGCTTGTTGCTTTGATAGAGCTTCCCATATTTTTGGTTGTCTTAACAATTGAAGTGCGTTCCTCATTTATAGGTGAAAAGTGGACTGGTTATTGAAAAATTGAGTAACAAAACACTTTAAAATCCTTCATGTACTGGAGGGTACATTATGTGCATTTTCTTATTTCAATTTTCATTCCCTATATTGGGTACGTTTTTGTTGTACTCAAGAGATGTGATTTAGCCATCAATGAAGTGCGATGAAAATCTGTATCCCCTGATATATATACCCGAAGATACAATAACAGCTTTCAATTTTAAGTTCTTTAAAAGACTGATCACTGCATTATTAAGAGAGCACTAAATACTCTATTTAGCAAGAAAATTGTGCAGACCAGAACAACTAACTGGGATATAGCCAATAACAGATTTCAAAACAAGGGAGAATGTGAACGAAATACTCAGAGAACTTTGACAGTTAGCAGCTACGTTTAGTGGAGTTGCATTGACAGCATATGCCTTTTCCAAAGCAAATACAATTACTCTGCATGTTAAAATGGTAATGGAAGAGTGTATAAACACCAGGATCATTTCCAAGGATAAGAAACAAGCCTAGGAAATGATTGAGGAACAACTTTGGTTGTCTGGAGTATGAGACGGAACTCAAGGTGGAAAATCAACGTCTAATCTGCACCTCATCCAGGAAAAACAGATCATGTATATAGGTTAGAAGGATAGAGAGCGGGGGCATAGATGTAGCTGCAAGACCACATTGCACCAACAAAGTCTGACAGAAGTATGGAGCACAACACCGCCTTGAAGTTTTGATGGAATTAAGTAAATATTGAGCTCTAAACAATAGTTGCTCTTTAGCTGAGTTAAACCTGATTTGGACATCAGATTATAGATGCATTAGAGACATCGGAATCTTCATTCCTAACAATCTCATTATGATCCTTTACACAATTTCCTTTTCATGAACTAAAAACATAAATCATCATGTAGACAAATACCCACTCCACATTTGCCCATGAGGGTCTTAGATCCCGACACCCTGTGCTGTCCTACTTATTATCTTCTGCAACTGACCAGGGCAACATAGAGAGAAAGGTTGTTAAAGACGAAATCTTCACCAGCATTTAAAAATGCATCAAGAAAGATATTGAGAAAAGAAAAAAGGCATACCAGCTATGTTAGCAAGGAGGGACTCGACCAAATTTGTAGGCCGCAAGTACTGGAATTTAGACCATGCATACAAACTATACAAGTGTAGTAACGGCATCAGAATTGTACTTGTATGACATGAAATAATAATCAAAGAAAATAAACCTGTCTTTTCGTGACAGTATTGAAGTATATTTTCTTTATCTTCCACAGAAGCTATACCACGCACAAAACTGGGTCAAATACAAAGCATCAACATTTTTACATGGACCGGAGAGACATATACCCAAGGCGAAATACACAATGGCATCATCCATGGTACCAACTTTTTAGGTAGAATAAGCTGTGTAATGGAACCTATTTAAAACTTCCTAGGAGCATTGGTAATACTAGAAATCATGTTATTTACAGAATTTTTTTAACCCTACTAGAAATCATGGCATTTACAGAAACTTCTAAACCCCTTTTCTTCTACACCTCTTGAGATCACTGGGGGTAATTGAGACAGAATCTACACAGAGCCCACCTTTGGAATGTGTGCAATCAATCTGCTTCATCGAAAATCTAACTTCAGTTACAGGATCTGACCCATTGACAATAAATTCACCCACCTTGTACTCAATCCAGCACCCACGCTTAATTATCCCTTTTGCTTCATCTTGTTCGATGTCTTGGAGGAGGCACTCACTAACTGCTTGCTGTCCATCAGAAGTAGAAAGTTCATAGCGCAATGGCCCCAAATCCCATCCATGAGTGTGCTCAAAGTTGGAAACACGTCGGCCTAGTCTCTTGAAGAATTTCCCAATGTGGATCCTGACTGTTAGTGTGTATATATCCGGAGGAAAAGGAAACTTCACTGTTCCACTTACTTCAAACCACCACACTTGCTGACAATACGCCACAACATGGAACCTGCAAGAAACTATCAGCTAAATATTAGGATGTGGAACTTTAAGATATCTCATAGTGTCTCCAACAGCTAATGTGTTACAAATGGTCAGAGACAGTAAACTTGTCTAAAAATCAGGATGTAAGACAACAAACATAAGGGGAAAAGATAAACCCCATACTTTCATGTATTTTAAATGGTTAACATAAGCAGAAAACAGCTGGGAACTAGCAGAAAAGACCTTGACACTGCCCCTGCCCCCTTACCCCAAAAATAGAAAACAAAAAAGGCAGTTTCCTGAAGTTCATGAGCCATTAGATATTGCAAGTCAAGATTAAAAAAGGGAGAAGGTTCGAAGTATCCATAAAATCATCATCAGTACAAGCTACTGAATTAGCAAGCAACGGTAGCTATGTCTAAACAATCTCCTATGTCATCTTTCCATACTTCTCGTGCCTTGTCTCAAAGGATACATTGCTGCACTTTTAACAACAACGAGGATAGACATGATTTTAAACTTTTAGTGCTCAATTTCTTTTCAGATGTATGACAAGTGAAGTTGGACAGTTTATAATTAAGTAGCATGGGAGCTAATGAAAAACTCTCTCGCTAAATTTCTTTCTAATCTAGCAGTCTTTATTTCCTCATAAGTAAAGATAGATATTTTCTATCAGGAAGTAATAGTTTTATTAGTGCAGCACCGTACTAAGACAGTACGATGTAGCTTTTTTTTTTTCATTCTTGTTCCATCTCAAGGTGAACAAATAAACCTTATTTTCACATAAATTACTGATAGCAAAGTTTATCTTGTGATCTACAAAGAAACCCCAATTTCAAGTATCCCGGCTCATTAAGGAAAAAGAATTAGCCATCCATAGCATTACAGAGAACATCCAACCAGTTTGAGAATCCCATATAATCTCCTCAGTAAAACATTAAGCTTAGTCACGACATTGTTGGATGCTTTGAACAAAAAATAGATTAATCTAACCTTGACTCTTCTGTTGGAAACCAGTTCCAATGTCTCCTGTCTTCACTACCAGTTATCGACATTGCTTTTGAAGAGATTGACATGCAAATCCTTCCACTCGCTCTATCCAACCATATTTCCTGTTATTTATCCCATGTTATGAAAAGTACATATTAGTAAACATCGCTCTAGATTGTGCCTCAAATTTGTTGGTCATAGGCATAAAAACACAGTGAAACTCAACTGAGCCAAGCAGCTCGATACATTCTTCTTTATTCGATACTGATAACCCCCAACGCACCCATCCCCAAGGTGATTAAGAGGGTCCTCTTCCACCTTTGTTCTTTAGTGACTCTACGCCTCAAACTCAGGTTTGGAGGTAGACTGGTAGAGGGTGCTTCTCACTGTGCTATCCTTCCCTCATCTAAGCTTGACATATTTCTCACACTCCCTTCTCTCCACCTCAAAAACGCAGATCGAAGGCACTAGAGAATGAAATAAGAAGTGTATTCATACCGTCAAGCACCTACTTAAGCAGTGTTAGCTCGAATTTCATAATCCCTTAAAATAAAAGTAACCCAAAATATTGAAAAATACTAGTCCAAAAAATACTCTCAGGAGAAAAAAAGAACGGCAAGGTACATTAGGCTTGAAAGGAAAAGCGAAAAATGAAGCGCACAAGTTAAAAGAATTTTATACCAAATATACATGAATTCAGTAAAACAATAATCAACTTGCGATAATAATAATAATTATAACAACTAAATTAGCCAATGTTGATAATTCTAACTCCTCTTAACTATACATGAATTCAAAATTACAATAGTCAATCTGCAATATTAATAACAACAAAATTTTAGCATTCCAATTTATAACACTGTTGATATTAATCATAACTCCTCAGAATTAAGATTTAAAAAATAGACAACTTCTGTCATTAGGATCACTTGCGCGTTGAGCACACACTTCTTTGAAGCCCATAAAATGATAATCCCTCGCTTCGCATTAATAACATTGATATATATCGTGACTAAAAGCACAGATAGCCAACACTCGATAATAACCCGTTCCAAAAGGAATGACATAATTTCCTTTTCAGTCCGTTCCAAATAGAATGATACGTTTCTAAATTACGAAACAATATTAATTCTAAACTCCTCATATTACGTTAATGGGATAATTTATAGTCATACAAACTTCGTGTCTAGTAAAACTATAAAACAATGACACAATTTCCTTAATGGCCCGCAACATATTTCTAAATCAGGAAACAACTTAATTCTAAACTTCTCATTTTACCATTATAACGGAATAATTTATAATCATACAAATATCAAAAGTTTTATTTATTTCTTAAACTTAGTATCTGTCAAACTATGTTTTATAAATTGAAACGGAGGGAGTATACCTTATTGTCGTCGTCAAACGGAACGGGGCGAGAAAGAAGGGCGAAAATACCCTTCTTGGAAAGATCTTTATATCTCCAAGGAGGCAAAAGATCAAGAAGTTGTTGGTAATTATCAGGAAGCTTGGATTCCCAAACGCCGTCAGAAGAAGCGGCGCCGCGAAATGCACGGTTGAGCCGAGCAAGATTACAAATCTCCGGCGGAGTTAAGTACATGAATACGCATGCCACGCAACTTTCCGGCATATCTCCTAGCCCCGTTCCTCCGCCGCCATTCTCCGTCGTGTTGGACAATGATGCGCCCATGTAGTAGTATTTTTTATGTAGCGGAGATGCGGCGGTTTTGGGTCAATTCATGGTTTTTGTTGCGGTGGTGGACGGCGGTGCACGGTGAGGATTATGGTGGGTGATGGTGGAATGAGGGCGGGGGATTTTTGTAACGACTTTTTGTTATAATAACGACTTGTTTTTCAGATTCTCTTGTATTTTGGTCACGTCAAAGCCACATTCTATTGTTTCTTTTCGAGAATTTATACTTTACATTCGCCTAAAAGTACATATTAGTGCATACTTTAATTTTTTATTTATTTATTAATGGTGGTGTTTTTGGTCTTATTGGACACACATTGACTGTTTTATTATGAGATAAATGCATCTCCCACTAATACATACACAGTGTATAATTTTGTCATCACAACATAGATAGAAGAAGGTGTTTTTTAGTCGTGGTGTCTAAGCTACCTCAACTGATTTCACAGGATAGCATATATATCGGGTAACTCTGTTCAAGGTCTAGATCGCACCCTTAGATGCATGTTTTATTTTTGCTAGAATTAGAACTCTGATTTTCATTTGCACTCAAGACTATTAGATAACCACCTTGTCGGGTCCAGAGCTAAGTAGTGTCAAAGAGGTTCAATTGAATTATATATCTTTGTTGAAAAATAATATTGTGTATATAGTTAAACGAAAATTTATGTGTATATGTAATTTATTGAATCTCTTCTATATAAAGGGGACTTAATTCCCTAGTTAAAATTTTTGATTACTAAGCAAAGAGCATCATAAAATTTCTATTTAGGAGTTTGACGGGTCATATTAATTACAAGATGCTCTAGAAGGCTAGAAATATTCATGACACGAGGATGATGATCATAGTTGTTGATAAAAAAATATCAACAAGAAGCTTGGTGGGGGTGGTGGGGGGAGGGGGACCAGAAATGTCAACAAATATTTGGTAGTTAGTAGTAAATAGTACTCGTAATATACTATCATCAATCTTTGTGAACCCATCGATAGTGATTTTCATGAGCATCCAACTATTTGGGTAGAGAAAAGTCCGAAACAATTGTTCTTGTCTAAAAGTTGTGTTATTATATAATCAACTCTGACATTACGAGCTGATATTATAATAACTCATTTGTTCCTTTCGTCTTACTTTTAACCGTCAAGCAATTATTCTTGAAGCATTTGTAAAACTGAATAGTAATAAAAAATAAAACATAAAACCATCTGGTTTAGAAAGAGAAAATTTATCATAATGATAGAGCGTTGGTGTTTATCAGTAAGATTTTTGAGAGGAACGCCAACAGCATATTTAATTAGAACAAGTCATAGGACGCAACTATAAATTGCATAGTCCACCTTCTGACATGGAGAAGATAGTTCATTCTTCCTTTGCTTAATGATATATTAATACTTGCCATATATTACAGCACGTGAGTTGGTGATCCTGTGATGACTTTCTTTTTCAATATCAATTATTTATCTCTAAATACAGTGTCTCAAATTACTGTACTTCCTCTGTTTCAAAATGATTGTCTTAGTTTGACTTGGAACGGAGTTTAAGAAATATGGTACTCCCTCCGGTCCATATTATTTGATTTTTTTGGGTATTTTCACGCATATTAAGAAAATTATCTTTTTAACATTAATTAGCAATATAATTGACTATATTAGCTCTTATTTAAGCTATTATTACTTATCATTTTGTTTAAAATCATTTATTAGCAAGGGGTGACATTGTAAAATTATGTCGTGATTTCCGAAAAGATCAAATATTGTGGACCAAAAAAAATAGGCTAAAAAATCAAATAAAATGTACCGGAGGGAGTAAGACTTTTGGAACTTGTGGTCTAAAATAATCCCTGCATAAATATGTGGTTATAAAGCATTTCATTAAGGGTAAAATAGTAGTTTCAACTCAAAAATATTTTCAAATTTAGAATTGTGTCATTCTTTTTGGAACGGACTAATAAGGAAATAGTGTCATCCATTTTGGAACGGAGGGAGTAATAGATAAAATGGTGAACCTTAAATAACATTAATTTTACTTATGAATTTTGTCCATATTGAAAATTCAAATTTCCACAACATCATCGTGGTTTTTACTGGAACGACTCCACTATAAGACCTCACATCAACAAAATGAGATTTAGAGTCTTATACATGCATTTATATTATACTGACTTTTGTTGAGAGAACTATGAATTGATTATATTGTTTTTATTCTTGATCAATACCAAATACACATGCTACTTTGAGCACGCTCAAAGTGGATTTGTAACTGTAGTTTTTATATTATTTTTTGTAATACATGTGTCAAATATGCAAAATTTCTTCATTGAAAAGAATAAAAGAAAACGAAACCGAACAGATAGAAAGGTTTGGGAAAGAATACGCCTTATAACAATTTAGAATGGATTACGCATATAGATCATTCATGTCCTGTTTGAAAAGAACTAGTAGGCCGTGAATCACGAAAGCTAAATGGGGACTTTAATTTTAATTGTTCTTTTAGTCAATATGAAATGTAAAAACAACCTCTAGTTTTGGTTGATTAAAACAAAACTGAAATATATACAAAGATAAGTCTTATCGTTATCAATGATCGCGAAGTACTAATATATTAATTGCTGTGATTTTTACGTTTATTTATATAACACGTTTTTGGGTTTCAAAAGATTAAATCATTGCCCTTTATATTTAAGTATCTAGACTTAACATCTACATTTTAATCCCAACGACATGCTCTAAATAAATGGCGCGGGATGCTTGAAACCAAAAGATTCTCGTAAAGGTATTGTACGCTAAATAATACGATCACCTCATTTAATAGTAGTTTAAACTGTTAGGATATATTTATTGCAGTTATTTTGAGTTATGTCGGTAATGTTTCTTTAAGGCCAAATACTTCCAAATTCTTTTTAACAGTAGTTGCCTTAGGGGAGGCTACTAAAGCAATTGCTTTAGCCCACCCCCACCCCCACCCCCACCTCCACCCCCACCCCTCTAAGGCTGAATTGCACAAATATGACACAGTGAGCAATGATTTTGCATTTTTGTCCTCAATAACAGTAGTTTAGCATAAATACTCTCCATTAGTTTAATGAAATTTATTCTGAATGAAAATACCCCCTTGCAACTAATAAAAAGACCCACACTATCCTCCCCTTTCTTTTCTCCGTTCAAACAATCTCTAAACCTTAAAAACCTACAACTTTTACAGATTCCTCCATTGAAACGAAGATTCAAGGTTATATTCCTTCAAATTCCTGCTGAGTTTTGCCAAATGTTGCATTAAATTCTACATAATTTCTTTTAACGTTTATTTAATTTTGCTTAAAATTAGGTATAACTACATATACTTGAACGAGCTATGAATTTTACTCATAATGATCCAAAAAACTTGTCGTATGGGTAGCAAATGACATTAGATCGATATTCAAGTAGTGAAAATATGAACTGAAAGTTGCTCATTGCTCTGGTGCAATAGGAAAGTTGCAGAGAAAGTCACTACAAGTCTTGGCTATTGCCAAGAGTTTAAGCTCTGGTGCAATGGGCAACTTGCAGAAAAAGTCTCTACAAGTCTTGGCTATTGCCAAGTGTTTAAGCTCTGATGCAATGGGCAACTTGCACAGAAAGTCTGTACAAGTCTTAGTAATAGCCAAGAATTTAAGCTTTGCTGCAGTGAGCAACTTGCAGAGAAAGTCTCTATAAGTCATGGCAATAGCCAATACTTTAAGCTCTGGTGCAATGGGCAACTGTCAGAGTAAACCTCTGCAAGTCTTTGACAATAGCCAAAAATTTAAGCTCTATGCAATGGGCAACTTGCAGAGAAAGTCCTTGCAAGTCTTGGCAATAGCCAAGACTTTAAGCTCTGGTGAAATGTGCAACTTGAAGAGAATGTATCTGCCAGTCTTGGCAAAGCCAAGACTTTAAGCTCTGGTGCAATAGGCAACTTGTAGAGAAAGTTTCTACGAGTCTTGGCTATTGCCAAGCGTTTAAGCTTAGGTGCAATGGGCAACTTGCAGAGAAAATCTTTGCAAGTCTTAGTAATAGACAAGACTTTAAGCTTTGCTGCAATGGACAACTTGCAGAAAAAGTCTCTGCGAGTCTTGTCAGTAGTCAAGACTTTAAGCTTTGCTGCAAGGGGCAACTTGTAGAGAAAGTCTCTGCAAGTCTTGGCAGTATCCAATACTTTAAGCTCTGTACAATGAAGAACTTGTAGAGAAAGTATCCGCAAGTCTTGGCTAAGCTCTATGCAAAGGACAACTTGTAGAGAAAGTCTCTGCAAGTTTTGGCAAAAGCCAATACTTTAAGATCTGGTCCAACAAAAATGGCAAGAGTTTACCCAACATTCCCTTCTTATATACCAAGATCTTGCTTCTATCTTGGTGATCTATCCATCAAAATCTGAGCATAGCGTTCGTCTTCATTATGTGCAGGATTAATACTATGGCAACAAATTGCATATACATCGCTTACAACGGAAAATGGGATGCAAGCAATAAATATATGAACCATGACAATGATACTTGTGAAAGATGGTATTACCTTTCAGGCATTTGAAAAAGAAATTTTTAATGCTCTAAGCATCAACAGTGATGAGAGTGAAGGAAAGATTTGGTTTGAAACCAATATGGAAACATGCAAGGGCATGATCGTAGCAAACGATTAAGAACTTATCACTTGCATGTATTTGCTGAAGAATTATGAGAATTCTAGAAAATTCTGTTTCATAGTATAAGTTGCTAAAAGGAATAACTTGTCATCAAATAGTAGCAGAACCGCCAACACAAGGGAATTCGTTGTGAATGAAGCAGACCATAGCATTGTGTTGTGTCAATAAGAAGGGCAATTGATTGATTTTAAAAGAAGAAAGTTACCCCATAATTCATTTTAGTTACTCTTATGAACTTGAATTTAAATTGTTAAACGATACTTATTATTTGCACTATTAATGAACTTCATGTCCTAAAAAGAATTGTGTTTCACTTTTTATTAACCAACTTAAACTCGACCTCTTGGCAAGAGGCCAACACTTTCCTCAACCTCTTCCCCCCCTCCCCCCTTCTCCGGGCTAAATTGCCTTGATGTCTTCGCAGGACAACATTTGTCCTCGAACCCTACCTTCTCTAAATCCAACAATTGTCTTGAGTTCTTGGCAAACACACAACACTTTCCTCGACCCCCTCCCTCATTCTCCAAGCCAACAAGTTGTCAAGTGTTGGAAGGGGAACGTTTGCCCTCGAACCCTTTAATAGCAACTTCAACTGCGACTGCAAGACTTGGAAAAAGGGTAACACTCTCTTCACCCCAATCCCCCCCTTCGCATATATAACTCGCCTTGAAGTCTTGGCAAAATCGATATTTGCACTCGACCACTTTCTTATCAACTAAATGACATTTTCTCGCTTTCAAAAACACAAACGCAGAATAGCCTAAGTGAATAAATGAGCAAAAATATTCCGCAATATTAACAAACAATTAAAGCTCATACATATAAAACGAGACACAATTCGTTAACCAAAATATTAAGAGTTACAAGAATACATTGTATACCATTAGTTTTTTACACATATTCGTACATTATAAACCAAAAAATACTATTACCAAATTCACATGAAATAATCATCACAACTAACATTCCAAAAATTTTAAAAATACATTTACTTATTCACAAATACTACATGTTCAGTTATTTCTTCCAACAACAAATGGTACGCCAAGTTCTCGTTCATAGGACAAATCATTATGTTCATGATAATCATCTATGGAGGGTCTCATACTCATTAGCTTCCTTGAAGTTTGCATGACAACACACATTGACGGTCAAATCAAGTCGATATTTCCTAAACTGGGTAAACATATCCCTTGAAACCTCATTCCCATTCATTAGCAAGTCAGCAAACTTTAATGTATAAGCACCACAATCAACGTTGCACAAATTAAACACAAAACCTGAATATAAAAAATGACAACAAAATAGGAAAGAACAAAAAAGGAAAGAAAATAATCCATTAATTACTAAAAGTCATGTCAAGAATGCCTACTGGTTATTCTGCTTGGGGTATTTGCCAAAAACTCCACATTTCAACAGCATCATTTGACGTTCCGTCAAAAATGCACTAACCAAACTAATATACTTCACATCACTACCCCAACAACCTTTGGCATCAAACCAATGCTCAAACTTAAAAATTTGATCTCCTTCCTATGCGAACAAAAAATAAACTATATTTATTCGATAAACAAAATTGAAAAATCGCATGGTAACAAAACAATAAGTAAAGACAAAGGAATATACATTACGACGTGCCATAATAAACTCATAATTAATATGCAGAAAAATTCATGTACAATCACCAAATACAAAGTCAACAGGACAAAAACAAAGAGAAATAAAACACACAGTAACTACTACTAAACAATAAACAAACTCATACCTGATAGGTTCTGCAACTCTTGGCAATAGCCAAGACTTTAAGCTCTGGTGAAAGGGACAACTTGCAGTGAAAGTCTCTGCATGTATTGACAATAGCCAAGACTTTAAGCTCTGGTGCATTGAGCAACTTGCAGAAAAGATCTCTGCAAGTATTGGCAATAGCCAAGACTTTAAGCTCTAGTAACGAGAAACTTGCAGGGAAAGTCTCTGCAAGTATTAGCAATAGCACTAAGACTTTAACCTCTGGTGCAATGAGTAACTTGCAGAGAAAGTCACTGGAATTCTTGGCTTTAACAGGACTTGAAGCTCTGGTGGAGAAAGTCTCTGCAAGTAATGGCAATAATCAAGACTTTAAGCTCTATGCAATAGGCAAAAAAAAGATCTAATAGCTATAGCGAAGAAGAACCTTAAAATCACCTTAATCAAGCAAAACAAGCAAAAAAAAAAGTTCACATGAACTTAAAAATTAATACAACTATCATCAATCCAAATAAAAAAACTAACAGATAAGTTATATTAACAATAATTACTAAAAGAATACGGACAAAAGAAAAAAATACAGATAAAACATTAGGCAAAATAGAAATTGCATTATAACACAAATTAAATAAAAAATAATAACATAAATACAAAAATAAATACACGAAAAGAGAGAAAAACATACCTAAATCTGCATAACACAAAGAAAAAAGAAGGAAAGGAAGGAGGAAAAAAATGGAAAATTTTGATGCGTAGCCATTTTTGGACGCGCTCAAGGAGTTTTATCCACCGTTTCAAAATTAATTGAGAAATAGCCAAAAATTCGCGCGCACACTTATGCTCCATTAGCGTTGGAAAACACCCCAGAGTAGTCCCATAACAAAATACTGGGACTTTGAACTAACATGTTCAAAGGTCCCATTATTTTGTTATGGGACTTTATATATAAAACTTCAGTCCCATAACAAAATAATGGGACCTTGAACTAACATGTTCAAAGGTCCCATTATTTTGTTATGGGGACTGAAGCTTTATAAAGTCTCATAACAAAATAATGGAACTTTATAATATAACATGTTCAAAGGTTCCATTATTTTGTTATGGGACTGAAGCTTTATATATAAAGTCCCATAACTTGTTCAAAGCCCCAGTATTTTATACTGGGGTTAGTTACTGAAGCTTTATATAAAGTCCCATAATAAAATATTCGAGATTTGAACAAGCTTTGTGGGACTTGTCCGGAGGTGGCTATTTCTCAGCGAATTTATTTTTGACGGCTACAAATCAATTAGCGCGCGCCAAATAGGCCTCTACGCGAAATTTTTACGAAAGAAATAGGAGAGCAGTTAGGAATAAGAAATGGCTAAATGTGAATTAGATTTAGGCAGAGGCAAAATAGTCCTTTCACGTGCTAAATAATGATGTGGATGGCAGTTAGCTAAAACATTTTAAAATGGGGGCATTTCTCCTAAACCAGCGCTTACTAAGGGCACCCGGTGAAAATTTTTTTCCCCCTAAAATGAAGGCCCAAAATAATTTATGTAAACATTATTTTATATATAATAAAATTATTAATATGAGATAAGTACTTAAATTTAAAATTCTTTTTTGGAATATTGTAGAGGTTATGCAGATAAATGATCAGATTTTAATATAAATTAGTTTGTGAAAGGAATAATGTGACAATGGCTTTGTTAATTAAAAAATGAAGTCTTTTATAGACGTATTTTTTAGGTTTATATTATTTCTTATGAAAAGGGGATTAAGTATTTTTTTCACTTCAAAACAAACTTTCATTATTCTTACATATATTAATTTAACATTTACTTTGTGAGATTGTTTGATTATTAGTATTTATATATAAAACATTAACTTTATCTTCAGCAAATGTTCCTAATTGAAATATATTTTCTACGCCTTTAGTGACTAAAGTTACTAAATATATTCATGAATGATTAAGACACTTACATGATGGTCCATACAAAAAAAAAACACAATAATTTATATGAAATGTAAAAACAATCTCTAGTTTTGGTTGATTAAAACAAAACTGAAATACAAAGATACTCCCTCTGTTCCACTTTAGATGAACCTATTTGACTTTGCACGGAGTTTAATAAAGAGAGAAGACTTTTAAAACCTGTGGTCTAAAATAAGTTATAGATATTTGTGTGGCTACAAATCATATAGGGATGAGTAAAAGTGAAAATTTCTTTCCAAATTTAGAAAGAGATCATTCTTTTTTAAACAGACTAAAAACGAAATAGGTTCATCCTTTTTGAAACGGAGGGAGTATGTCTTAATCAATGATCACCAGGTACGAATATATTAATTACATACCATAAAATTAAATGTGGATGGCTCCTACAACGCTCTAGGAAAGTTTGGAGGATTGGGTGGTGTCTTTAGAGATACCCATGGAAACTGGGTCTTAGGTTTTTGCATGCGCATACATGGCCATTCTCATACTTATATAGAATTAATGGCCCTGCGTCTTGGCCTTCATCTCGCCAAGCAAAACAACTTGGGCAAACTTGATATAGAAACAGACTCAATGGAGGTCATCCATCTCATTGAACACACAAATCCTGTTTATTCTAATATTGTCAATGATTGCAGGTTCGTACTCAGGAGCCTGGGGAGTCCAGTGGTGCGACATAGTTTCAGAGAAGCAAACAGGATTGCCCACCTTTTGTCAAGACAAGGACTCCACTTATCCACTACAAATCAGCTGCACTTGCTAACACAGCCACCAGAACAAATTAGCAAGGAGTTCCATCTTGATAGAGATGCTAATATTAGCTTTACTAGAACTATAAATCTTAATGCATGTAATATCTTACTAGCTGCTGGAAACTTGGCTATGCTCCCAGCTCCTGTGTTGGCCCCCAATACTGCCATCACAAGTTTAGATGATAGGGCTTTACCTAGAAGCTCAAATATCGACTCTACTGCTACTGCTAGTGATAATGCTAATGTACCTATGCTATTATGAATGATATATATATTTTCCAGTTACCAAAAAAAAAAAATTGCTGTGATTTTCAGTTATATTTTGCATGACACGTTTTTTGGGTCTTTCAAAAGATCAAAACATTGCCCATATCTAAGTATTCTAGACTTCAACATTTACATTTTAATCCCAATGACATGCTCTAATAAAAATGGCGTGGCATGCTGGAAACCAAAAGATTCTCAAAATATTGTAGGCTAACTAATATGATCATCCCACTTATTAAGGATAATTTTAGAGACCTCTATTGAAGATTGGCTCGTAATACTCGTTTTCTTAGTAATTTACGATATCATGCTTATTTCTCTTGTTTTGAATTTTTTTTTTTTGTTACAATTCTTTTTTAACATCTTTATGAATAATACAAAAAATACTAAATTCTTCTAATTAAGTATCTGAATGACGTTCCGGCGAAGCACGAGGAATGTACTGGAGCATCGAAAACTAGAATTGCTTAGCACTCGTGGGAGAAGAAACAATTATACAGATGAAGACATGTAAACATATCTATCATGTTTCTTAGAAAGGAAAGTGGTTAAGTTCTCACTCAATTGTCCTATTTGTTAAACGGCCGGCTGTGAATATTGATGAGGATTCCGGTTTGGCTGATTGACTGTTTCCCATTCCATTCTTCAAACTGTAAAATATAAATAATTACCTCTAAATTCTAAAAAAATGTTATAAAATGTACAGTTTTAATAGTATTACTTAATTTGAACACGGGTAGGTTTGTCTAAGTTATATTTTTAACATTAATGATAAATAGGTTAAATTATTACCATAAAAGTCAAAATAAGGAAGGTAATTATAATATTGTAAATCACTAGAGAGGTGTGTGCTACGAGCCAAGCCTGGAGAGAGGTCTCTGAAATTTTTCCTACTTATTATTTTGTTATGTCTGCTGTAACATGTATCCTCGATTGCGAGTTGCAAGTTCAAAATGTTTTTTCAAGGCAAAATACTTCCAAATTCTTTTTAATAGAGGATTATAGCATGTAGTAACACTTGAATCTAAGATAGTTATCTTTTCAGTACATGTTGATATATTTGTGTGATCGCCTTATTTAAAGTCTGAAGTTTTTCGCCATTGGTTTTCCTTATTGATTCATTGGACCTTACGAATGCAGGGATAACAAAGCCTTTCCACATAAAAGCAAATAATATGATGTTTGTCTTTTCTTAGAATATCTCAATCCCCAGCTGTAGTGTCAACTGTTAATTAAATACATATATTGTCATGAAAATAGATGTCTTCAGCCAGCTGCTAGAACCTTGCCCAGCCAAATATGGGCTCCTTTCATTTTCCCATTTCAGAAGCATATGTTCCTCACACTTCTCTTCTAATACAACTCCTTTAATTTGGTCGTAGTATAGTACATCTCTATAATTGTTAAGTTTTCTTTCTTTGCAATCTCATAATTACTTATAACTTATAAGTATATATTTTATAACAATATATTACTATAACAGTTAAAAAGTATTTGAACCAATGATGTTATTATAGAGAGGCGTGACATGTACATCATCTTGAGGGCTACACCCGGCCACTTTTGGCTTCGGCAGTAGTGATTGGTGCATCGCAATATTCACTCCCTATTTGAATTCTGAAAGACTGAAACTAGCTTGCAAGTTTTCACCTTTTTTTTCAACATTGAAGTGTTATGTTGATTTAAACATTTCTAACTTGGCTCGCAAATGTCAACAACATCTCAATCATATATCAACGTAACTGTGAATGAATGGAGGTGAAGACTCTGTTTCACATCAGGATATAAACTAAAAGTTCAAAAAATAAGATATTACTACTTCCAGTTTAATTTATGTGATAAAGTTTAAATAGATATAAAGGTTTAAAAAGAAATACGGAGTTTTGAAATTTGTGAGCATAAATGTACCATAACAGCTGAGGGTCCATCGGAATAGCCTCTCCACCTTAGTAAGGGTAAGGTCTGCGTACATCTCACCCTCCCTAAACTCCATCTTTTGAGATATTATTGGGCATGTTGTAAATATACCATAATATTGTGTTGTTATAAGACTGTTATAACTTGTGATTTTAAACATTTCACAACGTTTATGTGGCCCACAAAAACTTTTAATTAGAATAAAATGGAAAATTTAAATTCAATTATTTTCAAATTTAAAATGTGATCATTTCTTTAGAATGTGATCATTTTTTTTGGATAAGCTAAAAAACAATGGATACACGTAAACTAGAACGGATACTTTTTGGCCATCCCTATATGAGTGACCAATTAGATTAAACATGAACAGTACACCTCTAGCGTAAAAATGAATATGGCTCATCCCCATTTCTCATATTCTTTTCCACGATTCCATCTCCTCAAGTTCCTATTAGATATATGATATTTATTCTATTTAAACATTAAAGGTCCAGATATAATTTATATTTCACTGATTGTGTATATAAATTTTAAGAATTTTTACATAAAAGTACAAGTTTTAAAAGTTATTCACAAAATATAGTAATATTTTAGTAAAATTACCCAATATAGAGGAAAGGAAAAGTTAATTACAAAACATAGCAAAAACATAGCAATATTTTCCCATAACATAGCAAAACCTTACATTCTTCCTACTATTTCCCCCCATTTCAGTTTTCCTCCTCCCATTTCTCCAAATTTCACTTTTGCTCCCACCATTTCCCCCAATTTCACTTTATTTTTTCCAATTTTACTTTTCCTCCTCTCATCCTCAACCACCTCGTATCTCGATGTATCTCAACTACCAACCACATCGTATCTCGTTGTATCTCACTGTATCTCAACTACCAACCACCTCGTATCTCACTGTATCTCGTTGTATCTCAACTACCAACCACCTCGTATCTCATTGTATCTCGCAGTATCTCAACTACCAACCACATCGTATCTCGTTGTATCTCAACTACCAACCACATCGTATCTCGTTGTATCTCAACTACCAACCACCTCGTATTTCACTCTCGTTGTATCTCAACTACCAACCACATCGTATCTCGTTGTATCTCAACTACCAACCACATCGTATCTCGTTGTATCTGAACTACCAACCACCTCGTATCTCGTTGTATCTCGCTGTATCTCAACTACCAACCACATCGTATCCTGCAGTATCTCAACTACCAACCACATCGTATCCTGCAGTATCTCAACTACCAACCACATCGTATCCTGCAGTATCTCAACTACCAACCACATCGTATCTCGTTGTATCTCAACCACCAACCACCTCTTATCTCGCTGTATCTTACCGTATCTCGATGTATCTGTGTTGATTTGCACTGTATCTAACTGTTTCTAGATTGTATCTAGTTGTTTCTAGACTGTTTCAGCATGATTTCATCCTGTTTATGCGTTGTTTCTCACTGTTTCTAAACTATTTCAACTTTTTTGCGTTGTTTCACATTATTTTTTACATTTTGTTTCATACTTTTTCACTAGTTGTTTCAGATTATTTCAGCGTTGTATCTCGCCGTATCTGCACTATTTTTGCTCTGTATCTAACTATATCTCGTTGTATCTACGTTGTTTCAGGTTGTTTCAGCACTGTTTCTCACTGCTTTTAAACTATTTCACCATTTTTGCGTTTCACACTATTTTTTACATTTTATTTCGGACTGTTTCAGCACCATTTCAGACTGTTTCAGACGGTTTCAGCGTCGTATCAGAATATTTCATCGATGTTTTAGTGTTGTTTCAGATTGTTTCATAGCCGTATCTAATTGTATCTCACTGTATCTGTGTAGTTTCAAACTGTTTCAGCACTGTTTCAGATTGTTTCAGCGTCGTTTAAGACTGTGTCAGACTATTTCAACAGCTGTTTCAGATAGTTTCAGCGATGTTTCAGTGAAACGGAGGCGGAGTCATGAAAATATAATTGACTCTGGGTTATCTTCTAACCATTTCCTTCTTTTAACCTATGCAAATGAATTGCCATAAATTAATAAATTGTGATAAACACCCAAAAGAAACCAAAAAAAAAAAAAAAAAAGAGACAAATGATGTCTCCTATCATTAGGCACGGATGCACGATGGCTAAATTTTAAAGCAAGCAAGTTAATGTGTTATTGAGAATGCATCGAGTGTAGGTAAAAGCACGAACCCAAATAAAATATTAGAGATTACAAGTTTTTAAAGTGGATTACTGAATTTATAGCGTTTAATGAAGGCTACAGTCAATAACCTCAACAACAGCCAAGAAAGTGGAGAATATGGGATCGACTCATAACACTCCGAACATACCCATATACAAACAGATACAAATCCAAACACACACACACACACACACACACACACACATACACACACACACACACACACACACACCAAAAATGGGGGAACATACACCACCAGTAGCGGCACACAAAAATGAATAGCAGAAATAAGAAACATTGGACTGGGGAGGCAGCGGCGATACTGGGTATCAGAGCAGTGGCAGACGCCAGGATTCTGACCGGAAAAGCCAATCGGTAGTCGCCCACTCTGCCCCGTCGCCATGGCTTTAGATTTGACTGCAAAGCAACCAATCAAATGAAAGTGAGAGATGGGGGTGGGGGTGGGTGATGGTGCTGGGGTGGTGGGGGTAGGGGTGGGGGTGGGGATGCTGGCGGCGTGGGGGATGTATGTAATTTGGGGAGTAAGAGAGAGTATAGGTGAGAGGTATTGTAATTTGGGGAAATGAAAGTGAAATGTGTTAGGAAAAATAATGCTATTATTATAATTTAAAAAATATTGCTATTTTTTTTTTCGTAATATAGAGGTGTATGTTTGTATATATATGTGTAAAAACACCTAAATTTTAATACAACTAATCAATTAACCTTGTCTGGAATGTCACTTCCTTATTATTCAGGTTTAGTTACTAATTTCATATTATAAGTACTTACCTAATTACCGTTAAAAGTGGCGTATTATGTACATTGTCAAAGTATAGAAACATTTAGAAAGCAAAAAAAAACCCTAAGAATAGCTATGCATATATAGCATTCCTGATCTGTTTGAAAACAACTAGTAAGTCGTGTATCATATACAACCAAATGAGGACCCGAATTTCTGTTGGCTATTGATGTTGCGAATATGAAAGCAAAAAATGTAAAAGCAACCTCTAGTTTGGTTGATTAAATTAACTGATGGCAACATTTCGACTCTTACAATGAAATATAGTGTGATATGTAAAGTCGTTATCAGGTGATTACAAATTAATTAATATATTATTATTATATCACTCCCCAATCAACACATTAGTTCATATAACACATGTTTTAGCATGATGTGTACCCAATACTACTAACTCCCTCTTTCTTACTTTAAGTGACAGCATTTTCTTATTAATCCGTTTAAAAAAGAATGACAACATTCTAAATTTGGTAACAATTCAACTTCAAAATTATTGTTTTACTCTTAATTAAATAATTTACAACCACACAAATATTTTTATCTTATTTTGAACCACAAATTTCAAAAGTCTTCATTTATTTCATAAATTTTGTGTCTATTCAATTTATGAGACATAACGTGGAACGGAGTGAGAAGTACCATGTCAAATTAAACTTTTTATCGCTCTCTCCTATCAACACATTAGTTCTTTAACAGGAGCATGATATGATTTTATAAGTGTTTTATTATTTGCTTTATGAATTAAATTATTTTCTTATGATAAGAAACATGTGAATAATATACTATGGATATAGGAGAAGATAGAATATTATAGTTAGTTATAATAAAATATTTAGGTTGAGGTATACACCAAGTGCAAGTAATTATTACTCGTCTATATATGATGATACAAGCAATCATAATTTTTTTTTCTTAAAGCTATTTTTGTGTGGGCCTAAATCGGGATAGGACAACAAATCGAATTTGTTTGGGTTTAATTGGTAATTTGCTTGTATCAAAGTCGTATTCGAGCTAAGATCAGATTTAAACGAGACTAATGCTTTAAAAGTTAAACGAGGCGGGAAAATAATCGAGACAAAACTTAAAAGTATGAGTTGAATACTGTATTTCTGGATGTCCTGTTTGATTACAAATGAGTCCTATTTATAATCAAGAAAAATAATAACGTTATAGTTATAATAATTATGGCTTTATGGCCATTACTCTGTACTCGATCTTTGTCAACTCATGATCTTCTCCTTAAATGTCAAAGCAACGGTCGACAGTTACAAAGATCAGGCTTTGTTCGGCGAGATATTGTGCTCGCTCGGGGATCACGTTGCTGTGATGGTCTTTCCGAGCTTGATGCTTCGAACCTAGTTTTCCTCATTTCTCGGGGTGGTTTTCCGGGGTGGCGAGTCATGTCGCTTCCCTTCGTGGACTTGCTTCGTAAGGCATACCCATATTAGGTCTCGAGCAAGGTGATTTTTCATCCAATACAGATAGTCCCCCCCACTCCTCGAGTGGTTGCCAAATCTGTCGAGGAGTGGAATGAGTTTTAGGCGAGAGATCGACGTGGCTATTTTTGCACCGTGAAATTCGAAATCGGTGGTTGTCACTCCATATTTCCATCAATTATGCGTGGCAATCACTGATTGGGCGCGATTTCCTGTTTTGCCTTCCCCATGCAATTGTAATCATGGCACTTTAACCTATATATAGTTACGCCTCTTCTTCTTATTCTTCACACATCTTCTTTCTTTTAATAGTAAAAAATCCTTGAATCTTCTTCGTAACTCAGAGAATTTTATGAGAATGTCTCAACAGAATTCACCAAGTTCTTCACCCTCTTTTGTTGATACCATGATTATTGGTGGTGAACTAGTTAATGTTCCTGAACCATTGAATGTAATTGTTCCTCCTGACTTTAACATGGAGGATCTTCCTCGCCCAAGTGGCTTAAACCAAAAGCAGCATCCAGCCATGGTTGAAACAGCCAAGGCAGTTGTGGTGGACGATGAGGATGTCACCATGAGAGATGCTGGTGACGATGGACCTCTCTCAAACGACCTCGAACTTAAACCCCACCACGTTATTCCTTAAAAAATTGACCTCTTGATGGATTTCGTTATGCAGTTTCAGACTGAGTCGGAGGTCAGGAGGAAAAGGAATATCCCCGTAAAGGATACGCCGAGTCTGATTACGCAGGCGAACATACTTTTTATTCGTTCTGATTGCAATTGGGGCCCCGAGGTTAAGGTTGGTATCCCCGCCCCCGAGAGCCGAGTGTGTGACAAAGTCGAGGGGCGTTCCTTCATTTTTACCCCTTCACGATAGGTTTTTCTCTTCCTATCCCCAAGGTATTGGACACTTTTTGCCGCACCTACTAGTTGTGCATAGCCCAAATCGGTCCTTGGATGTGGAAGCACGTTCAATGCCTCAAATTTTTTAGTAGATTAGCTGGGGTCACCTTCACCCTTGATCATCTTTTGTACCTCTTCTACCCCTCCCTTCACAAGGATGGAGTTGTTCAGCTCAACAAGTGAGGCTCGTACTTACTGATCACGAAGAGTGGGGACCTCGAGGACCGTGGATGGAACGAGCGCTTCGTCCTCCTGCCTACTGACCTTTTGTCCTCGAAGCCTGATTTCCTCGAGCGATGGAACCGAGCACGTGAGTATTTTTCTCCTTGTTTATTCTTGCTTCGATTTTTCCTTGTTTAACTCTTCGTTCCTGCCTTTTTTAGCCGAGGTGGTCCCAATTGTCCGTTCGAAGGATCTGACTCAATGGGTTCAGGCCATTATCTACGCCAAGCCTAGACCATAAAGATCATGGATGGTTTTGGCCGCTTTGGATGGGAATCAATGGGCATGCAAACGACATGGTGAGTTATTCTTTTAACCATCCTTTTATCTTGCTTAGTTTCCTCGGGGCACCGTGTCTCGGTGTATCATTGCTTCTTCTTTGTTGTAGGTCTCCCAAAAAGGGCGATTACCACGTCGAATGAGAAAAAGCTAAAAAAAAAAAAAGGATAAGAAGGAGGAAGTTTTTCCCGGGGCTGGAGATGCTTTAAGTGCCCTTCAAGGTTTGATTGGGAACCTTTCGAATGGGAAGGGAGAAAAAGAAAAGGACGAGGAAAGGAAAGGGACAATCCCCGAGGGGTCACCGGACCTCGGGGCTAAAACAGGTTGAGTGTTTCCCTTTTGACTTTATCTTTCGTTTCGTTTTTCTTTGAATCACTCTCTCTCTCTCTCTTTTTCCTTTCAGTTTTGAAAAAGAAGGAGTTGTCCTCGGAGTGCAAAGCGGGCTCGATTAGAGTCTGTCCCTTTCCCCGAGCTTACTCCTGCCGATGGGGTGAAGAAAGGTCAGGAAAAAGTTATGGTTCCCCCTACTCACAAGCCTAAACTAGTTCAGGTTGCTGATAAAGACAGGGGGAAGTCCAACCCTCATCTGCAGCGGCAATAGAAATGGATGACGCTCGGCCATCTCGAGTGGGAGACAAGACTCCTCGAGCTGCTTTCGAACCTGGCCCGATGCATCTTCTTGGAGACAATTTTGTTATATCGAGATTCCTTCCGAGCTTGGAGACAATTAGTCTTTGGGGACTCTTGGGTCCCAAGGAATGTGATCGCCTTGGGAAGTCCCATATTTCTAATTTGATGGCTGATGCTGCTCAGCATGCCATCCATGTACATTCTCTTTTGCTTTTCCTTTTCAGCCTTGCATTTGTTTCCTTTCTTGATTCTTCAAATTTCCTTTTTGTAGTGCTACATCAATTCCATTAGGGCTTCCGAGATCGAGTGCCGTCGAGATGAAAATCTTAGGCAAATGAAGGCTGGATGGAGGCGAGAGCGAGCAGGTCTCGAGGCTCAAATGAGGGGTCTTGAGAAAGAGTTGCTGAGCGCGAGGCTTGAACTGGATCAGGCCAAAGATGCCGCAAATAAATCTAATCTTGAGACGCTCAAAGCCCTCGAAGCCAAATCTGCAGTTGAGGAGAAGATGGCTCTTTTGAAAGAGCTTTGTGATGACGAGCTAAAAAGGGTGAGAATCGAGGCTCAGTCAACTATTAACGAGCGGGCCAAGAAATTTCATGCTGACTTGAAGCAAAAAATGCTCAAGATGAATGAAATGGCTGGGGAGAAGGAGCAGCTAGCCAAGGAGAAAGATCAGCTCGAAAACGAGATTAAGTTTTTGAGGGGCAAAATTGATTCTTTCTCCTCGAGGCGGGGAATGAGGAGGACTCGAGCCAAAGTTGACAAGAACTGGGCCGTCATTCAAACGAGGCTAAAGACTCTGAAGGAGTGTTGTAGCGGTATTGACCTCAATGCCGAGATCACCAAGGCCGAAAGCGATGCTGTCGTGGCCCAAAAGCTGATGGAAAATCTTCCTTCGAGCAACGAGAGCTCAGACGAGGGGGGTGATGACTTCGAAGCGGAGGCTTAGAGTAGTGCTTTTATTTCTTTTTGTTGATATTTAGTTAAGGCCTTCGAGTCGCTTGTTTTGTAAATGCTCGGGCCTCTGAGCCTTTTTATTAATGGAAATTCTCTTTGTGGAAATATTGAATTTGCTTGCAAGGCTTTTAGTACTTTTCATTGTTTTGAGCTAGCTTAGGACGACGTCTCGCCCTCGAGCCGTAGGCTTAACTTATGATTAGCTATGCAATCAAATGATAATAAAGAGATATTGAATCAAAGATTATTTTATTGATCAGATGCATCTGCGTGCCTTTATTACAATAAGTGCCTGGTTATAACAGGACTTAGGCGAAAAAGCTATAAGATCATAATGATATGAACTTATTGAACAGGTCCCCAGGGGTAGCCCTGATAGGAATCAAATACGCGGAACAAAAAGATAGAAGAGCGAGACACTTCTCGAACTCCCTTCGAAGTAACCACGGGGAACTTGTCCCGAGATACCCTCGAATCGGCGTCAAGGAGGACCTACACTGTGCAACGACCCTCGAGACAACACGGGACTCGCAAGTCGAATGGTCGGGTTAACGGTTCAAGACTCAACTAGGTTACACTAGTGAATTCAAGCAACCAAAGACAAAGGATTCTTCCAAAGAGTTCAACTCAATTCTCATTCAATAATAATCAAAGTGTAAGGTGATTGTTTGAAAGAGGTTTGTGAAGTATTTATAGTCTTCACCTAATTGTAATGAAAGCTCAAAAATACCCCTAAAGTGGGTTTAAACTATAAAGGCCACGTAGGGCTAAACTTGTCCAAAACATAGTCAAAAAACTAACAAATCCCGCATTGGCTCAGCAAGTAGGCGCCCAGCCTACATGTAGTAGGCGCCCCGCCTGTTCTCTTCACACTGCAGCAGTAGGCGGTCCGCCTGGTTTGCAGAGGCGGGCCGCCTGGTCAAAATCCAGAGACCTGTTTCAAAGTAGGCGGCCGCCTGCTAGACTAGGCGGTCCGCCTGGTTCCGTGGGCTTGTCCATTGCCTCCAAATGCGCTCCCGATGCCTCGCCAAGTGTACTAGAGGGTCCTCCATCCATGGCACACCAAAGTACAGTCTTCAAGTCGCTCTCGGAGCCTTCTTCCATACCCTTCCATATCAAGTGAAGATGGACGTCTTGGATCAACTTGACTTGGCTCCGAGTGAAGGGTCTTGAGGCGGTTTGGGTCTTATCATCCTCCCCTTCTTGAGAGGATTTCGTCCTCGAAATCGAAGCATCATCCACGACCTCTTCATCATCATTCACGACCTCTCCATCATCAGTCACGACCTCTTCATTACCTACATTCAAAGGAACCAAGTCACTAACATTGAAAGTATTAGAAACTTGATACTCACTTGGCAAGTCGATCACGTAGGCATTGTTGTTTATCTTCGAGAGCACTTGGAAAGGTCCATCTCCCCGGGGTGCCAACTTCCCTTTCCTAAGGTTTGGAAACCTTTCTTTCTGGAAGTGCACCCACACATAGTCACCCTTCTTGAGTTCCACCTTCTTTCGTCCCTTGTTCTTCTTAGAGGCAACCTTAGCATAAGACTCCTCCAAGTTCTTCTTCGCCTTAGCATGTAGCTCCATCAAAGCCTTGGCTCGAGCTTTACCTTCAAAATTAACAACCATTTCCCTTGGCAAAGGGGTTAGATCAAGGGGAATCAAGGGGTTAAAACCATAAACACATTCAAAAGGAGTCATGCCAATAGCGCTATGCAATGTACGATTGTAGGCAAACTCCATCATAGGCAATCTATCAATCCACGTCCCGGCCTTACCTCGGGTCATGGCCCTAAGAAGAGCACCCAAAGTCCGGTTTACCACTTCGGTTTGACCATCGGTTTGTGGGTGGTGGGACGTAGAAAACAAGAGCTTGGTGCCTAAAGCACCCCATAAACTTCGCCAAAAATGGCTTAGGAACTTAGCGTCCCTATCACTCACTATAGTTTGAGGCACACCATGTAGCTTCAAAACATTCTCAACAAACAAGGAAGCTACATGTTGGGCGTCATCACATTTTTTGCACGGAATGAAATGAGCCATCTTTGAGAACCTATCCACAACAACAAAGATGCTATCGTGGCCCCCCCTAGTCCTTGGTAATCCCATGACAAAGTCCATTGATATATCCAACCACGGACTAGTAGGTATGGGTAGTGGGGTGTATAACCCATGAGGGTGGGATTTAGATTTGGCACGCTTGCACTCAAGGCAATTAGTGCAAAACTTCTCCACATGCACCCTCATCTTCGGCCAATAGAATTGTTCTTGAAGAACGGCCAAAGTCTTTCTTACCCCAAAGTGACCCATGAGTCCTCCACAATGGGCCTCTTGCACAAGCAATTCCCTCCATGAGGACTCGGGTATACACACTCTACCATTTTTAAAGATGAATCCATTAGACCATTGGTACTTTGCAACTCTCTCCCCTTTCTCTAGAGCATCATAGACACTCTTTAGCTTAGGATCTTGAGCATACATCAATTTGATGCTCTCGAACCCCATGAGCTTAGAGGTGAGAGTGGTGGCAAGAGCGAACTTTCTTGAAAGCGCGTCCGCCACAACATTGTCCTTCCCTTTCTTGTATTGGATCACATAGGGAAAGGACTCAATAAACTCAACCCACTTGGCATGTCTCTTATTGAGCTTCTCTTGGCCTCTCAAATGCTTGAGTGACTCATGGTCACTCTTGATTACAAACTCACGAGGCCAAAGGTAATGTTGCCAATGGGCAAGGGCTCTCACAAGGGCATACAACTCCTTGTCATATGTAGAATAATTCAAGGAGGCCCCTTTTAACTTTTCACTAAAGTAGGCGATGGGTTTACTATCTTGCATTAACACACCACCGATTCCCACCCCCGAGGCATCACACTCAACCTCAAATGCTTTCCCGAAGTCGGGCAATTGTAATAAAGGGGCGGTACTCAACCTACCTTTCAACTCTTGGAAAGCCTTCTCTTGAGGCTCTCCCCAAACAAAGGGTTGGTCTTTCTTGACCAATTCGGTGAGTGGAGCGGCTATGGAGCTAAAGTCTCTCACAAATCGTCTATAAAAACTAGCAAGACCATGAAAGCTCCTTACTTGAGTCACGGTAGTAGGAGTAGGCCAATCACGTATGACCTCTACCTTAGACTCATCCACCTCCACTCCTTGGGCACTCACAACAAACCCAAGAAAGACAACCTTCTCTACACCAAAGGCACACTTTTTGAAGTTAGCATAGAGCTTTTCGGCTCTCAAGGTTTCAAGCACTTGCCTAAGGTGGTCAACATGTTCATCAATTGTCCTACTATAGATCAAGATATCATCAAAATAGACAACGACAAACTTGTTGATAAAAGGCTTCAAAACATGATTCATGAGTCGCATGAAGGTGCTAGGTGCGTTGGAAAGCCCGAAGGGCATTACCAACCATTCATAGAGACCGAATTTGGTCTTGAATGCGGTTTTCCATTCATCCCCCGGGTTTCATCCGGATTTGATGGTAGCCGGACCTAAGGTCGATTTTAGAAAAGACACGCGACCCACTCAATTCATCCAACATATCATCAAGCCGTGGAATAGGGTGACGATACTTGATCGTTATCTTATTCACGGCTCGGCAATCTACACACATTCTCCAAGTGCCGTCTTTCTTTGGGACAAGAATGACCGGTACGGCACAAGGACTCAAACTTTCCCTCACCAAGCCTTTTGAAAGCAAGTCATCAACTTGTTTTTGCAACTCCCTCGTATCCTCGGGATTGCTTCTATAGGCCGGCTTATTTGGGATTTGAGAGCCCGGAATAAAATCAATTTGATGTTCAATACCTCTCAAGGGAGGTAAGCCATCGGGCATCTCATCCGGGAACATGTCCCCAAAGTTCTCCAAAACATTTTTCAAAGCACTAGGTAAAGGACTAGAAGGAACATCATGATTAGAGTTAAGAGCCATACCTTTGTGCACTAAGCATAGGAGAAACTTGTTGCCATCATTACCTCTTAGGAGCTCGCCCGGTTGCATCATGGCACATATGCCGCCGGTGGATGAAGTAGGTGGGATTGCCACCATGTTTTTGGGCAACGGGCTAGTCTCAATGATTGACTTGGCCTTTGCCGCTTCCCTCAACTCCTTCATTCTATTGTAGTCATCACTCACTTGTTTAGGAGTTAGGGGTTTCAACACAAACTTTCTTCCTTCATGTTGGAGCGTGTAAGTGTTAACACGTCCATTGTGAACCACTTGCCGGTCAAATTGCCAAGGCCTTCCAAATAGAAGGTGGCAAGCTTGCATGGGCACAACGTCGAACAAGTGTTCATCAACATAACTTCCCATCTTAAACTTGATCATTGCTTGTTTCACTACCTTGAGCTCCCCACATTCACTAAGCCATTGTAACCGGTATGGCTTGGGATGCTTCATGGTAGGCAACTTCAATTGAGTTATGAGAGATTGACTTACCACATTAGTACAACTCCCGGAATCAATGATCATAGAGCACACTACACCCTTAACACGACACCTAGCATGGAAGAGGTTCTCCCTTTGCAAGGTCTCACCATCCTCCGCAATCATAGCTCCTAAGCTCCTCCTCACTACTAGAAAAGTATGAGGTTCCTCATCCTCCACCGTGTCATCCTCACCATTCTCCACTACTCCCTCATCTCCCTCTACTCCTCTACCCCCTCATCCTCCGATTCACTCTCCTTTTCATAAACATCATTGCCAACAACAACCATGGTCCTCTTCGTGGGACATTCCCTAGAAAAGTGCCCATAGCCCTTGCACTTGTGACATTGAATGGAAGAAGAAGTAGGAGTATTTAATTGGGTTTTAGAATTACCTCCCACATTGGGTGTGTGCTTCTCAAATGGCTTCTTCACATCCTTGCTTGCACTGGCACCACTCGTTCCACTTGCACTCGGGAACCTTGCATTTGTGGTAGGAGTCTTCCACCCTTTTGTATTGCTTGTTGGAGTAGTAGTGCTACTCTTGTAGCGGAAGGATTTCTCTTCTTTGACCCATTTTCTCGGCTTCAACCGCATCCTCACATAACTTGTAGAGATCATCATATTTGTGGAACTTCAATTGTGATGCTATGTCTCGGTTCAAGCCCCCTTTGAAACGGATCATGGCCAACTCATGGTCTTCATCATCTATGTCAAGGTTCATTCGGATTTGCTCAAACTCATTGAAGTATTCCCCAACCGAATTGGAGCCTTGTTTCAACTCATAGAGACGCTTTTGTTGCTCAACCCGGTATTGATTAGTCAAGTATTTCTCATCCATCACCCGAATCAACTCTTCCCAAGTAAGGTTAATAGCCATTCCCGTCCTCCTCCTATTTCTTTTCACCGACTCCCACCAAGTAGAAGCAAAAGATTCGAAGGAAGATATTGCATACTTGGTTTTCTTCACCTCGGGCATGTCATTCGTCTCAAATATTCGTTCCATAGCCAATTTCCAATTTTTGTACTCCACCGGGTCACTACTTCCTTTGAAAGAAGGAATAGTGAGCTTCACACTATTGAGGTTGTTGTTGTTATCACGACCCCCTTGGAAAGGCTCCGGTTGGCCCCCATAGTGATCCCCATAACCACCATAACCTCCATAATCTCTCCTAACATCCCCCCCAATATACCCCACAGGGTGCCCTCGACCTCGGCCCCTACCTCTATCTACATTCCGACCCCAATTCATACCTCTCCTCGGTTGAAAGTGATCATCAAACCCATATATGTCATCTCCATGAGTGGCTTCCTCCCCTTCTTGAGCATCATCAACTTGCCCAAGAGGTTGCACGTTCCGGATGGGTAGTGGTAGTGGAATGTTTCTTGGAGGGTTGTCTAGGATACGGGGAATGCCCGTTCGTTGGGGATTGCCCAACATTGGATCAACTCTCTCTCGTTCCTCCTTTACCCGTTGTTGACTGAACAAATCAATGACAACGCTCATTTGCTCCGAGGTAAAGTTTGGAGGACTCGAGACTTCAACTTGGACACTCGGGGTCCCTTTCTCAGCTTGGACACTCGGGGTCCCCTTCTCTGATTGAGCAATGGAAGTTTCTTGCTCGACTAGGGCACTTGAGGCACCCTTTTCAAGTGACTCAACTCTTTGGCTAATGAGGTCTACCTTGGTAAGAAGATTGGCCAAGGCCTCCTTTATGAAATCTTGTCCTTCGGTAGACATTGTACCTGCACAAGTAACAAACGTTAGCGAAAACAACCTCACACACTCCCTCACAAGTTTTCACTCGGATCACTCGTATAGTGGGTGGTGGAATTTTCACTCTTGCTTGAACCCAAAAGCTTCACTAAGTTGATTAGTAAACCTCAACTAGATCACTCAACTCAAAAGCCCAATGAGCTCCGGGGTGAGTGGAGTTAATAGGACTCTATAGGACGATAGCTCTTTAAGTGCGGACTTGAGCCAAAAGAGACTACGAGTCTTCTTTGAGTTCTAATCTCCGGTCTAGGCTTGAGTTTCCTAATAGCTTAGAAAGGTTAGCACACTTCAAGTAGGCAAGATTACTCAAAGAAGTGCTAACTAGATGCGATGCAATCAAACAAACAAACGATCCTAGAAGAAACTACCCGAAACCACACCTAACAAAGAGTAGGCGCCCCACCTGTTTGGACTAGGCGGTCCGCCTACAGCAAAGTCCAGAGAGCTGCTCGAAAAGGGGCGGTCCGCCTGTTATAGTAGGCGCCCCGCCTAAAATCAGTTCCAGCACAGATTCAACAACAAGTTCTTGGTTTTGCACCCAAAAATCCAACGATTCCAATGTTGTTTTAGCAATTCAAAGGTACCCCAATGTTGTTTCAACCACAAAGAACGAACCCCAATCAATTTTAATCAACCCCAATCAAAATTCAACAACCTACCATGTTCATAGCTAGGGTTTCAATCTTTTCAATTTTCAAGGGATTCAAAATTTCCAATTCTTGTGTTTCAACTCCAAATCAAACGTATAGGGTACCAAAAGATCGGGTTTTCAATAAGGAACAAACCCCAGTAACAATTTAACAACGAATGTAACAATCCAAGAATCTATGATTAAAAAAATTTTTTTTTTTGGTGTTTTTTCTTCTTTTCAATTTTTTTTGTAGTTTTTCTTCTTTTCAAAAGCAATAAACAAGAACCTAAAAACGAAACTAACCTAGGCACGAAGAATCAAGGGTCGGGGGTTCGTAGAAACGATACCCGAGCCTAGCTCTGATACCAAGATGATAGGAATCAAATACGCGGAACAAAAGATAGAAGAGCGAGACACTTCTCGAACTCCCTTCGAAGTAACCACGGGGAACTTGTCCCGAGATACCCTCGAATCGGCGTCAAGGAGGACCTACACTGTGCAACGACCCTCGAGACAACACGGGACTCGCAAGTCGAATGGTCGGGTTAACGGTTCAAGACTCAACTAGGTTACACTAGTGAATTCAAGCAACCAAAGACAAAGGATTCTTCCAAAGAGTTCAACTCAATTCTCATTCAATAATAATCAAAGTGTAAGGTGATTGTTTGAAAGAGGTTTGTGAAGTATTTATAGTCTTCACCTAATTGTAATGAAAGCTCAAAAATACCCCTAAAGTGGGTTTAAACTATAAAGGCCACGTAGGGCTAAACTTGTCCAAAACATAGTCAAAAAACTAACAAATCCCGCATTGGCTCAGCAAGTAGGCGCCCAGCCTACATGTAGTAGGCGCCCCGCCTGTTCTCTTCACACTGCAGCAGTAGGCGGTCCGCCTGGTTTGCAGAGGCGGGCCGCCTGGTCAAAATCCAGAGACCTGTTTCAAAGTAGGCGGCCGCCTGCTAGACTAGGCGGTCCGCCTGGTTCCGTGGGCTTGTCCATTGCCTCCAAATGCGCTCCCGATGCCTCGCCAAGTGTACTAGAGGGTCCTCCATCCATGGCACACCAAAGTACAGTCTTCAAGTCGCTCTCGGAGCCTTCTTCCATACCCTTCCATATCAAGTGAAGATGGACGTCTTGGATCAACTTGACTTGGCTCCGAGTGAAGGGTCTTGAGGCGGTTTGGGTCTTATCAAGCCCTCAGTGAGGTGATTGCTCGTTTCCCGAGGATTTTGCCTGGTGAAGTCCCAGGTTGTCGAGTCTTCATTTATCATCATTTTCTTGGCCCGATCGGGGCGACTGTACTCTTCATTGCGATCGAATAATATTCTCTCGCTATTCGTTGCTCTCCTCGGATGGCTCTTACTCTCTACGGAGTTGGAAACCTGATCACTTGATGCAGGGTCGATGGTACGGCTTCCATTTCGTGGATCCAAGGTCTTCCAAGAATGACATTGTAAGCCATGTCCTCGGCCATCACTTGAAAGGTGGTTTGCTTGTTTACCCCCTCTGCAGTTGTTGTGAGGATTATTTCTCCCAAAGTCTTTTCAGTGGAATTGTTGAACCCTATTAATATGGTTGCCTTTGGGACGACTAGGTCCTTCAACCACATCTTCTTGATTGCTCCATAGTTGATGATATTTATCGAGCTGCCAGGATCAACTAGAGATCGTTTCACATCTTAGTCATTGATCCTGAGAGTGACTACTAGCGCGTCATGATGGGGAAACATCATCTTATCGCAATCTTCTTTGCTGAACACCATCTCTTTACCTGATCCACTAATTCTTGCTCTCTTCTCTGTGGTACTCGATGATTTTGCAATTTTCTTTGCAACAGCAAAGTTTATCCCATTTACCTCCGAGCCCCCAGTGATGACATTCACTACCCTCTTCGGTGATTGTGTTCGAGGTGGTTTCTCCTCTCTTCTATTCTTCGAGTAGTTGTGCTTTCCTTTGTCAGTCAGATATTCAGCTAGCACTCCCTTCTTGAGTAGATGGGCTACCTCGAGACGCAATGCTTTACAATCCTCAGTTGCGTGCCCATAATCTATGTGAAATTCGCAATGTTGAGTTTGTTCTCTTTTGCTCGGGGGCGTTCTCATGTCATTGGGTAATCTCACACCTTGATCAGTTATCCTTTTGATCGCATTTACCAGCTCAGAGGTCGATACGTTGAAATTGTACTCAGAAATCCGAGGCAAATCTTTCTCCTTGGACACCAAAGATGGGCCCGAGGACTTTTGATTAGAGGATGATCCAGATTTTCCTCCGATATACCAACGCAGCACTCTTTTTTCCAAGGTGTCGGCGAATTTCTTCAAGAACATGGATTCCTTTTCAATTGGGGTTAAATCATTACTTTTAACCTTGGCCATATATTCAGTTATATGGTCGACTGGTCTGTTGTCCCATTGTATTTCTTCAAAATTTGTAATCTGAAATATTTTGGGACGGGTACTGGAGCAACTTCAGGCTTGAAGAGTAGTTGGCGACATTTCTCGATGTCCAGTGCCCGTTGAGGTTTTCGAACCCCTGGCACATTTTCGAGCCGTTTTTCCATGCTGGCCTCGAACTCTTTCTTCCACTTCTCAAAGTCGGACGCGACGCTTGTTTGAGACATTGCAGGGACTGTAGTCCCCGAGACCCCAGACGCGATCCCATTTGGGAGACCTCCCATGTTGGTGCCAATGGGAATAGTGTTGGGGTTCCCTCCATTAAACATCATGAAGGGAGTATTGCTGAGGTTGGGAGGAACTATTCCATTCCCAGCGAGAGCTTCGAAACTATTCATTAAATTGAGCCTGCGCGGCTGCTTGTTCTTGCATTTGTTGCAACGAGTTCACCGTGAATTGTTGGAATGGGTCATTAGAATTTGAGGAGGTTGGGTCGGCTGAAACTGCTCCTACGGGAGGTATTGGGCCGATCGGGGGAGTGGATCCGTTTGGTGGCGTTAGTCCTACCAATGGAGCAGAATTATTCGTTGGAATGGGGCTAACAGGCGGTGTCGAGCCAGTTGGGAGTGTCGGGACCCCCTGTTGGTTTCGGTAGCTCCTATTGTCTGATCTGGTACTTGGATAGACATATTATCATTGACGATATCAGACATTTTTTGTTTTTAGTGGAAAATGAGACTGAAGACTTTGGAACAAACGTTATTACCAGGTCCCAACAGACGGCACCAATTTGTGTTGGCCTAAATTGGGATAGGACAATAAATCGAATTTATTTTGGGTTTAATTGATAATTTGCTTGTATCAAAGTCGTATTCGAGCTAAGATCAGATTTAAACGAGACTAATGCTTTAAAAGTTAAACGAGGCAGGAAAATAATCGAGACAAAGCTTAAAAGTATGAGTTGAATACTGTATTTCTGGATGTCCTGTTTGATTACAAATGAGTCCTATTTATAATCAAGGAAAATAATAACGTTATAGCTATAATAATTATGGCTTTATGGCCATTACTCCGTACTCGATTGTGGTCAGCTCATGATCTTCTCCTTAAATGTCAAAGCAACGGTCGACAGTTACAAAGATTAGGCTTTGTTCGGTGAGATATTGTGCTCGCTCGGGGATCACATTGCTGTGATGGTCTTTCCGAGCTTGAGGCTTCGAACCTAGTTTTCCTCATTTCTCGGAGTGGTTTTCCGAGGTGGCGAGTCGTGTCGCGTCCCTTCGTGGACTTTCTTCGTAAGGCAGACCCATTTTAGCTCTCGAGCCTCTGCTTGAGACCTCGGTGATTTTTCATTCAATACAATTTTGAAATTAATCAAATATAATTAGAGTTTTATTTCATCCTTGTTGATATATTAGGTCTGGTATAGAACCAAGCCAGCTTGGAGCTCGACTCAATTACTTTTAGCTCTCGGTTTGATCAAAGTTCTGATCGACTGAGCTGACTCACTTTTACCAAAGAAATTCTCTATTCTCGAAATTTCTAATCAAAAGCGAAATGATCACAACCATCATAATACACTTTTGACGATTCAGCTTTTATAATTTGTGGTTAAGCTAAGAGATGAACAGCTAATAACAAGATCCCACCAAAAAAGTGGGCTCCATTTTTTTTCCCATTTAAGAAGCATATGATCTTTACACTTCTCTCCCATGCAACTCCTTTTGTTGTTATCAATTACTACCTCATGTTCATGGTACCCACCTTTTATTGTATTTAATGGTTGATACAACACATCTACAGTTCACTCATAAGTTGAAGCTGGCATGCATGTCTTCACTATTTTCTACGTATTAAGTGATTGATCTCGCATGTCCTTATTTTCAAGGTTGAAAAGTCAAATAATTGTTCATCTCTAACCTGATCTGTTAATGTCAACAGCATTTTAATGACGTATCTAATTAAATTGCCAGACACCATTTGTTCAAAAAGTGCGTCCCCCCTTGGCCGTAATTAGTGGTACTAGCTATTCATAGTTGCAAATACTCAATTTCGAAATATGTAAATACTTGTTCCATTAATCATCAGTGTTTACAATTAGTATTAAACTTCAGTATTTAAAATAGCGCTGACATATTGGGTAAGTTGTTTGAGTAGTACTTCAAGTGAAATACAAAATAGTGATTACTTAAAATTGCAACTTTTTTCCTTAATGAAAAATTTATGTACAACTACGACTTTAAACTTCCGAATGCACTCATTTTCAATTCTAACCAAATTAAATTTTGTCCAAACTCCTACTAACTATTACTATCTCTTTTTCTTGCCTATCTCGGTGTCTTCATGCAATGTACTTAACAACGAAGAGAAAAGAATTTGTCTTATTGCATCTTGAAGTGATAACGATAGCATTTCTTCCTTCTTTTTTGTTTTTGTTTTCCCTTTTGTGATTCTAATTCCTAGTAGAAATGGAGGAAAACCCAACAATCACCGAAGAAAAGCTGGAGAATAAGTGAAGGTTCTTATTCTCCTAAGGCAGGAAAAGCTCGATATGCTTAATTTGATTAACCCAAGTTTTAACCTTATATGTGTTATAGGATGAGGAGTTAATCAATTTATTCGGTTGTTTTCCAGGCTTATAACATACTCCCTCCGTCCCAAATTAGTTGTCGTTTTTAGCTTCTTCACGCCCCTTAAGAAAATCATTAAATAGAGTGTATATTTTACTATGTTACCCCTATTTAATGTTTGACTATTAAATTTTGTTGAAAATTCTTTTAATTATTAAGGTTATAATTGGAAAAGACTAACAATTTTTGTCTTGAAATCCTAAAGTGTCAACTAATTTGGGACAAATGATTATGGCTAAAGTGTCAACTAATTTGGGACGGAGGGCGTAGTTGTTTAACTCATGACTCATCATTGTCTCCTAAAGACGTTAAGAGTTGCGTTGTTTAGTATACTAATTACTAGTAATACTGGAGTAGTAACTTATATATGTAGAAGAAATTAAACTCACTTTAAAAAGTTAACCTACTCCAGTCTCCATATAGGTAGTAATCTTCACTTTCTCGTTTTGTTCGGACTGAACTAAGAGAATTTCGAATCTTGTTCATTGGTAAAAATTTACTGACATCAAATATTTCCACCAAGTCAAGAAATGCAAGTTATGTGTCTTTCATTTATTTGGTAAAAACACAGTAAGTTTATAACAGCCATTGGCTCGTTGCCTCCAAATAGAGAGATATGAAGAACCGGTTCTACCAATTATTCAGGAGCATATCAAAATAAATACATACGTTAAACTAGTAAAACACGAAAACTTCTATTTAAAAAACAATTAATTTGAGCCGAGGGAGATGCTCCTACGAATTTGGAACAATATACTAGCCTGCAGGTTTGTCTAGGCATTTTAGTGAGTGATTGTGAAAGGAAAAATAGCAAACGAAACATGAGAAAAATGAAAAATGAAAAATGAAAGATAAAAGCACGCCCAGTGGGACTCGAACCCACAATCGCTTGATTAGAAGTCAAGCGCCTTATCCATTAGGCCATGGGCGCTCGTTGTTATCATTGCGTTTCAATCTACAATCATAGCAAATTTAGGTTACATTGATCTCTGAATAACAATGCGATTAGAATTACTCAATTATTAGCATATGTTATGGTTATATTGGCATGCGATCTAATTGATTATTACAACAACTACCTAGCTAGAGTGAATCTATAATTGAATATAGAACTTAAAATTTTAATTTTCTTGCAAAAAGGAAATTAAGAGTGAAATAACAAACTCCAGAGGACTAATTTTCATTAATAATTTGAATTAATATATATATATCACTTTGACACATACATCAAGACAGAAAAACTATTAATATAAATTATATCAGCTAATAAGATGCCGAGGGTCTTTCGAAAACAACCTCTCTACCTTATTTGAGATAGGAGTTACGTCTGCTTACACCTCAACCTCCCCAGACCCCACTTGTAGGAATATACTAGGTTCGTTGTTGTTGTTGATGATATCAGTTAGTAAGATGGAGGCTTATTTTTAGCTATATGCTTACACTAGATTTAGAGCCCGTTTGGGTGAGCTTATTATAAGTAGCTTATAAGTCATAAGTTTGCTTATAAGTCACTTTTAAAAAGTTAGAAATTTTTAACTTCTTACTTTTGACTTATTTTAAGCACATAAGGACTTATAAGCTCATAGCTTTTTGAGTTACCAGACATTCATTAATGAACTTATAAGTACATATGTGCTTTTAAGCCACTTTTAAGCTTACTCACATATAGGCTCTACTGTTCAGCTGTTTGTGAGGAGTTTTCAGTCTGTTTAAAGGCATACATAGTTTTAGGAATTGTAGTGAACCAACCAAAAAAAAAAAAAAAAAAAAAAAAAATCTAAGTCATGGAAAATATTTTAATGAATGGGTTCAAATAGAGTGAGCTGAATAGTAAGGAATACGGATCATATAGCCGGTCCTAAGGTCCCCAACTAGCGTCCATTGAGGAATGAAACATCACACAAAATAGAGTAACCGTCAATTGTCTTATATTGCATGATGTTATATATCAATAAACATTTCTTATTACGTGTTCAGCCACTCAAACTTTAAATCTTTGTTTAAATTGATGATTATGAAAAATTTCTTAACCTGCTAAATTTTTATTCTTATGAATTTAATCTTTAGTACCATCTTATTTTTATGTTAATTACTAGGTAGTTATTTAAGAGTTGAACATGAGAGCTAAGTTTCATTATAAAGTAACATTATCAGAAATTGTTCTGGCATAACAGAACATTAAAATACACGCACAGATTTAGCTTAATGCAATAAGCAAAAGCAGCAAAATTTAGTTAATGGTAGGCATAAGCTGAAATTCAAACAGTAAGGAATGCACGAAATAAGTAGGCACACATTCATTTTGAAACTTGGTGAATAATGAATCTACGCCTCCAAAAATTCCTTTAAAAAGATATATGCAAGCAAAACAGCTAAGTCCACTAGGCCTTGGAATAAAAGAGTCATAACTTGGAAATCAAGATCTTGTAAGTAGCTGGAAACAACATACTTTCAAGGTTCTATTATTGATATTTAAATGGGCATTGATGGTTTTTCTTTATGTTGAATCAGCTGTCAACAGAACAAAAATTAGTTACAGACATCTCCAAAACACATTGCTTTGTGAAAGCACTTGGAAGGAAACTGTGAACTTGACTCCTATCAAGGGAAGAAGCCACCATTAAACTAATTTCAATTTTTCCAGTACTGCTAGTTTTATCAACACGAATCGCCCGGTATATGACCATACCATTTCACATATTAGAGTTACCAAAACCTACGTAGAGACTCAAATGATGGCTATATCACTCCATCACATCACAAAAAGATGTGGACAAAACAACAGCTGACAACTGCAGCCTAACACCCTAATCTTCAAGTTCAATAATCTTAACCACTGATGCATCTCCAACCTTCTGGCAAATGACAACTCGATCGTGTGATTTAATAACTCCAGAAGCCTTTCCATGATCAAGGGCAACTCTTAGCACCGACTCATTAGTTGCATTTGTAGACTCAGCCTATGAAAGAATAAATCACGATAAGACTTGGCAAAAACAAAAGATGTGAACATCATACAATCAGGACATTTGGGATGAAAAGAAGCACAGCATTCAGTTGTTTAGCTACTCGTAGCTCAAGATTGAGACACATTTCAAGTTTGAAATATGTATGAAATTTTAGGACTCTGTTAACGAACTATAAGCTGGCTGCATCCAAAAATGGAACAGAAGAAAATCCCTAAAGGAAGGATTTTAAGCATTTTTCAGTTCCAAAATCAGGAGAGACGATTCTGTCTGGGAACATGACAGAACAGACCATACAGCATCAGGCAATTAAAAACATAGTAGTCTAACTAAGAAGAAGATCCAAACATAATGAAACATATCAATATCATCTCTAAATGATAGTAGAACAAGGTAATACAAAGAACAAACATGAAGCACCAAAATATGAAGAGAACTTACAGGATGTCGAGGATCAGCTAGCATGGGGAAAAGACCTCGGACAATAAGAGATTGCCTTGCCTGAACATGAAGAAATTGAACACCCATCAGCCTCAATGCCAATCAATAGTTAGTTACACAACATTAAGTAGAAAAATTTTATAAGGAGAAAAAGGCTGATTAAAAGCAAATAAAAGAACAAGGAGACATCAGTAGATCACCATATTCGTAGTAGAAATGGGAAGATGTGGTCTACACAAATAGTGTAAAGGCTTCAATAGTTAGTCATTGCAATTTCAAATATTTTAATCATTCTAACACTTTTCTCTGATAAATCAAAGAATGAAAAATCTTAATCAAAATAAACCAATAAGCTCAACAGGATAACTCATCATTTTAATTTCACCAATGCAAATAGGTTGACCAGAGGAGTGGCTCTAAACAAGTTTTAAAAAAATGAATAAAATATTCAGAAAGTTTCAGACAACTGTTCTCTTAATTGCAACAAAGAAATAACTTTATCCAATTCCCATAAAATATCATGTTAGTACCAAAAAAGAAAGGAGTACCAACTTCAGGACTATTATCGAGAAGTACATTATGTTGGAGTGGGACATCTATAATGGCATAATAGCAGTTTACTATTTAATCCATTGATTAGTTGAAATAGGAAACAGGAAAATATTGAGTAAACAAAGTTTCACAGGCCACTATCTGATGAGTCGGATCAGATAATTAAAGAACTTTGATCTCTAAGATGTACCTCAAATGCACCGCTGAAACTCCACTTCAGTTGATTTGTCTTGAGTCGAGGAATTACAACAGATAGAACAGGCATTGTTGGCCTATATTTAGCTATCAATCTGTGTACACGAACATAAATTAACTCCTATAAAGAGGATGAGTCAATAACTCAATATCACAAGAATATAGTGGTAATGAAAAACACTACCTTGCTGCCCTTCCAGATGAAGTAAAACAAATAATTACTGATGCTTTCACCTTAATGGCGGCTCTCACCTAGAGAATAAAGGAATATAGAGTTATTATGGTAAAAACCTACTCAAAACTCAAAAGAAGAAAGCAATTCAATTTCCTAAAATCTTTCTTTCCCCATTTCAATAAAGGTGTGTGCATTTAAAAACTTACTGCAGATGAAGCAATTGATTCCAGGTGTGTCATGGGCTCTCCAACAAATTTGACTGTTTTCTTGAAGTACAAGTCTTGGTTGAAAACCTTCTCTGCCTGCATGGAAATTAAATTCCGATCAGCACGGCCAGCAAAAAAGCTCAAGTAGGTCAAAATAGAAAAAATACTGAGCTAAAACTAGGAGCAATCACCTATGCAAAAGTAATGTCAACGGAAACTACAATCCTGAGCAGAGCTCAAAGCAATAAAGTGCTAACAGTTGATGACTGAGCAAATACTACTGACTGGAAGATAGCTTATAAAAGCAGAACCACGTAGAATGTTCTTAATGCAGGAAATACGAATGTCATCAGGAATTTACGGTGTAGCTATTGCTTAAAAATTCGGGTGCAAACACAAGCCAAGCCACCCCCATTGCCAAATGTATAATGTTTCTTCATTAACGAAAACTAGTGTCTACAAGGATGAAGCGAATGTGTGGTAAATGAGAGATGAAAGAAGAGTTAGGGCATACAGGGAGATTAAATAAATTTTTTCCTTAAAGAAGGAGCTCAAAAGAAGAGTAATAGAAAAGTCATCAGACAAGTACAGCTCATTTATAGACGATCAAAGCAGCTTTGTGACAAAAGTTGAGAAGCATCAGAGAAGTACATATTTCAGATATGCTACTGAGCTATGGAAGATGCAAACTAGAAAAGGTCTAAAGACGGATCATTACAGATATCTGTCCCAAAACATGCTCACAATCAGTGTTGTGAAAGGCGAGAGAGGCGACGCCTTAGGCGAGAGGCGAGGCGAGGCGAGCCTCTCTCGCCATTCGAGGTTGAGGCGTTGAAGCTTTGAAAAGGCGACAGAGGCGAGGCCTTAGGCGACAGTGGCGAGGCGAGGCGAGGAAAAAGGCGCTGAAATTTTATTTTTTTTAAATTTTTTAAGGGCTGCTGTAAATAGACTTAAAACCCAAAATTAGGGTTGTGTTAAAACACAAGAAAAAGCTGCGCTGCTCTCATCTTCTTTCTCCAGCTGAACAGGTACGTACGTTTCTTTTTCTTTCTGCTTCTTTCTTCTTTCTTTCTTCTTCTTAATCTTCTTTCTTCTTCATCTTCTTTCTTCTTCTTAATCTTCTATTTCTATCTTCTTCTTAATCTTCTTTCTTTCTTCTTCAGTTCTTCTCCAGAATCAAGGGCTGATTTTTTCTATCTTTTTTTCTTTTTCATTCTTCCTACAGCCTGTTCAATCACAGCATAACAGTGTCAATTTTTTTTTTTAAAACAGTAATGAGTGCAGCAGAGGACAGTGGTTCTGGTTCCAAAAAAAATGATAAAAAGAAAGATCCGGGTTGGCAATATGGTATTGCAGGCCCTACTAAAGATTCTATGATTTGTGTATTTTGTAAAAATACATATAGGGGTGGTATAAGTCGCCACAAACACTAGTTGATGAAGAGTCTGAGGAGGAAGTAGATGAGGGACAATATAATTTCTGTAGTGTTGGGATTCTAGAAATTGGAGATCTTGTAGAAGAATAGATTTTAGCATTGCTTGCCTAATGAATTATGGAGCCATTCAAGTTTTAGACTATCTATTTTTAGTTTTTTAAATTGAAATATTTGCTATTATTATGCTATTTCTATTGAGATTTTGTTTATTTCTATATGTATTACAATATTTTTATTTTTTGGCATTATTTGGCGCCTCACTTTAAAAAGGCGAGCGCCTCGCCTCTCGCCTCTCGCCTCGGTGAAATTTGCCCTCGTCGCCTTTTGTCGCCTTACGCCGTCCAAAACACTGCTCACAATATTATATGCAACAACTCCAAAGTCAACAGGGTCGGCATTTGCCGATTCCGTTCTATTTAAGGCTTCACTGCATGGATCTTTAAAAGATAGTTGCTGACAATTTCCTAAACCCAAAATTTCAGGAAAAGTTTACCTCGGCACAAATTCTGCCAACAGTGGAAATAGTCTCGACTGGGTATAATCCACGCAGAGTCTCAGCACCAAGAAGAATTGCATCAGTTCCTGAATATATTAAATGTCAAAATCTCTAAGGAATCAAGTTGTCTCAAGTAAGTATTAAAATGGTAAATCGACATTATCATAAATAATTAGATGTAATTTAAAAGGATAAAAGAACGTCAATCCTTCACAAGATAAAAAAGTTAGCAGCAAGATTACCATCCAAGACAGCATTCGCAACATCTGTTGCTTCAGCACGAGTAGGTCTAAGATTGTCAGTCATACTATCAACAACACGTGTTACTACAGCTGGCTTGCCAGCCATGTTACACTTGTGAACAGCAGCCTTCTGAAACAAGAACACCTGCAAACCACCCGGATATAAGCTTAGCAACAATTCTACCAGGAATATGACTCACAACTTTTGTAATGCAATATATATTAGTAAGAGAACTGTGTCTAAGATTGGGCTTAAAATCAATTAATATATTCTCTAAAATTCATACTTGGGGCGCACCCAGATCTCGGAAGACTAAGAGACAAGATTAACCATATGGATATCTATTTTGTAGAAGCAAATTTCTGTACAACTACAGCAATTAAGTTAATCATCATAAGTAATATTTTCCTGACGGAAAACATATCAAAAGAAAAACTGAAAGAATGGGATCAAGGGGCAGGAAAGCATCAATTATAAACAAACTCAGACATATCACTTGGAATATATGGTAGATGTTGAACTGTTTGGGCCAAATCTAACTGCATCAGGACAGCCATGGACAGGTTTTACTCTAGTCCTTCTTCCTCTGCTTGATTCAAGCCTTATACAAAAGTCCCAAATTACTTGGTGATAAAATTGTATAATTTGAAGCTTTCAAATTTTAGCATATAGAAAGTTTTCTGCCGTTCTGTTTACAGCTTCAAATCACGAGCTTTAGCATGAATCATGCAATTTGAATGTTGTACACAAGATGAAATTTTTTTTAGATAAATTAGTTTATCATATTAAAAGTTGAGAATCTAGGATGCCTTCAAATTGACAGGAATTTCATTCATACTATAGTGTCAGCAAATCATGGAGTAAAGGGGGATAAGAGTTCCTTGTACGTCTTTTTGGTGTTTTGAGGTTGTGTCTGGCACGAGAAGGGAGGGAACAAGATGCATTTGCAGTAGTGATTCTATTGTGGTTGGAACATTTGCATTCCTATGTTTACAGGCTGATAATGTCAAACAGAAATAAAATTGATCTGAACAGCCAACACACTTATCAAACTATGTCAAGGGTGATTGTTGCCCATTATAGTTTACCTTTTCTGGTGGAAGATCAATACCAAGGTTTCCACGAGAAAGGATGATCCCATCGGCCTCGTTGAGTATCTCATCAAAATGAGTTAAACCCTACATAGATTACACAAAGAAAGAAAGTTAAATGCCAATTCCTTGCATAATTCATGACATTCATCGTAACAGAAATCTCACGGAACTGACTAAAAAAGAACCTAACACAAGTTTATCAACTAACCTCAACATTTTCAATTTTAGCAAAGATCTGAGTTTGACTTAGATCACCCAGCTTAGATAGGAACTCACGAGCCTGAATTTTAGCACAAGAAAGTCAATTTCATATTCAAATGGTCCAACATGACTAAACAAATGCAAATTGTCAATGACATTAAAGAGAATCTAAAAAGATAAATAGAGAACGGAAAAAAGTGGAAAGTAATGAAAATGCATACCTCACGGACATCCTCGGCATGCCTTGTATATGATAGTGAAATAAAGTCAATTTTGTTTTTAACACCCCAAGTGCTTATAACCTGAACAAAATTAACATAACCAAAAGTCAGAACTGAATAAAGAAGGATTCCTGCCAAAATAACCACAACAGGACAAAAAAAACAAAGAGCAATATGTAGCTTTATCGAGCAACATCTGCATGATCAATGATAATATGCTTGCTAATAAACTAGAAGTATTAAGGTCATACATAGCTTGTTGAGAGGCGCTATTGGCCACCAAATTATGTTTTGATAAAGTAATCTGGGGTCCATTAACGCCTCTAAATAGTTAAAGTGTTAAACATGTTATCTAAGTGGTGTTATTCTAGAACGACCAAAAAAACTAATGTGGAAATCCATTTGGGATAAGGAGGTAATCAGTAAAGCTATCTATACCCAACCTAGGGATGGGTTACAGAGTAATACGGGTGGGTTGTGCCTCCTGCTGCGCTGTACCAGTCACTGTATAGGCAGGAAACAAGAATGAAACCATGCTGCAACTCATCCACAACTCATATATGTCTATTACAAAGCTCCAATGTTACAACTCATCCAATTCATGTATGCCACTTACAATGTCACAGCAATCCTATATCCAATAGAGAGACATTTGAATCCCACACATATTCAAGAATAGGCAGTTGTAGTCATGCTCAAAAACCAAGACCACACAGAAAATTATCTATAACGCTGTAACTTGAACTTCATTATCTACGGAAGTGATATAGACATGACTTCTATCGAGTGCATGAATTTTGAGGAAGTTACCTCCTTGTCTCTATCAGTGAGGGTAGGCATATCAATATGAACTTGAGAAGCATGCAAAGTGAACATTGATCCAGCTAAAGTGGCAGAGTTCTTTACCACGCAAATGACATCATCCCCAACCACTTGATCTACCTGTGCAACCACATGAGAAGTATCTAGTCAACAGTGTCAAAAAATGAACTTGAGTTGAGACTGTCTTTCTTAATCTGGAGTAGTGGAGTGTACAATTACCAACACATTACAATGTTTACTCATCAATCAACGTATTTTCATGAAGCCAGAGCTAAATCCTGACATTAATCGCCAGGGAGAAGGAAGAATATCTATTTCATACCTCCAGCCAAACAGATGTTGTTTCACTTCCTGTGAAGAGGTACTGACCAACAAAAATGGTATCTCCCTTCTTTACGGCCTGTAAGAAAAATTAACAGCATACATTAGTACCATGGAGCTAAAAAATACAAATAATTATCCTGATGTCGATCATCTTGTTTTTCCACCAAGGTTTACATTGCATTTGCAAATAACTGCTCCTTTTGGTTCCTCTAAGAATATTCAGGGTTTTACTTATAAAACTTGCATAGCAACTTAGTTTACTAGCATACACAGTCTGAAATAGAAAAGAAATACAGCAGATGTGGGCTGGACCTTGGCTAATCCACCAAAATTGATTGGCAACAGTTCATCAGATGCTTCTTGGCCTTGATGAGGAGTCAAAGTGACAGTTGCATCTGCCTTAAGTGAAATAGTTGTCTCCATTTTGTTGACAACCTGCAACTCAGCACCCACAGTATCCAGCATGACCTGAACAGAATATAAACAACTTGTTACTACTAGCTTTGTCAATGTATTGGACAATGCTCAACATGTCTGATGACACGGTCATCACAAAGCCCCGTCAAAAGATTAAACACGGGAAGTAAGAGTCAGAGATGAAGAATCTACAACTAAAGCTTTCCTGCATATTAATTGCACAACCCCAAAATATAATTTGTCAGAAGAGTCCAATCTGCTTAAGCTTCCGGACAGAGTTATCTAGTCCACTACAGCCAATACTCATTTGTAAAAACAAGTGCAGACTTAGCATAAAAATCTATGTTTTAAGACACACCTGCCTAAATTCCCACACAGAACAAAAGTATAAACAACCAGAGTCTAGAAACTGAATTAATCCAATACAAGATAAAAACTTTGAAGCAACAAAAAGAGCATTAATAGCATCAGTACAAAGAAAAAAAAAGACAGTATATATTGAATCTAACAGAACATAAAACCATCGAAGCAACCAAAAAACATAATAGCAACAAAAAAAAAGGGAACAGTATATATGGCTATACATACAGCACAGAGCTTCTTAGTGGCCTTGATAGCAGCCTTCAAATTCTCCAAAGTCTCCTGGTGATACTCTGAATCACCCCATGAAAAATCAAATCTTGCCACTGCCAATACAACAAAAATTAACATTCAATATACACCATCAAAAATAACACTGTATAAACACTCATTAACATTTTTAACAAAAATAGCCAGCGACGGTATAATATATGTATAATCCATGTATATTATGTGTCCACTCGTGTATAATACATGCATAATCCATGTATATTGTGGGTACAGTCGTGTATAATATAAGTATAACCTATGTGTAATTCATGTATATATGTGTAAACTCGTGTATAATTTAAGTATAATCTACATATACCAGCTAGGACTACAACAGTGAATTTGGCAGACTATCTAAGAGATCCCTTTATACCACATTCATCAATACATATAAGGAGGATCTTTACACAAATAGCCGGTCAAGTTCACTTTTTACAAATCATAGCCGGTATACACATATTATACAACGGTATACACATAATATACATGGATTATACATATATTATGCATTTGCGGCTATTTAAAAAAGTCAATAAACAGGTAGTATGTATTAGAATTTCAAGATTACCACTCATGCCAGCTTTAAGACAAGCAGAAATATCTTCAACAGATCGAGACTTTGGACCTAAAGTACCAACAATCTTAGTCATAGCAGGGAAAAAATTCTGCAAGATTCAAAAACAAACAAGCAAACCCCATCAATAAAAAAAGTCAATACAACAACAGTATAAGCAGTACGGAGGGTGAGTTGTACGCAGACCTTACCCCTACCTCGAATAAGGTAGAGAGGCTGTTTCCGATAGACCCACGACTCAAGATCAAAAAGATTCAATCTTTAAACAAAAAAACATAGATCTAACAAGACTTACAGCTTTAGATGGCTCCAAGATTGAAGCCATCCTAATTGGTTCTTCAAGTAATAAGTGATTTGAATGCATGTTTGATGAAGTTTACAAACACCCTTTTTTGAATAAAAATGAAAACTTTAACACAAGTGAAAGCTCTAGGGGGCTTTGAGTTTGAAGGAGAAGTGGTGTTTTGATTCTTTTTGTCGAAAGGTATAGCCTATAGGGGGCTGCTATTGACTAGTTTAGTGGGGTACTTTTTGTGCTTTTTTCTTTCTTTTGCCCCAAGTCTTTGCTTGCAACTAGGTAATGAATATTTTTAGGTCTATAGTTTATTCTGTGGATCTGATGCTATGTTGTTGAACTTGTTTTGTTGGTTTTGAAAAAGATTTAATTTACCCCTTTACTATTATTAATATTTTCCAAATAAATCGTCACATATTTGTTTGTAACATTATTAGAAACAGTTTCACTATCTTATTTAAGTTTGGGGTAAGGTTTGTGTAGGCGTTCAGTCGATTAAACCCAAAAAACTAAAATTAATTCGATTTAGTTCGATATAGTAATTTGATTTATAATCACTTAAGGCGCCAGAACTATAATGTGAAGCTGAACGACTATGACTATAGCACTGTGGTTGTAGAGTTTATCTTGTCACATTAACAAAACTTATAAACTTTTTATGTTTGTCAAGATGGAGTAAGGTTTGCGTACATATCACCCGTCTCAAATCACACATATAAATATATTGTTGTTGTTGTTTGTAACATTAATAGAGGTTACGTATTCAAATACTTCAAGAGAGTGTCTACATTTCACATGCGAAAATAGTTTGAATCAGAAATTTCTTCTTTTTTTACTCTTACTCTATTGTAATCATCACTTTTTCGATTTTCAAAATATATGGATATTTTTTCACTTTTTTGTTTGAAAATAAGTGCCAGTTTAGGTTATTGCAAAAGTTATAGTATATTTTTGCCAATACTATTGTTGATATTGAAGAGGTAAAAGGTGATTATTCGACAAGAGAAATTAGGTAAAATTACATAGTAGGAGTAGTTAATATTTTTCTTAATGAACGTGAGAATAAAAATTAGAAACTTTAAATGGGGCAAACAGAGTAAATATTTTCTTTTTTTTCATAAATAAAGTCGAGCCTGCCATTTAAATTGATATCTCATAGAAGGGACGGAAAAATCCAGTATAACCTAGCAAAAGGTCTACGTCTATTTTCTCTAGTATTTATTATGTTAATAACTCCCCGTAATTGTTTGGTTAAAATTTTGTTTTCATTTTTTTGCCTACTTGAAAAGTTTTGAATTTTAGTATATAATTTGATTAGGGAAAAATTAAGAGGTTGAATTTTATCCTATAAATCTCTTATTCCCATGGAATAGATTGAACAAATTTCTTTGCTTTTTCCCCACGAAATATCTTGCAGCTTCAAAATAAATAGTATTTTCAGGTGGGGAGCTTCCTCTTGGTATATTCTGCGCATCTGATTTCTACTTCTTTATGGCCCCTGTGATTAATGCTTGTGGGCTAGTTGTACTGCACGCTGTCTCTAATATGTTTAAATTTTGCAGATCACTAGAAATATTTTTTAAATAAAATAAACACATTTTTTTCAAGACCAGAATTACTCTGCACATTTTGATAAAACTATTACTCCTGCAATTTAACAATAGGGAAAGTCAATTACTTGTGAAACATAAATAGTCTTTTCCTTAAGTTCATGTATTGGGTTGTATAAGTTTGAATTATGTCTAACGATATATAATTAAGTAAAACTTAATCTACTGAATAGTACTGTTAGAATCTTTGACGGTCTATAGCAATAGTAACATTTTATTTCTTCACTTAAAATTTGAAGTTATGAAACTTTTGGTAATATTTTACACAATAAGAAAAGAATTTTAACTCGACTAGGTGGAATCCAAAATTCTATACACTACCCAACCAGTCATTTTCTCCAAGGATTAGAAAAATAACTCCTTCTTGACTATAATAATACTAGTATAAAGGCCCGCGTGTTGCACGGTAGCAAAAAAAAAACTAAAATATGATTGAATTTAATAGAAGATTATGAATTTCTACTAATAAACGATCTTTAAATAATTCTTTCAATGTATTATATATAATCCTCTTTGGCAAACAGGATTTATAAGAAACATTTTGAATTAATCCTGGTATGTCGCTCGTTCTTCTTCCTCTTAAAGCTTTTTTGTTAGTATTTTGATTCCTCGTAAGAATATTTGGAGGTAGTGTTTAACAAAACTAAAATGTTTTCATTTCTCGATTTTTTTGCCTCTTTCTTTTCTTGATTTTCTTTTATTTACACATCTATTCTTCTCATTACCTGAAAACCCTAATTTAATCATCATTGTACATAGTTATATACTGATTTAATTTTTAGCACAACTTCATCTTAAAAATATATCATATCTCAATAATTTAACATATATTACTTGTATGTAACAACACCAATATACATTTAAAACTATTTAATTTGTAATATAAATAATTAAAATTCAATACTACATATTAATTGTTGAGTATCACATAAGCCGCAAGAAAATGGCGAGAATATTTTAACTATCACAATTTCTTACATATTATATAAAAAGAATTAAGAATAAAAGAGCACAAAAATGGAAATAAGATTTTGACTTCAAAGTTTAAACAGTAATAAAAGCCCGTAAGTGACGCTATAAATTGGCATCTTTCATATTATTTCTTACATTTTCTCTTCACCGTCATGAAAATGTTGATTTCAACCTCCGGGAAGATTCTAACATTCCTCTCCTTGCAAGCTATGCTCCATTAGAATTTCTAAGAATGTATTTATAAATTGGCATCTTTCATATTATTTCTTATATTTTCTCTTCACCGTCATGAAAATGTCGATTTCAACTTCCGAAAAAATTCCAACATTTCTCTCCTTGCAAGCTAAGTTCCATTAGAATTTTTAAGAATCTATTTATATATTTCTTCTTCAAGTATAGAAGATCATATAATGGCAAATGAGGTGATTGAAAAATGTTAAACTACCCTTACCACATACAAACTCATAATTAAACCCTTGAACAGAGAAACGAAAAGTTTCTTCAATGATTATTTTTGAAGATTATTTTTGCAACGTATAGGCTGATCACTGATGTAGGCCAATAATTTATCAACATTAACTGAGCCGTGGTACCAATGAAATATATACTCCAATGAGTTTATGCATGTGATCTTGTTTTACAATAAGAAATAGCAATATCAACATGCAAATTTACCCGAGACAGAAAATCTCCTTCGAAGCAAATTAATTGAATTATTCTTTTGCAACCAAACTCCAATTTCGGTGGCATTCGCATTCCTTTCCTTTCTCCGTCTTTTTTTATTTTTTTGCCTCTTTGGTTGACTTCAATTTCCGTTTCCTCTCCACATATTGGTTAGTCCTCACGGTATGCCTTTTTTCATTTACTTTCCTCCTAATTTTATGTAAAATCTCTAAATTTATATGTTTAGCAGATCTTAAGCTGTAATTTAGGCAGGCAAAAAGAAGTACCAACTCCAACGTATAAAACGTAATACACAACTTACTCTAAGTGAAAGAATGCAAATAAGCCAGGGTAGGAAGTAGGAACCAAATTCTCTCCTATAAATTCAAAGTGCTTAAATTAAAAAAACAAAAAAAAAAAAAAGGAGAAGAGAAGAGAAGAGAAAGGTAAAAAGTACATTCATACACAAGACTCCGTGATTGAAAAAAAAATGTCGATTGGCTATAGCTTCAGGCCAAAATTTTTACAGAATCGGTCTGACCTCTGCTTCCTTTCTTCTTGCTTCACAGTATAATATGACTTTGAACTCCTCATCAAAAGCCTAGCGTTTGGTATTTTAAAGAGTGTAGTTATTCATCATATGATATAGTTGATCCCATAGGAGGCTAAGATAGTATTGGTGTTGCTCACATTACAAAAATGCCGTTGGATTGTTGATCTCTTAGCTTGGTTCTCTAACCTTATTCATCTTTGCATCTAACATATTTACGCTAAATCCATACTGGTCCATGAAAAAGTGAGATGTTGACTGCATAAGGTATGTGTCTTTATATTGGGTATTCAAAATTTAATCCTTTTAAATTCTATAATTAAGTGATATAAATGCAAAAGGTTGTAACTGAAAGAATTTGGAGAGGTAGTCTTCTACTTTATAACGTGAGAATTCATTTTGTAACCGAAACTTACTTAATTTTTAAGCTGAAACTTGAAGTAAATGATTTTAAATAAGAAGGAGAAACTAAATAGAAGGAGGACAAAGGGAAAGAAATCGTTAAAATCTTAGAAAAAAGATAAATAAGAATGCTGACTTTAGAGAGGTGCCACGTCACTTCTCTTGAGCTCAGCTTTATAATATATATTGATTCTGACTCAGGAAGAAGATTATTGGAAAATGCGCTCTATAATTAACTGGCTTAATGAATGAGATGCCAATACAAAATTTTATCACATTAGTGCTCTTAATAGACGCAGAATAAATAAAATAAATTTTTTTAAGGATGATAATGATAATTGGATTGATGATCACAATAAACTACTAGATCATACCCTACAATATTTTATAAAATTTTTTACTACAGATCATCCTTCCACTGATTTAAAAAATATCATTACTTCCACTACAAGCTTTTATACCATAGATCTATCTTCACTGGATAGACCTTTAATGGATCATGAAATAACTAAGTTTGTTTTCTCCCTTAAACCTTATAAAGCACCAGGACCAGATGAATTACACCCCTTCTTCTATCAAAAACATTGGAATAAGGTGTGCCCTATAATGACTAAGTTTTGTCATAAAGTTTTCACAAATTACTCTATCCCTCCTGACATAAAGAAAACACTTCTATTCTTAATTCTTGATGCAGGGCAAATCAAGCAATCATCCAAGGCCAAGGAAGAGCATCTCAAGACCATTTTGAGCCGTCTCAAGACCTCCCAGGATGAGGCGGACCGACTACAAAAGGAGGCGGACCGCCTAGTTGAAGATTGGCAAAATTCGGCTAAGTGTCGAATTGAGAACTCTCTGAACCTTGAAGGGGCGGACCGCCCCTGTGCAATGGGCGGACCGCCCACTACACTGTGCATCTTTACAAGCTTATGCAGAGGCGGGGCGCCTCTTTTAAGGGGCGGACCGCCCACTCCTGACATTGTTTGACGGGAATTTTATTTTAATTGATGTGTAATTCCTAGTTTAGCCCTACGTGGCTTCTATCCTTTTAGCCCACTTCAGGGGTCTTTTAGACTTTATATCATTTGTATGAGGCACCTATAAAAGGGTCCTTAGTCTTTCATTTTACTTAGATTGCTTTGATGAATGAAGAACATGAGAGCAATGCTCCTTATATAATGAAACCTTTGTTTTGGGACTTGAATCTTCTAGTGGACCTAGTTGACCTTCAACCCCGTCCGATCATTCTATTTGCGAGTCCCAAGTGTGACTCGAGGGTAGTTGCATATCGTTAGGCAACTCTTGACCCGAATCGAGGGTTTCACGGAACAAGTTCTTCGTGGATACCTCGTAGGGAGTTCGAGACGAGTCTCGCTCCTATCGTTTTTCATATCTTTATTTTTTATCCTTATCATCTTGGTATCAGAGCAAGGCTCGGGATTTGTTTTTACAAATCCTCGACCCTTGTTTTTCGTGCCTAAGTTGGTTTCTATCTTAGTTTCTTGTTTGTTATTGTTGAAAAGAAGAAAATATAAAAAAATTTGAAAAAGTTGAAAAACATCAAAAAATTTGATCATGTGTTCTTGGATTGATGGACCCGTTGTTAGATTGATATCGGGGTTTGTTCCTTGCTGAAAACCCGTCGATTTGGTACCAATAACAAGATTTAAAAATTTGGAGTTGTAAAATAAGATTTAAAAATTTGAAAACCTTTTGTTCTTGAAACCCTTGGTATGAACTTGATGAACATTGAAATTTGATTGTTTTTTATTGGGGTTTGATAAAAATTATTGGGATTTGATTATTGTGGTTGAAATCATGATTGGGTACCTTCAGATTGGAAAAACATCTTGAAAATTGTTGGATTTTTGGGTGCTAAAACCAAGAAACACGAAGTTGGACTGTGCTGAAGAACACAGTAGGCGGGGCGCCTAGTCACAGAGGCGGACCGCCCACTTTAGTTGAGCTCTCTGAATTTTTGGGAGGTGGGGCGCCTGTTTACAGAGGCGGACCGCCCACTTCCCTCTGCAGAGAAACCAGCAGACCGCCCACTCTGAAGGGGTGGGGCGCTTGTTTTTGTGAGGTGTTGGTTTGGGTAGTTTTTCCTAGATTCTCTTATTTCTTTGCTTGCATAACATCTAACTAGTACTTCTCTAAGTAACTTTCCTACTTAATTGGTACTAGTCTTTGAGCTTTTAGGCAACTCGTGCCTAGTTAGGAGAGTAGAACTCGAAGAAGATTTGTAGATCCTTTTGACTCAAGTCCTCACTTTATAGAGCTTATCGTCCATTGAGTCACATAAACTCCACTCACCCTGGAGTACACTTGACTTGTGGATTGAGTGATTGAGTTGAAGATTGTTGATCAACTATGTGAAGCTTCTAGATTCAAGTTCGAGTGAAATATCCACCACCACTAAACGAGTGAACCGAGTGATACACAAGTGAGGGTGTGTGTGAGGTGATTTCACTAACGTTTGTTCATTTTGTAGGTACAATGGCCAATGAGGGAGATGATCCCATGAAAAAAGCCTTGGAAACTATCATGTCCAAGTTGGAGGACATAACCTTGAGATTTGAGAATGTTGAAAGGATGACCCCAAAAGTCCCAATTGAATTCGGAGAAGGGACAAGTCGAGGTTCTACTATGACTCCCGGACACTTTGCGGAGATAGCCAAGAAATATGAGCTAAAGAATGATGTGGCTCCACAAGAGCGTGTGTTGGGTAATCCCCAACAAGTGGGCATTCCCCACAACTTGGGCAATCCCCAAGGAAATGCTCCACTTCCAAGACCCGTTCGATATATTCCACCTCTTGAACAAGTTGTTGAAGCTCAAGAAGGGGAGGAAGCCGAGTATGGTGAAGATGCCTATGGGTATGATGCTCACTATCAACCTAGGCGAGCAATGAATTGGGGTCGTAATGTGGATAGGGGTAGAGGCCGAGGCCGAGGGCCACCCATGGGGTGTGTTGGAGGGAATGCTAGGAGGGATTATGAAGCTTATGGTGACCACTATGGAGGCCAACCGGAGCCTTACCGTGGAGGTCGTAACAACAATAATCTCAATAGTGTTAAGCTTAATCTTCCTACCTTTAAGGAAACTTGTGATCCAGAAGCATACATGGAAAGGGTACTACTCATGGAGAGAGTATTCGACACCAATGAAATGACCGAGGAGAAGAAAGGCACCTATGCTATTTCAACTTTTGAGACCGATGCTTCTACTTGGTGGGAGTCCATGAAGAGGTCAAGAAGAAGGATGGGAATGCATGTGAATGTGACTTGGGATGAGTTGAAAGGTCTCATGAATACCAAGTATATGACTCCAAGGTATCGACAAGAGCAACTTAAGAAGCTTTATGAGCTAAAACAAGATGTCAAGACGGTTCATGAGTACTATGATGAATTTGAAAAGATCCGAATGGTTTTGGATATGGATACCGAAGGTGAAGAACAAGTCGTGATCCGTTTCAAGAATGGCTTGAGCTATGGTATAGCCTCTCAATTGAGGTTGCATGCTTATTTTTCACTTCAAGATATCTTTGAAGCCGCAATTGAAGCCGAGAATTGGCTTAAGGGAGAGAAGTCCACCCACTCCAAGAGCAACACTCCTACTTCTATGAGCAAGCCAAAAGATTGGAAGACTCCAAATGCAAACCTTCCAAGTACAAGTAGTGCAAGTGCTAGTAAAGATATGAAGAAGTCGTATGAGAAGTCTACACCACATGAGGGAGGTAATTCTAAAACTCGCTTGAGCAATCCTACTTCTACTTCTACTCAATGCTATAAGTGCAAAGGGTATGGACATTTTGCCAGGGATTGTCCTACTCGAAAGACCATGATTGTGGTAGGTGATTTGGTGTATGAGCAAGATAGTGAGCCCGAAAATGAGGAGAGTGAAGTAGTTGTTTGTGAAGAGGATACGGAGGAAGGAGAAGATCCTCAATTGTTCTTGGTAGTTAGGAGGAGTTTGAGCACCATATTCATGAAAGAGGAGGTAGAAAATGATCAAAGAGAAAACTTTTTTCATGCTAGATGCCGAGTCATGGGTGTTGTTTGTTCCATGATTATTGACTCGGAGAGTTGTGCTAACGTTGTTAGTCAAACACTAGTTTCACAATTAAAATTGCCCACTCTAAAACATCCAAACCCATACTGTTTACAATGGTTAAGTGAGTGTGGTGAGTTGAAAGTGGTGAAACAAGTGTTGATAGAGTTTAGCATTGGGAACTATAGAGATAAGATCATGTTTGATGTGGTCTCGATGCAAGCTTGCCATCTTTTATTTGGGAGACCATGGCAATATGATAGGTGTGTGGTACATGATGGTCGGACCAACTCCTATACGATCAAGCAAGAAGGAAAGAAGTATGTGCTTAGACCTTTGACCTCAAGGCAAGTAAGGGAAGACTACAAGCATATGAGGGAGTTGAGGGAAGCGACTAAAGCAAAGTCACCTATTGTACTTGAGCCCGAAGCAAACTATCTTATTGTCTTGCCATTGCATGATGAAAGTGAGAGTCACTCTACTCCAAATGATGATAATCTTGAATCTCATCCCATTGTACTTGAAAATGAGAGACAAAAGAAAGAGAGAAGTGAGGGAGTGACCGGTGACAATCCAAGAGAGGAAAAAGGAGAGGATTTGAGGAGTAATGTGAGTGAATTGTCACCATAAACTACACTTGACCTTGAGGGAAAATTGAGAGAAAGGAGAGGTGAGGAAAGAAAAATTGAGAGTGAGAGCACCCATTGTTCTAACTATTCTTCATCTTCTACTTTTTCTTGTATTAGCTCTTGTGTAGGTACAATTGAAGACAAGCCATTGGAGCCTCAACCATGTGCTTGGAAGGAAAGACAAGAGGAGGAAAATCTTCAATGTACGCTTCATGAAGGATGAGTTGCATATGACACTTCAAGCCTTGTGAGTGATCAAGGAAGTACTTCAAATGTAAGTGATGCTTCACCCTCTCATAAGCCTACTAGTTACTTGTCTTGTGATGACTCAACACTAGTTGGTGTTTGTAATGCATCAATTGAATATGCACTAGTGAAGAGTCTAGTAGTCAACTTGTGAGTACTTGTGTATCACTTGTGGAGAGAAGTGCTATGCCGCATCATGATGTGAGCTCATTGTTCAATGAACCTCTCCCTAGTGTAGATTTGAAAGTTGACTTTGAATGTGACATTTGTTATGACACATCACCAATCTTTGACAAATGGGAAGATGAGATCGTTGATCATACCTTTATTGATATGCTTCTATTTGGTGGGCCTATGTGTTATGGTGAGCATGGAAGTGACCTTGAGGAGTCCAAATTGCATGAATTGGACAAGGTTGTCTATGATGACTCCTCAAGTTAGAGTAATGAACATAGTCTTGATATCTTACCTATGCTTGATCATGACATTGAGATGCATGCTTTTACTAATCCATTGTTTGAAGGCATCCTCGTTTGCGGTAGTGACTTGTATCGGACTAGGGTTGGTAGTAAAATGGAACCTCCATGGTGTGAAGGGTTTGATTCCTTAGGTAACTCATTGTGTGAGAATTTGAGTGAAGCAAATAACTCTTCGAGTGACCCTACTATTACTTGTTGGGGTTATGATGTAGAAGAAGCCATTATCAATACTTTCCTTGAGAGCTTGTCTTTTGAGAAACGTTGCCTAGGTGATGAAATTGGAGGCGAAGAGGAATCTCTTGGCGTGAGTAAGTATGCTTTAAAGAAGGGGAGTGGAGTACTTGACATTACTTGTAGGTTGGGTTACTTGACTCACTCCACTCCACATGTTGATCACACTTTGAGGATGGATTGGTGTGTTGATCGTGAGCTTAAGGTGCAAGGGGATTTTGATAGCTTGATCTTGCATTTCCCATGTCCCCATGACATATTTGCTCATTCTTGTATTGAGTGCATGTTTTTATTAAACCAAGTACTTGATGAACTCTTTGGAGACTTGATTTTTTTGCTTATTATTGATTCTTGGTTATACCACAAGAGTGTGTTTTCCACACTCCTTGCACTAACCTACTTTCGAAAGTTGAAAGTTTTGTGTTTGCTTGTCGTTGCTTGTAGGTCCTAAGCTCCATGATAAGGCACGAGAGATCTTGGAAAAAACCTATGTCAAAGTGACGTTCAAGAAAAGGGACAAAGGAGGAGAGCATTGGGCACCCCGAAGGGATGATGATGCCATGAGAGAGGACGCCTTGATTTCGAGGACGAAATCTTCTCAAGAAGGGGAGGATGATGCGGGGCAAATCAAGAAACCATCCAAGGTCAAGGAAGAGCATCTCAAGACCATTTTGAGCCGTCTCAAGACCTCTCAGGATGAGGCGGACCGCCTACAAAAGGAGGCGGACCGCCTAGTTGAAAATTGGCAAAATTTGGCTAAGTGTCAAATTGAGAACTCTCTAAACCTTGAAGGGGCGGACCACCCCCGTGCAATGGGTGGACCTCCCACTACACTGTGCATCTTCACAAGCTTATGTAGAGGCGGGGCGCCTCCTTTAAGGGGCGGACCGCCCACTCCTGACATTGTTTGACGAGAATTCTATTTTAATTGACGTGTAATTTCTAGTTTAGCCCTAAGTGGCTTCTATCCTTTTAGCCCACTTTAGGGGTCTTTTAGACTTTATATCATTTTTGTGAGGCACCTATAAAAGGGCCCTTATTCTTTCATTTTACTTAGATTACTTTGATGAATGAAGAACATGAGAGCAATGCTCCTTATTGAGGGAAACCTTTGTTTTGGGACTTGAATCTTCTAGTAGACCTAGTTGACCTACAACCCCACCCGATCATTCTATTTGCGAGTCCCAAGTGTGACTTGAGATTAGTTGCATAGCAGTAGGCAACTCTTGACCCGAATCGAGGGTTTCACGGAACAAGTTCTTCGTGGATACCTCATAGGGAGTTCGGGACGAGTCTCGCTCCTATCGTTTTTCGTGTCTTTATTTTTTATCCTCAATTCTCAAATTCCACAATGCTAATAATCTTTAAAACTTTAGGCCCATAGGTCTATGCAATACTGTTTATAAGATCATCACCAAAATAATTGTTAATAGAATAAAGCCTTTTCTGAACCATCTTATCAGCCCATGTCAAACAAGTTTCCTTAAGGGTAGACGTACAACTAATAATGCTATCATTATCCAAGAAATAATGCAACACTTCAAAAAAATTAAAGGGTCAAGATCAAAGATGATATTAAAAATTGACTAGGAAAAAGCTTTTGATAGAATAGAGTGGTCCTTCATTAAACGTATCTTACAATATTTTAAATTCTCTCCTAACATGACAAAACTAATCCTTTCTTACATATCTACTAGTTCAATTGCTATTATGGTTAATGGTAACTTAACTGAATATTTTTGTCCATCAAGGGGAATTAGACAAGGTGATCTAATGTCACCTTACATCTTTATCCTTTGTATGGAACTTCTATCCAACTTGATCAATCACTATGTTGATTATGTTTTATGTGATCCCCTTCAAATTAGCCCTAATGGCCCACCCATAACCCACTTATTCTACGATGATGATCTAACAATAATGGCTAGGGCTAATGCTAAAAGTGTTAATTCCATCCAGCAATGCCTTACTCTCTTTTGCAAATTATCAGGCCAAAAAATTAACTCACAACAGTCCATCAGCAATATTCTAAATTATACTATCACCTCTTCCTTTGGCAAATATCTAGGATTCCCCATCCTAAATAAAAACCCTAAAGCCACATATTATCAATACATTATTGACTCTATGATGAACAAACTAGCCTCATGGAAAACTAACTTCCTTACCCTAGCAGGCAGTGTTACCTTGACAAATACTACCCTTAATGTCATTCCTACTCATACTATGCAATATCATCTTCTTCCAAAAAAGATATTATCTTCCATAGATAGAATTCAACGTAATTTTATTTGGGGCTCCACAGCTACTCAAAGAAAATTACATTATATAAATTGGAAAATCCTAACTCTCCCAAAACAATATGGAGGCTTAGGACTTAGGCAATCTGGCCACAAAAATTTGGCTATGCTTGCAGCACTAGCATGGAGAATGACTGTTAACCCATCTCAACTTTGGGTTTCCATTATTTCTCACAAATACATTCTTACCACACGACCATCACCGCCTTCTTTTATATGGAAAAATATTCATAAGGGTTGGAACATCTGTAGGGCAGGTCTAACCTGGACGGTAGAAAATGGTGAATCTTTAAGTTTTTGGTATGACTCATGGATTCCTACATTGTCATCCCTTAGAAGTATCTTCCATGGCCCTTTGTCACATAAAGAGACCCAACTCACAGTCCAACAAATGAAATGTCCATCATCTTGGAATTTCCATCTATTGTCCTTTGATCTCCCTCCACACATTATTGATGCAATGAATTTTATACCTTCATCACTGCAACATACTGAAAAAGATAGACCATCCTGGGCTCTTACATCCAATGAGTTATTCAGTGCCAAAACAGCCTATCAACTAATCCAACACTACCCTCTCATGCATATTGACTTTAATTGGATATGGCACTTGAAAACACTTCCTAAAATCAAATTCCTCCTTCGAAAAATATTACATAATCGGCTACCTACTAAATCTTATCTAGCACAACTAGGATTGTAAATTGATCCACATTGCTCTTACTGCCATTACCTTGAAATTATTGAACATATCTTTTTATTTTGTCCTCTAGCTTTTCGTTTTTGGAATGCACTAAATATTTCAATAGATCTTTTTGTTTCTCAAAATCATTGGCTAACTGATCTTTACAAGAATTATGCTAATCATACATTTGATACTATGCATGTCTCTTGGCAAGATATCTTTTCTTTTGCTATTTGGCATTTATGGATCAACCGGAATTCTAATGCCCATCACAATACGCACAATTCTCCCTCCCCTAATCAAGTCTTCATGCGAACTCAAAAATTTAAATTTACCACAGGCCTCTGCCACAAAATTGACCCTAAGATCAAACTCTTATTCTCATGGCTGCCACCTCTAGGTTCCAATTTAAAATTTAATATTGATGGTGCCTTTGATCGGTCAAACTGTAAATGAGGTATTGGTGGTGTCTTTTGCAACAATAAGGGGGACTGGATATTTGGATTCTCAATGCAATTACCAGGCTCTTCCTCTGCCTATTTTTAACTAATAGCTCTTTCTACTAGCCTTCAATTAGCTGCTGATCATAATTTCAAATCTCTCGAAATTGATACTGACTCCCTGGAGGTGCTGCAACTTTTAGAATCTGATAATGCACTATATAACGATCTCCTTATTTAAATGCAGGTCTGTGTTCCAGAGATTGGGGAACCCAGTGGTGCGACATAGTTTTCGAGAAACAAATAGGGTTGCTCACTTTTTGGCTAAACAAACTTTACAATCACTTGATGCACTATGCTCAACCAAGTCAGCTTGCTAGAGAAGCAGCCCAATCAGATCAGGATGCTATAATGTATTCTAGGACTATTACTCTTAATGCTTGTAATATTTTGGCTGCCTATGGTAATATATTTGTACTTAATAGTAGTGCTCATATCACTACTACTGCTACTAGTTCTGTAACTACTTGTGCTCCAAGCACATCTATTATCTAGTATATAATATATCTTCCAGTTTACCCCAAAAAAAAATTTTGTGCCCTCCATGCCACTCCTATGCATATCTCTGTTCTGTTTGATTAAACTACTATTTTATGAGTTATGTTAATCCAACTATATTTATTACTTTGCTTTTTTATTTTAGTTTTCTATCACATCGAAGGCTAAAAAAATAATAGAGACAACAGTAATTGAAATCACACTCGTAGTGTAGGAGATTCTCATTGGCTAAATTGTAAATTAATCATAGCTAGCATTTGGACATGATTTGGTTAAAACTTGAAAATTTTGAGTTTTTGAAGTTGAGTTGAAAATAGTTTTTGATACTTGAAGTTGCGTTTGGACTGTAACAAGTAAATTCTCGTCAAGAAATAAATAATCGAGACAAGAAGATATTGTAACAACTGTAGTATTTGATTTCAATATATTATAAGTAGTACAATCTCTATAATTCCTCTGATTCGTCTTTTCAACTATAAATATTACAAGTAGAAATTCAAGGGCTTTTGAGCTTGATCCTGAATATCTTCCTTATAATGAATTTGTAGAAATAATCCAAGGGCTTTTGAGCTTGATCTTGAAATATAATGAACTTGTAGAAATGATCCAAGGGCTTTTGAGCTTGATCTTGAAATATAATGAACTTGTAGAAATAATCCAAGGGCGTTGAGCTTGATCTTGAATCTTCCTTATAATGAACTTGTAGAGATAAATCCAAGGGCCGAAGCTTGATCTTGAATCTTCCTTTTGATGAACTTGTAGAGAAATAAATAACTCCTTGAAGATTTATAGCAATTTGCAGCCTTTGATCCACGAGCTCCTTATTGCTTCTTATTATGAGTTTCTTCCTCCGATTTCTGATTTTTTACAAATGAGGGATTTGGCTCCTTTATATAGATGTGGGGTGGAGTAGCCTCTAAGAAACCCTGACGGGCCCAGGCCCGTGGACCAGCCAATCAGATTTAAGCAGTGACAAGGCTGCATTTTATTGGCCAGAACATGTCACTTGTCCACGTGGCGCATATTTATTGGCCTTTTGGACTTCACTTGGATTGCCACATAATTTAGCATATGGCACGATCCTATTGGCTCATTCATTTGACTTGGCGCCACGTCACTTGACATGTGGCATTGATTTGGGCCTCTAGAATTTAGCTTTGGACCAATAAAGTGGGCTCATCATTTATGGCCCAATGAAATTGGACTTTGTATTAAATCCAATCCAATTATACTAGCCCATTTAATTCATTTGGACTAATATATCGGGAATTTAATAAATAGCCAAATTATCTTGCGGATTTAAATCCAATAAAATTTATTTGTCTACAAATGCCCCCTACTTCAAGGCTTGTCTGGGTTTAACTTATTGACATCTTAAGACTAGGCTTGAAGTACCCAAAAAAAATCAGACATAATGTTGTAATTTACTCACACAAAATATACTATCTTGAAAGTGTGAATTTTGAAATGGCAACCAATATTTTAATGTAAAAAAATTAGATTTCCATGACATCTATCGTTACACTTATGGTTTGCATATAAAGGCTTCAAAACAAATGAACATTTGACCATTAATATTGAAGCCAAAGTCATCAGCATATTTCATGCATGCAAACGTCACTTTAATTACTCATTAACCTTTCTGAGTAGATAAACACCACCGCTTTTTTTGGTGAATCCTTATAGGATTCTAAAACCTTGCCAACTCACAGTAAAATTTTGTCACCCCGTCAATTTCGTAACTTATGCTCCAAGGAGTCGTACTTGAGTCCAAACTGGACACTGCATCCACAATTCTTGTAGCAGTTGAAGAAGGATTCCATGCTGCCTCTTACATATATAAATAGCAGTACCATGCACATAGAGCATCACAAGAACGAGAAGTTTTCTTGACCCAACCAGTAGTAGATTGAAATTTGCGGTCTTCTTTAACGGTAACTCTCATTCTCCTCGTCTTTAATTTTCGCGAGTTTTCTTCTCGTATTGTTGGAGACCATCCGTATTTTAATGGTTTAAGAAAATATGAAAAATCTCAACCATGAACCAGTGTAGAAGTTATTCCGCTCATAAATTTATTGACACAATTGGATTTAGAAATAATTGTTTTTCTCTCCCAGTTTAGATTTGTAGAGCATTACGTTTTCACTAGAGAAAAGAAGAAACTTTCATCAAATTTGATCAAGATATATTCCATATAGCAGTGCTTAGCTCTAATGACTTCATGCCTCATAAATTTTAAAACAATAACTACCAATGACTAAAACTCTTTTTAAAAACATGATTCAAGCCCATGTACCTTGCTTTGGAGATGAATATTTACATCTTTAGACATATTATAGCTTAGGTGGCTTTTGCATATCCTCTTCTATGTGCATTGCCACTACTCATCAAGAATTACCATTACCATATACATGTGCTCGTAAAGTTTTTGTACCCCGGAACCTTCAATATTCCATACGCGAAATACATAATTTGGGCGTACCCTTACGAAAACTAACCACAGAGACCAAAAACTAGCAAAATCAATTTTTCACTTTTTTTTTGTAACATGTCTCCTTTTTTTATGGTGAAATTTTCAGCAAGCTACATCTTTTCTCTTGACGAGTAATTAATATTCCCAGCTTTGGTCAGCAAGTGTTGAACCGTAACAATTTCAATAGGATCGTTTCTTGCCAAGGTAAAGATGTAGCTCCTGTGGCACGCGGAGACATGATCTTCTTTAACAAACTTTGCTCCATTTGAAACACTGATTCCATACCCATTAAGATGACATCTTCACTTACTTATTAATGATTATTATGCGACATTGTCTCTGATTATTCCCTATGCTTTGCACTAACACACTTATCTTTTTTTTTTCGTGCACAGCTCAAATATGGTTCACTTCAGAGATTCTGCTTCTTCCAGGCCTAGGTGTCTCGTTATTTCAAACCACAAAGGTGACAAGATGGAGACTCGATTGTCAATTGACACACCACTAGTTGGGCAATATGCATCTACTTGGCCACCATTGGCTGACCCATTCCCTTCACTGGATTGGACTCTTGAATATTGTAGTCGTCCTCCAAAGGCGTGGTCTCTTTGCTCTCCCAATCATCGCGACACCAATATTGCAAGTCCTCTTCCATTCTTGGGACGACGAATCCTCAAAGGAGAAATCAATTGGAGTGACACTTTATCTTTCAACGACGAATTCCACTTCATTCCCGGCTATTGGGAGTGGGCAGATGATGTCCTATGTAGATGCCAAAATACTTTGAAAGCTACAAATATTTATGACGTTGTATATGCTTCAATGTTTACGTATGATCGCAACACAAATATTATGCAAGCTTTTTACGAAGCGTGGTGTCCGCTTACAAATACTTTGCTTACTTCGCATGGGGAGCTATCCATATCTCTTTGGGATTTATATACGATTGGCGGTCTTCCTATGATAGGATTTCCTTATGAGGAAGCCGTCCCAAATACTGAGGAACTTACAAGAACAAATGACAAAGACAAAAGATTCCTTGCACTATCATGTGAGCACTTGTTTGACGCCTTCCATCAGCTTCAAGAGGGAGATAGCAACCCAACTGTCCCTGTGACTAAATGGATACAATTTTAGAGCAACAAAGCTACCAAGCACCATCAACCTCCATTAAGGAAGGAAAAGAAGGCTGTTCGTCCCAAGGCAACACATAACCCTTCTAAAGACATCAGCAAAGCTGTAGCTAACTGGACGAGCACCGAAGAGGCATTATTTGCTAAAGTTGGAGCTAAGGGCCATAAGAGAGACGAGACATACTTGGCTGCCTTTTTAGCCTGCTGGTTATGTACTTTCGTGCTACCTTCGAAGGGAGGCGATTTCATTCGGCCTGGGACTTTTAAAGTTTCGAGCTACCTAGCAAGCGGACGAAAAATTGGCCTTGCAGTCCCAGTCCTGGCTAGCATCTACAAAGGTTTAAATATGATATCAGAATGTTCGCAACTTGATTCTATTGATGTTTCCTTCCCAGCCCATTATTTATATGGATGGTTGGCCCACTACTTCAAAACTCATTATGCATTACCCAATGGACCGACTATTCCTCTTATGACTATATATTCGGGCGAAGGTGGTGCCAAGTATTTTGAAAAAGATGAGGCAAGGACGCGTATTCACAAAGGTGATGCTGCTACATGGCTTTCTACAACGCCCGAAAGACTTAGCCCGTTTCATTATCATGATAATATCAGTGCGCAAGAGTTGGATACAATTTACTTCATGAGCCTTCGATCAAACTATCTTCCGCTGAGAGATGGACACTCCTTCATTATTGAACCTTATAGTCCTCACCGTTTCAGCCGACAATTTGGTTTCCTTCAAGATGTCCCAGGTTACTTGATTCAGGATCTTCGCACGGCTTCTCTGGAAGAAGGGATTAGATTTGCAAGGCTTTGTGTGATGACCAACTCAAAATCAAGGGCAATCTTTCCTCCTGTCACGTCCAGCATGAAAAAATCATATGTATCAATGCGGAAACATCATTCATCTAATTATACATCTTGGTGGAATAAAGTGCATGGAAGCTTTCTGGAAGACAATATACAACTCTTGGTGAATGCTGGTGGACCGACCATAAGCGCACCCTTGGAGGATATAGATCAAGAGCACAGCAAGGAGGTCATAGTGGTTGACGAGCCTCTTAATTTGAAGGTTAAACGCTCAGGACATCGTAAAGGCCAAGGAAAGGAACCCCAAGTCCCTATAGAGGTGCCAAAAGAAGAAATACATGTTCAAGACCATCAAGGGGACAGCGAATTTCCTTCACTGAATGATCATGTCAAGGATGTTCAATCTCCAAACAAAAGATCATCCCAAGATAAAGATGGGAGCAGCAATGGAGATCATTGTTGGAAGCATAAGAAAGCGCGTGTAGAAAAGCTGGAAGACACTAATGAAAGTGCAATTGAAGTTCATAGCACTGGAAGTCTTTCAAAGACACTGATAGTTTGCAGCGAAAAAGTAACGATTTCGAATTTCTCATTTTAAGCTATGATCAAACAACTTGGGTAATTAACTTTTCCTTTTATTTTTTTGTGCAGGAAAATGGTGCTGAACATTCTACTGCTAAGCTGGATGAAGAAGTATCTTCTGCTCGCCAAGATGGGGGATTATCAAGGTCAATTTCTAATTCCGGCAAGGCTCCTCTCGCACCCTCAAAGTCAACTACTGGCATATCCATTTTTGAAGGAAGGAGCGTTGTCTTTAATCGAAAGAAGAAATATATTTATGGTCTTTGGGAAGACATCCGCGACAGCCTCTCTGATATTAACTTAGACTCCATTTCGAAATTTGAGGAGGAGATCAAGCCAATTTTTGAAGAAATGCAGGAATCGAATATCACTGATTTTTCACCTTTGAAGAACTTGATGGACTCCTTTTTAGAGCTTGCTACTTCATATAATCAGGAACGATCCAACTTGGCTGATAGGACGAGCGAAGCTAAGAAGCTAGAACTACTTTCGGCTGCCAATGAACGTCTTAAATCATTCAAGTTAGAAGAAACTGAGAAGACTGAGTTAGTCTCTTCGAATCAAAAGTTGCTGACATCCACCAAGATTAAGCTGAAGAAACTACAAAAAGAGAAAAAGCGTCTTGAAGCCATTATCGAGGCTGCTCAAAAGGAGATTGAGGAGATCAAATCAAAAGCTTCATCGGTTGAGAATGAGATCTCTTCATATGATGGCATGGAGTTGCTGACTGCTGACGATACTGCTCATTTGGAAGAAAAGCTAGAGCGCGTAGAAGCTAGCCGCCAAGAGTTGATCCGCTACGAGTTATCTCTAGATTAGACTATGCACATCATTTTGTTTTGCTTTCTCTTTTATTGCACTTGATTAAATAGCGGTTATTTTCATCATAAATAAGATTCTCTTAGTGCCTTTGGATTATGTTGCTTCCCTTTGATTGCGCCTTTAATATTTTATTCTATACAGTACTGCACACTTGTGATAGAAAATTCATATCTTGATGCATAAATGTCCGATTCAAGATAACTTCATCTTTATAGAAACAAGACTCGAAGACCTACGAGATACCCAAAATTCAGTTACAACCAATTTAAAGAGCGTTTTGGGTGAATTTTTGAATCTAGTGTTAATTTCTATCGCGTTCAGATCCTTCAGCGCTGCGCGATCCCACCAAAATATTCATAACTCAACGTAGGCGTATCCGAATCGCGAGAAGTTTAACTTTCTAGAAAATAGACTTCCAGAACTAAAATATATCCAAAATGTAGATGTATACCACTTAAGAATTATTCTAGATGAATTTTTGAAATCAACCTTTAATTTTCATCCCGTCCAGACTTGCATATTCGCGCAGCTTAGGCAAAATATTCATAACTTGTGGAATTTGAGTCCGAATTACAAAGCGTTTAACTTTCTAGAAAATAGACTTCAACAGCTAAGATATTCAATGAATTTGTCTTGAAGAATGCTTTGATCTTGACTTTGGAATCTAACATAAGCTGCTATTAATCCGCCTTACTCCTTGGGGTCGCAAGCTTTGATAATAAAAACTTGACATTCAAATAGATGCATGGAGCAAGACATGGGAGAGAACTCTTTTCCTTCTTCCTCCTTCATATGTGAAGGAATTAAGATGGTATCATAACGTCATGCCGAACCCACCTTTTTGTATTTATACGACTGAACTTAGAATGAAACTCTAAGCTGCCTACGTACCTCGGTGAAGAGGATCAAGTCATTACGTAGTTCGGTACAAGTGGGGTTTTTTTTTTTGTCCTAACTTTTGCCTAGGCCGCCTCTTTCGAGGTTTTCAACCTAGCGGACTTTTTTTTTTTTTGTGTCCTAACTTTTGCCTAGGCCGCCTCTTTCGAGGTTTTCAACCTAGCGGACTTTTATTTTTTTATTCGGCCGCGCACAGTTTATACTCTTGCGGGCTAGGAGTAACTTGCAGTTTATGCTCGTGCGTCAAGGAGCGATCTTCTTTATGGATAGTATCTCTTCAAGAATTTCCCGTTAATGGGACCGATTCTTTTTCCTTTAGCATCAATAAGCTTATAAGCACCACTTGAATAGGCTTCTTGCACAACATATGGCCCGTCCCATTTTGCAGTGAACTTGCCCCCAGATTTATGGGAGGTGATGATGGGTCTTCTTAATGCAAGAACTTGATCACCAACCTGGAAGGACCTCTGGCGAACCTTTTTATTGAAGGCACGAGATAACCGAGCTTGGTAACATTCGAGACTTTGCTGAGCTTCAAGTCTTTTTTAATCAAGAGCCTCCAACTCTTCAAGGCGCAAGCGAGCATTTTCTTCATCAGTGAGCCCTTCTTGGATAGCAAGTCGCAGCGATGGTATTTGACGCTCTAGTGGTAGGACCGCTTCAACTCCATAGACAAGTGAGTAGGGAGTTGCCTGTGTTGGCGTGCGATGAGTCGTCCTATACGCCCATAAAGCTTCTTCCATCCTATTATGCCAATCTCGCTTGGACTTGGAGACAACTTTACTCAACAATTTGCATAAAGTCTTGTTGAATACTTCAGCTAGACCATTAGCGGCAGCATTGTACATAGAAGACTTACACTGCTTGAAGCCAAAGAGATCACAAATACTATTCATCAACCTATTGTCAAATGGCTTGCCATTATCCGTTATTATATAACGAGGAATACCAAAGCGGTAGATGATGTTTACTCGGATAAAGTTTGCAACCTTCTCTTTCTTCACTTCCTTAAGAGCAACGGCTTCTACCCATTTCGAGAAGTAATCAGTTGCAGCCAAAATGAACAAGTGTCCTTCAGAAGACTTTGGCAATGGTCCGACAATGTTTAGCCCCCAAGCGTCAAATAGCCAAGATGCGACGGTCGGGTGTAACACTTCTGGTGGTTGATGTATAAAATTTGCATGGAGCTGGCAAGCTTTGCATCTTCGAGCATAATCTAAGCAATCCTTTACCATCATCGGCCAATAGTATCCCATCCTTTTTATGTGGAAGTGGAGTTTCGGTCCAGACTGGTGTGATCCACATACCCCATTATGCGCTTCTTGCATAGCTTGAAGTGTTTCATCATCCCCTAAACATCGCAAGAGCACTCCTTCAAATGATCTTCTATATAGAGTATCCTTGTAATAGAGGAAGCGTGGAGCTCAGCGGCGAATTTCAGTTCTCCTTCTTGGATTTTCTGGCAGTATCCCATGACTCAAGTAGTTAATGATAGGCTGCCGCCAGTCTTCCTCGTCGACTTCAGAAACGGCAACAAGATGTTGGAGATCATTCCTTTCAACCTCGTCATCGTCTAAAGGTGGTACTACCCATTTTTGGCAGATAGTAACTTTCGTCTGATCCGGCAGGGCAAGTGTTGAAGCAAGATTGGCTAGGGCATCAGCTTTCTTATTCTCCCTACTTGGCACATGCTGAAGAGTTACATCACCAAGCCATCCTATCAACTTCTGTGCATAATCGTGATAGGGACGCAACTCGGGCTTCTTTACCTCGTAACAACTCCAGCACCAGCTCCATCACGATGTGAAGCTCCATCAAAGTACATCTTCCAAGACGGTTGAACTTCGACGAACATTGCATCTTCATCAGGTAACTCATCAGTCAGCTCCCAACCATCAGGAATTGGATGATCTGCCAAAAAATCTGCCAGTGCTTGTCCTTTGACTGCTTTTTGAGGGATATATATAATCTCAAATTGTTGAAACTGGAGATACCATCTTGCCAATCGATCACTAAGGACGGGCTTTGACATGACAAACTTGATGGGATTTGCTCTAGAAACCAGTCGCACGACATGAGCTTGAAAGTAATGCTTCAGCTTTTGAATGGAGAAGACTAGTGCCAAACATAACTTTTCGATTGGCGAATACTTCAGCTCATTCGGTGTCATCATTCTACTCAAATAGTAAAGTGAATTTTCCTTTCCTTCACTATTTTCTTGAGCCAAAAGTGCCCCCACTGACTTTTCTTGTGCTGCAATATATAATATCAACGGCTTTCCAGGTATTGGAGCTGCTAGCACGGGAGGTTTCATCAAGTAGGATTTGATGCTCTCGAAGGCATTGCTGCAAGCTTGATCCCATTCAAAAGGAGTACCCTTCTTCATGAGACGACTGAACGGCTGACACCTCCCAGCTAGATTTGAGATGAATCTCCTAAGGTAAGCAAGCTTCCCTTGCAGACTTTTCAATTCATGGAGATTTCTGGGCTCGGGCATCTTTACAATTGCATCTACTTTTGCTTGATCAATTTCAATGCCTCGATGTCGTACGATAAAACCAAGAAATTTACCAGAAGTAACTCCAAATGCGCACTTCAAAGGATTCATTCGAAGTTGGTACTTTCGCAACAACTCGAACACCATTCTCAAATCTTGCAAGTGGTCCCCCTTTCTTCTAGATTTTACCACCAAGTCGTCAACGTAGCACTCTACGTTCTTATGAAGCAAGTCATCAAAGATATTCTGCATAGCTCTTTGGTAAGTCGCTCCGGCATTCTTCAAGCCAAAAGGCATCACTTTGTAGCAATAAATACCCTTAGGAGTTCGGAACGCCGTGAATTCTTCATCCTTAGGCGACATACGAATTTGATTATAGCCGGAGGAGCCATCCATAAAAGACATAGCCTCATAACCAGTAGTTGCATCGATCATGAGTTCTGGGATAGGCAGCGGAAACTCATCTTTAGGACATGCATTGTTGAGGTCCCTAAAATCGACACAAACTCGAATTTGGCCATTCTTCTTCCTCACAGGGACTATGCTTGAAATCCATGTGGGGTACTTGACTTCGCGAATAAAACCAGCCTCAATGAGCTTGTTGACTTCATTCTCAATCAAAGGGACCAAATCTGGTCTAAAGTGACGTTGGGCTTGTTTTACGGGACGAGCGCCACCTTTGACTGCGAGATGATGAACTGCCACTTTTGGGTCCAAGCCAGGCATTTCTTTGTAACTCCAAGCGAAGACATCCTTGTACTCTTTCAACAGCTCCACATAAGTATTTTCTTCATCGGCTGTCAGCAAAGCACTTATATAAGTAGGCCTTGAGTTTTCGTCTGTGCCAAGGTTAATTTCTTTCAATGCGTCAACATTTGCCTCTACCCCTTCCTCTAGCTCAGTTGGAGCATCTGTAGCATCTTCTACTTCATGAGGATCATCATTGTTGAATGATATGTGGTGACAGCAAGAAACATCCTCCAATTCATTCATGATCCCACTCGGAGATAGAACATTTTCCTCTTCTAGTGCGATGATGTGATATGAAGATCCCACGCTTTCTCCATCTTCATCACGCTCCTTCGTGTGAACTATAGTATGAGTCTTGGCCTTTAGCACATTTCCGCACGAGACTATCAATTTTTCTTCGCGTCTCATTCTTGAAGGGATAAGACTCTGAAAATATCTAGAAGCGGCATGCACTTTCTCATTTTTAGATTTCCTTGGAGGCTTGTTCTTCTTATTCAAAGGTCCCAATCTATTAAAGACAGAAGTTCTTGAAGATGGTTTTCCCAGCCGATCAAAGACGGAAGGTCTCTTGCTTGAAACTTCAGGCTCATCTTCAGCAGTAATGTAATTAACGCTCGCCCTTCTTATAGAGATACGAACCGGTGGAGGTTTCTCGTACCCCAAGCCTTCGCGTGATTTCTTCATGGTACCTTCAGGTAAAAGCTTCCCTAATGTAGATAGTTCATTGGGATCATATCCAGCCTTTGCAAACAACTTGTAAGCATTCGGATCAAACCCCTCATTTGTGCGCTTCGTAGGGAGTTCTTTATTCAGCGGTGGATTTTTAGTCACAAAACCACCAAGCAACTTTGAGGTTAGCTTCATTGCGTCAATTCGCCTAACGGGAAGAGTTAATCCTTTCAGCTGGTCACTTTGGAGATTAGATGACTGGCCTTCTTCTTTCTTCAATTTTGGAACGTAGCGGAGCGTAGTACTTATTTTCTTACTTGAAGCTGCAACATTTGCTTTATGCACATTACCTTGACTGAAGAGAATTCGATCTTCATCAGCTGCAACTTTTGCTTTACCAGCTGCTACCTCAGCCCTTTTAGCTGCGAGCTCAGCATCTTTGGTTGTTGCTTTGCTATCAGCTTTTACTCCACCCATGACATTCTTCAAGTAGAATTTTGCATCAGCGAAGTGTACCTCTACCTCGGTAAACGGCTTGTCATCGGCAACGACCGTCTTTTCGACTCCACCCTCATGATATTTTAGGCATTGGTGATAAGTGGATAGAACCACTTTGTTCTCATGTATCCAAGGCCTACCAAGTAAAATATTATATGAAGTCCTTGCGTCGATCACATGCATCCATGCGCTTGAAGTCATCTCTCCAATGGTAAGATCCATTTTTAAGGCACCTATAGCCCTTTGCCCCCATTGGTTGAATCCTTGAATCAACAGGCGACTTTGCGTTAGTTCTTCAGTAGAGATGCCAAGTTCCTTCAGCGTGCGGATAGGCAAGATGTTGACTCCAGATCCTCCATCAATTAAGATTCTATTCACTCTTTGCTCATCAACATAGCCAACCACGAATAAGGGACGATTATGAGGAGTCTCACCAAGTAGAATGTCATCATTCGTGAAGGTGATCTTTGCTTCACAAGTATTTGCTTCTTGGGAGATAGGCTCAATAAGCTCTTCTGATTGTGCCGGTGGAAATAACTCTGATGTTTCACTCTTCTCTTCTTCTTTATCAGCATTACAACACGAAGCCTTAGTATCACCCTTAGGGATTTTCGTGCAAAACCAACTTGGAATAAATTCTTCCAAAGTCACTGGCTGACGCGACTTTTGATAGTGGTGAACCTCCATCTTTTCCTTTAGTGGACGTCGAATAGCATTTTGCTTTCTTGTCCTTTTCACCATCTTTTGCCTTGTTGGTTGCTCAGCTGATTCACTGCGTGACTTCATTTTGTTGCGCCTCCGCCGAGTCACTAATATCCAACCTTCATCATCTCCTTGATCAATTTGAGCTTCACCTTCTTCCGATGATGCTTGCTCCAAGCTCCGCACATTTAGTTTGGCGAGTTGTAGCGATTGATTTATTAAGATAGGTTCAAAGTCGCCAAACTTGATCATGACTTCATTCCCTTCATATCCTTCAGTGAAGTTGCAGGTAATCACAGGGTCGTGCGAGCCAAAGAAGATAGAAACCTGGTTCACGTCTTCCTTCTCATCTTGCAGTTCAATCTTCCCTTCATTGGCCAATTCCATTATTTTATCTTTGAAGACGAAGCATTTCTCGAGTGAGTGCCCCACGAGTCGATGATACTTGCAATAATTCGGATCATTCGTCTTTCCAGCTTCATTGGGACGCATCATCTCTGGTAGCTCAATGAACTTTAACTCCAGAAGTTCATCAAAAATTGCAGGAACATCGGAATCTAGGAATGGATATTCCCTTTCTTGCATCTCCTTTAAAGTCAACTTTCGACTTGGCTTGTCCTTAAAGGAGGTTGCCTTCACGCTTTTCTTCTTGCTTACCTTTGTGGTGAACTTCAAAGGTGCAGCATCAACATTCATAGATTCTTTATTTTCGGCCTTGGGCGCCACCTTGCTCCATTTCTTGACTTCTTGCTTGTCTTTTCCTCTACGAGATTCATAGGCAGGCGGTCCTTCACTTCCACTGGAAGCGATGCTTAACTCCATATCATGAGCGCGTGTGGCCAACTCCTTAAAAGTCCTAGGCTTTATTCCTTGCAGGATGTAGCGGAGCCCCCAATGCATGCCTTGAATGCACATCTCAATTCCAGAAGCTTCACTGAGTCTATCTTTGCAGTTAAGACTTGCATGCCTCCATCGATTGATAAAATCAATAACTGGTTCTTCCTTTCGTTGGCGGGTATTCGTGAGCTCTATCATGCTCACAGTACGCCTTGTGCTATAAAAGCGATTGAGAAACTCATACTCCAACTCCTCCCAACTATTGATAGACCCCGACTTGAGGTCCGTATACCAATCAAAGGCATTTCCTTTAAGGGAGCGAACAAATTGCTTGACAAGATAATCTCCATAAGTTCCAGCATTATTGCACGTTTCAACGAAATGCGCCACATGTTGCTTTGGATTTCCCTTGCCGTCAAACTGCTGGAATTTTGGGGGTTGATAGCCAGCGGGCATTTTCAAGTTATCGATCCTTGCAGTGTACGGCTTCGCATATGCGAGAGAAGATTTGGAAGCAACCTCGTACTTATCCTTAATTGTCCCCATAATAATCTCCTTTAGCTGATCAATTGGAATCACTCCATCAGCAGAAACTTGGATTTCCTTAGCAGGTGTCGCTTGCTTCGCTGGAGTATTAATTATTTCTTGAACTTCTGGACGCTTCCCTGGCGCATGGCTAGATTCGCCCTCCATCATGCCTTCCATTTTGTTGATGCGAGCATCTTGATCTTTGACATAGTTTGTCAAGCTATCAATCGCCTTTGCCAAGCTTGCAAGTTGTTCCTCCATCGTTAAAGTATTAGTCGCCATCGTTTGCACGGCTATTGGAGATGATGGAGAGTAGCATGAATTTTCCCACAAATTAATCCTTGATTTGCCTACATCCGGCGGTGTGGTTGGAGATGATCCAGCACTCGAATCATCATCGCGTCCTTTCATGATTTTCTTCTTAGATCCAGAAACGCTAAGCCGAGCTAAAGTTCTTTCAACAATTTCAGCAATGCTGCTTTCGTCCTCCAATCCACCAGTAGAGGATCCAGCTCCTTTCGAAGATGAATAATTAAAGGTTGGAGTCAATGTGGGCGGCACGTGGAGTGCTTGTTGTCCAAACAAATTTGCTTTGTTCCTCGTAACTGGTCCAAAGCCTCCCTTAGTAGCATTCATGACGCTTTCAACTTCAGCGGAGAACTTAGAGTTGGCATCAAGATCATGGGGCCAAGCAGATTTTGCAGCAGCAGCAGCAGCAGATTTTGAGTTGGTGTTCTTAGAAGCCATCTCAATGTTATTGAACTTTACGAGTTGAAAAGTTGAGATGAGAGGTAGAGATTGTCCCACTGGGCGTGCCAAAATTTGTAACAAGTAAATTCTCGTCAAGAAATAAATAAATAATCGAGACAAGAAGATATTGTAACAACTGTAGTATTTGATTTAAATATATTATAAGTAGTACAATCTCTATAATTCCTCTGATTCGTCTTTTCAACTATAAATATTACAAGTAGAAATTCAAGGGCTTTTGAGCTTGATCCTGAATATCTTCCTTATAATGAATTTGTAGAAATAATCCAAGGGTTTTTGAGCTTGATCTTGAAATATAATGAACTTGTAGAAATGATCCAAGGGCTTTTGAGCTTGATCTTGAAATATAATGAACTTGTATAAATAATCCAAGGGCGTTGAGCTTGATCTTGAATCTTCCTTATAATGAACTTGTAGAGATAAATCCAAGGGCCGAAGCTTGATCTTGAATCTTCCTTTTGATGAACTTGTAGAGAAATAAATAACTCGTTGAAGATTTATAGCAATTTGCAGCCTTTGATCCACGAGCTCCTTATTGCTTCTTGTTATGAGTTTCTTCCTCCGATTTCTGATTTTTTACAAATGAGGGATTTGACCCCTTTATATAGATGTGGGGTGGAGTAGCCTCTAAGAAACCCTGACGGGCCCAGGCCCGTGGACCAGCCAATCAGATTTAAGCAGTGACAAGGCTGCATTTTATTGGTCAGAACATGTCACTTGTCCACGTGGCGCATATTTATTGGCCTTTTGGACTTCACTTGGATTGCCACATAATTTAGCATATGGCACGATCCTATTGGCTCATTCATTTGACTTGGCACCACGTCACTTGACATGTGGCATTGATTTGGGCCTCTAGAATTTAGCTTTGGACCAATAAAGTGGGCTCATCATTTATGGCCCAATGAAATTGGACTTTGTATTAAATCCAATCCAATTATACTAGCCCATTTAATTCATTTGGACTAATATATCGGGAATTTAATAAATAGCCAAATTATCTTGCGGATTTAAATCCAATAAAATTTATTTGTCTACATGGACATACATTTCACTTGAAGAAAAGTTGAAGTTTTGTGAGTGGAATTTTTTTTAAAAAACTCCCAAATACTGGTCTCAATCAATACTTGAGAATTTAAAGATTTTGTTTTCAAATTTTGGATAAATTCTTTAAATTTGAAATATTATCCCAATTTTTGGTCCCAAGTTTTATGAACAAACAGACCCTTATTAATGTTTTGGACAATATTTAATTAAAGTTGAAACGACAATTGGAGTTGAGGTGGAAAAAACACATTTCACCTCGAAAAATAAGAGCATATATGTTTGGTTTGTTATGAATATTATTTATATGTATAAAAAAATTAATAATTTTATTTAGTAAAAATATAAATCATTAATTAAAATATATAGTAGAATTATTAATCAATAAGAATATAAATAAACCAAAAGAGGAAAGAGGAGAACAAGGTTTTATTTATATTTGAGAATATATTGGTTAAAATAATTAAAAATGGTTTGGTAAATAAATGTTTTAGGTAAGGATATTCTTGTTTTGAAAAAAACTGTTTTTGCTTATGAGAAGAAGAAGAAGAAATTTGTAGTTTTCCTCCAACAATATAAAAATTGCTTCTAATTCTTTTCAAAAGTATTTTTAGATTTTGGGCAAAGGCATCGAATTTCCACAAAAATACTTTTTTCAAGAAAAAAGGTATTCTAGCTTCATAGAAGCTTGGCCAAAAAGGCTATAAGTGAAAGATCTCTGAGTAAAAATTATTATATATTTCACTTATACTTCTCAGTTATATTTTCTATTATTTCATATGTATTTCAAATATTGAAGTTTAATACTAATATTTTTAATTAATGATCAAAATTTATATTTTGGATTTGCAAATAGTGAAGTGTAAGTTTTAGCAATAATGGAATACTATCACCATTCTTTATTGTCGACGTCATAAAATCTTTTGTATTCTTTTTCCGAATTTGGGGTTTCTTGGGAAGGAATTAATCAAGAAAAAGTAATGAGTTTGTAAGCGTGGCAGGTGCATGAGTTTTCTAGAAGAAAGGATGTTCTCAGTGATGGCCCAAAAGAAAAAGACATGCAGCACGCTTTTGAAGGAGTCGCTTAACGTACGTTTACTTTGTGTTCATAAATCATTCTTCGTTGGCTGGCGTCTGGCTTTGGCTGACTCTTCACATAATAAAAAACAAAACAATATAGTATTAAAAGTACCAGTACAACTTTGGTCCCAAGAAGTTCACTATACCCCCATAACCTCAATACCACCATAGTCCAGTATTCACAAATACCCAAGCTATCTTTTGACCTTTTCCTTTTATTTTTTTTAGTTTTTCGCACCTGGAAAATATTGTCAAACTCTATGGGCAGAATCACCTGGCTGGCTGGCCTGTATTATGTATAAATATTTCCTTCCGTTTTTACTAGTACTAAGTAGTAATAGGAGAAGTCATAAACAGCCTACTGAATTTAGGCCAAAAAGTTAGAAAAACACTTCACTAATATCACCTTAGAGGTTGACTTACCATCCGTGACCAATTTTTACAACTGTGTTTATAAACACCTGCGATGACTCGGTGGCATGAGTCTTTGACATGAGCTCTTCCATTTGGCCATAAAAAGTATTTGACTTTTTTCCAAAAAAAATTTGAAGAAGTGGTTTGGGCATAAGCTCTTGCAAGTTTTTCAACTTTTTTTGGAGATTGGTTTTTGAAAAAGTAAATACTGGTTTTGAGTTGTTTTTCAAGTTTTTTTCAGAAAAAGGTTTTTACCACCGACAAAACTTCAATTTATTTTCTCAAGCAAAATGTATGTCCAAATACAACTTCAACTTTCAACTAATTTCTAGCTCAACTTCAAAAACACTTTTTCAATTTTTTTTTTTTTTTGGAGTTTCTGGCCAAACGGAACCTCCACGAATCTTCACCTGAGTACCACATTAAATTAAAAGAATATTCTACTTTTCCTTCACCCTTTTCAAGTTCTAATTATTCATTTCCTCCCTCATCTTTCTCTATTACATAGGACTTAGGAGTAGTACTTAGTAGGTAGTATTAGTGATTTTTTAAATACACCTCAAAGGAAGACTCAACTCGACTTAAATCAAAAGTAGAATGAGAATCATCCAATAGCAGAGGTGTAATGGGTTAATTGTTGGCATGTTAGAATTCGTTCTCGATGAGCAATTAGGTGTATTCCCTAATTACTATTTTTGGGTTAATTATTTGAATTTGTATTGATTAGGGCACAAACGATATTTTATATCAAGATATTTGACGTATTAATTATATGCCTAACAAGTTTATGTGTGAAAAGCGTAGCTTAGATGGTAACAACTGAAAGATATATAAAGCTAAGCAATTAAACAATGATGATTAGAAAGAAGAATAAAATAAGGTAAAGAAGACCTATTGAATTGGCTGAATGAGCTCCAATGATGTTGATGATGCAAGCCGCTACAAGAACAAAGTAATTATAACAATCGCAACAACGAAAACAATATGAATAGCTAGTAGTAATGTATATCAAAAGTATCTAAGGGGTACAAATAAGGGGAGAAGAAGATATTTGTAGGTCTAAACTCCTTAACCTAGTGGAAGTCCTACTTTCCCATATTTCTCAATGATTGGATGACTGTTGAGACGTGATAAGGTTGACCCCGGAAAATAACGGTGGCAGTTAGAGCTGAAATCTTATCTGCTCAGGTGACCGTTTGGACTTCGTCCGGAGTTTGAACACCCAGATATGGAATCGAATGAGTCCGACTATGATCAATCAGTTGGTCAAATTAAGCTGAAAGTGACATGTCTTCAGTGAGTAGCGTTCAGTTGAACTCATCATATGCGCCTTCGGGCTAAGCTGACTTGTCTCCGAACTTTACTCCAAACTTGCCATTTCATAAGACACTTGGAAATACGTGTCCGGTCTAATTTTGGCCAATACAGATAGTCCCCCTACTCGTCGAGTAAGTGTCTGAGTGAACTTAGGAGTGGATGAATTTTTGAGCGGGAAAGGACGTGGTTGAATCTCCGCTTAGAATTTCAAAATAATGCTTGCCACTTCAACTTCCCATCGTGTCTACGTGCGTTCCATCGTGCGGTCGCCACTCCTTGCCAGTTATCGAGGTAATCATGACTTCTCCCTCTATAAAAGGTAAACTTTGGCTTCTTTCTCACACTTTCGGAATTTCTGTTCATCTCAAAACTTCTCTAGAAACTTTTCCAATTATCTCTGTCGTGCTTTGCATCAGAATTCAATCAAAACAAACCCTAAAACTTCTGCCAACTTTTCTTTTTTTAATGGTGACTGGAGCTTCAAAATTACCATGCATCAACATGGCCGATCTAGCGACAACCATAACTAGCACTATCGTTGTGCCTTCGCAGGCTAGGGGGAGCGTGTCAAAACTACGGGTGCTGAGACAGCAGAGCCCAAAGGCAAGGGCAAGAAAAAATCAAACGGATTTGGCCTAGAAATATTATATTTTGAACTTCTTCCCAAAGAGTTTGGACTTGAGGATGAATGCAAAATGGGTCCGCAGTCGGATGGTCAAAAGCGCGACAAGAGGACCGTCCCAATCAATACTATGGCGTGAACGGTCATACCGGGCTCTATACAATGGATTCGAGAAGACTATAATTGGAAAGAGGGCGAGGTTGAGGTCATATGTCCACCATCGTCTATGACTCTCGCTCACTACGTTCGAGGCCACTCCATAGTGCTGACGTATCGCTTTATGGTCAGTTTTTCTTTACCGATTGATCTTCTGATTGAAGAATTTTGCCATATCTACAATATCTATGTCGGGCGGATGTCCCCTTTGATTTGGAGTTTGGTAGTCATAATACGATGGATCATGAAAAAAGCTGGAGTAGTGTTGATCCTTCTGACACATTCTCCATCTTTACTCCCCAAGAGTTTGTAAAGCGGGGGTATTGATATTGCGGGGACAGAAGGTGTTGATCTCTAAGAACGACGATGATCTCCAGAACTGGGATCAACGTTTCGTGGTCATCCCAACTCTGCAATTGACTTTCCCCGGAGCTCCACTACTCCCGGAGAGATGGAATCCCATACATGAGTATCTTATTTCATTCTTTCAATTCTCGACTGTGTAAACATTATTGACAACTCTACGTGTGCAGCCTAAAATTGGAGTTCAAGCTCGTCCCCCACATCGAGGGGTGGTTAAGCTTTGTCTTATCGAAGACCACAAATGAGCAAAGGAACATATTTCCTTTGAATGCAAACTGAAGGCGAATAACCACAGTAGGTCGAATGTGAATTTCTGACTCATGATATTTTCAATTATAATACATGCAATATTATGTCTTGTTAATTGAGCTACACTCAATTTCTCAATTTCTATAGATGAATATAATTACTTGTATCATTCCTTCTTAAAGAATATTGTGGGTGAACAATCTTAAATAGGGAATTGGACAGATCATAATTTGCATAGATACTATTGGGCGAACCCCGAGCATTGAGCGTTGGGCGTTCTCTGGGCTCACTGATGGGCGCTTGAGGCGTAAGCCTCACGGATCTGCCCGGTCGATAGCCTTTGGGCATTTTACAAGTATCCCGCCCCGAGGCTGTCTCAAAAATGCCTTTTAAAACAAAGATGTAATGGCTTATTTTTACTCCCTCTTTATTCTAACTTATTCAAGAGATCTTTTTCAAAAAGTGTGACCGTTGCTATCACCATATGACACTTTTGGTCGCTTTCGGATTCTGTTGGACACTTTTATTAGGCATCATTTTTGTTTTCTTTTTTCCGCATATATAATCTTTTGATGTTGAACAGTACAGCACAGTGCTGAGATTCCGAGAGGATTAAAAAAGATGGTCTTTTGTAAGAACATTATAAGGATCTCGAGTATTTGACGATTAAGGCTAAAATCTTTAATGGTTGTCGTGAATACGAGTTCTTATGCAATTTGATTTTGCTGCTACATCCAACAATTTTAAATTGCAGTTGTGATTAATTATATGCTCATGGAGGAACATATCTAGTTCATACACGTTCAACACCAACCATGGGATATCACCACTATATAAACTCCACAATGCAAATCTATTTAGGCCATACAATGTACCTAATTTTGTCGTATTTTAATAATACTAGAAGGCTGTAGTGGGGACTGTCGTATCTTTTGGATTTAGGTTATTTCACTTTATACCATCTTTTACAAGTTCATTTAGGCGGTGGCCATTGAGGGATAGAAAAGACAAGTAATATATAAATAGCCCTTTAATTACAGATGACATGCACTCAACAAATGTTACTTAAACATTGGAACATTTGGTTGTACTAGATACGTGAAAGGGTCAAATTTGTCCTTCTACTATGAGGAAAGATCAAATTTACCATTCGTTATACTTTTGTGGGACGTTTACGAAAATACCCATCAAAATTAAAATATTTACCCATTTCTACCCATAAGTTTAATATTTACAAATCATACCCATAAACTATTTACATATCCTACCCATCTAGACTTGTATACTACTATTATTTATGCAGTATACCTTAAAGGTATACACTCATATCTAGACTTGTATACTACTATTTATGCAGTATACCTTAAAGATATACATCCATAAGGTATAACAAAAATATACAGTAATAAATGGGCAGGTTGGTAAATACTTTTAATTTCATGGATAAGTACTCTTATCGTTACCCAGATAGCTCAAAAATATCCCTGTTGTTACCCAAGTGACTCAAGTATACCCCTTTTCAGTTAGGACTGTCCACTGACACTTTAATGAGGTGGACGCACTACATCACCTCCCCCAACCCATTTTACCGCTACCCTCCACTTCTTCTTCCACCACACCACCCCCTCCCATTCAACACCATTTAATATGCCGCAGATTCCATTATATATATATATATATTCGATACTTGGAAGATCAGATTAAAGACTTCTGTCAAAGCTTTCCTCATTTCTCTATGATATAAATTTTGGATTTCAATCCTAAGTGTTGATTAGCTTATGTTCCTACTTTTAGCACTTGATTTTACCATCTTTACTATGAATACTCTCATTGTCCAAAGTAATTGGACTTTTTATGTTGAAATATTTACCATATTCCAGTTTGGTTACTAAGTTAACATACCCTTTAATTTGACAATACCATAAACCTCCCTCTCTTAATGCATCAATGCTCAATACAATTAACCAAATGCCCTTATTCTGAATCAAGATCAATCATATATATTTTTTGTAGTTGTGAAAGATATTAAGACTGACGACTATGCCGAACATAATTTTGTAAACGAGAGAATTTCAAGACAAGAAAAAGTGGGGAGACAAGAGAAAAAGAGAGCACGGAGGGATAAATCGATCCATCTAAAATACACCCAAGTATATTAAGTGATAAAAGTTCACTTAGGCCATCTCCAACTATCACTCTAAATTCCACTCCAAATCTTACTCCAAAATGGAATAAACTACCTCCAACCATTACACTATTTTTTATTCCAAAAAAGAATATTCCTTTTCATATTCTTCTCTCTCTTCTATATTATATTATTATCTTTTATTTACTTTCTTATATAACTATTTAATATAAAATTATTTTATACCACAAATTTTTAAATAATAATATTTATAAGCAAATGTTATACATTATACATATTAACGGATAATTTCAAATAAAAGTGAAATCATTGATAAAAGATAATTAAATAAACATTATATTATGATAAAATGTAGTTTAATTACTACATAAATATTCAACTTCCACCTCTATGCTCTCATAAATGCTCTATTAAGACATTACGAAGATGTAATCCCATAATATATACAAAAATTAATCTATCAAAACTATATGCAAAAAGTAAGATGTAAAATGAACATTATAAAGATATTAAATAAAACTAATTAGGTATATATAAAATGATAAAATTAAAAAAATTAAATAATTAAAAATAATAATAGTGAATAGTAGTAATAGAGTTGATGAATAGTGTCACTCCAAATTTGGTGTGACAATATTCACACTCCATTTTGGAGTGAAGATTGGCGCATGGTTGGAGTGAAATAACGCCAAAAATGACTCCAAATTGGCGTTTGGCGTGGGAACTCCCGTTGGAGATGGCCTTAATATGACCAAACAAAAAGTGATAATAGGTCAAAAACTATATGAAAGTACTATTTTTCTTGACACCCATTTAAGAAATTGAAAGAAAACCAGTAAAGAATGAAATTATGTTATGCTCATCTTGTCATTCTCCAAATGTTCTACATTTAATATATACAAAATGAAAATGAAAATAAAAATGAGTATATTCTTTGACACTCATTCGAGCAAAATCTAGATGAATCGTAAAAAGCATGATCACAAAAGATTTCAATTCATTTCCCAAGTAAAAGCAGATTCTAAGTTGTAGCATGTTATGGTGGTGTTGATCGTGGTGATGATAATAGAGGTGTTGTGGTGGAAGAAGTGGAGGGGATGGGGTAAAATGGGCCAAGGGTGGTGATGTGGCATGCCATATGGCGCCACCTCATTAAAATGTAAGTGCCACATAGGATTAGGCATCCACCTTGGACATCACTAACGGTGGAGGGGTATATTTGAGCATTTGGATAGCAGCAGGGATATTTTTGAGCCAAAGATATAACGAAGCTAAACTTGATCCTTTTCACGTAGAAAGGCAAATTTGACACCTTTTGTACTGGATTATAATAGGCAAAATACATACTTTGGTACCTAAACTTGTCCCAAAAATACAGTTACACATCCTAACTTTGCGGGCGACCAATGACCCCCTCAACACGTTCGAAGTGATATTAATACAAACTTTAAAGGATGACATGGCAGAGAGAGAATTAAACGCGAGTAAAGAGCCAAAAATATACTACTCACTGACAAATCATACACGTGTCAGTGCTTGATTAGCTATTATATAAATACTTACTCTTAATTAAATGGGCCCTTTTTTCTTTTTCTTTTCCTTTTTGTTTCTTTTTCCTTTTTACTCTTCTTTGCAAACAAATTTCTCTCTCCTCTCTTTTCTATCTTCATTGCCAGAAATCCACTTGTGCCGCCCCACCTTCCTCCTCAATGTAGCACAACTCCAATATCCACCACCAACTATCCCTTCAAGACCCATCATTGTACCATTAAACAACTATATCTTTCCACCCAAGTTTTAATTTCCCCATTAACTATCCTTAAGTTCCCTCCAAAGCATGTTTTGTTATCAAATTAAAATTATTTCCGAAATCAAAAATCGAAAACATAAAAGAGGAACGGAGCTTAAAGCTTTTCTCTTTTCTCCAAAATTGAAAGAGGAACCTAGCTTCAAGCTTAAAAGAGGAACCAAGCTTCAAGCTTTTCTCCAAAATTGAATCTGATGAGAATTACAACATTCCTTTTTCTTTTCTCCAAAACTATTATTTTGATGTTTTACTTTGAGAAACTAAAAAGTTACAGAGAAGAAGATAGGTTAGTTTCCTTCGATTCTGAAACTTTTCCGGTGAGATTGAGACTCTTCCTTTTTTCTCTTTTCTTTTGTTTTATTTTATTTAATAACATTATAGAAAATAAAAAGTATGATAAAAATAAAAATACTTTAATAAAAATTGAAAAACAATTTATATTGTACTCATTTTCCACGTGGCGAAACCTTAAGGCGAGTGTAGCACACTTCCTATGGTGCAACTGGTTATGTATGCCTCCGGTGTGTGCTAATACCACTATGATTTTATTAAGGGGGGTCTTAGGTCGCCCGCAAAGTTAGATTGTGCAACTGTATTTTCGGGACAAATTAAGGTACTAAATTATGTATTTAGAGTATTGATGCTCTTTCCTCTTTATTTAGAAATTCTTTTAAATCAAAAAGTACATAGCTATAACTAAGATAGCAAGAAATGTGAAGTCAGATGAATGCGGAGATTTTTCCAGAAATTTTCAAGGGGCTTATGTCGCATAGTTTCACCATCCAAATTCCACAAGTACAACTACGACATGCATTGAAGCAGCGTTCCTTTGATTCTTTTAGGGTTTTGTAAGTTTAACTTGTCTAATATACAGTATAATATAGTTGGAGATTCTGATTTAGAGTTCTACACCAATGTACCAAAAACAGGTGGCTAAAACCCACAAGCCGAAACCCCATCAATGCCAGGGCGAGACATCCGGCTGACCACATTCCTCAGTGCCCTAAAAATACGGAGTTCAAACCACACTTTCACAGGTCTTCTCCACAATGCAGGTACTGACTGCATTTACTAGTTACTAAAACCACCACCAGCATTCCAGGCAATATCCGGTGATTTCCCAGAATAATTTCTGATGAAATTTGGCTCAGATGGATCCCCATAGAAACTGAAACCTAGAAGGTCAGCAAACACTGTGAAGCTCAGAAAGCTGCACCTGGCACCAACATGTTCTGAAGCAGCTAGAAAAGGAAGAAACCATCTGCAGTGGTGGAGAAGCCAGGTAACTGTAAACTTTAAATCACCAAATCAGCCCATCAGTGGATGAGATTTCTATGTATTGTTCATAGTAGCCATGAGCTTCTCGTCCAATCTGTAGAAATGGAAATGCATGTCAAACAGATTATCATGTTCTTAACTTGAGGCTTTCAGCAACCTCCCAGGAGAGAGTTTATGTTGCTCCTCACATATACCATAACTCGAACAGTTGCAGCAATAGCATCAACTCTGATCAAACATCATTGGCCTAATTCACTGAATTACGGATCCCGAAAAAAGTCAGTCAGATCCTTCTGCCACACTAAATCACGGGATTTAATTCTGATAATCTAATATACAAAACGAAATTAAAAAGGTACTGATAAATGATGCATCTTTTTACATAATCAGTCTATCCTTGTATTTTTTCCCCTAGACAAGGAGTTCCCATTTTGTCTTAACTGATAAGTTGGAGATTTGTAGTATTTCTATGGCATGCTTAACGAGGTATGCACGGATGATTCTAGCATGCAATGAGCTGATGAGAAAGCTTCTCATCAAATTAAATATAATTACCAAAGCGAACATGATATACAGGGGAAGGAGGGAACGGAATTATGTTCTTCATGTGAGATTTTTGTTCCCTACTCCAGATATCACACACAACACTGATGCAGGAACTTGCCAAGTCCTTTTTCAACATGAAAAATCCCAATTGTGGATAGGATGAGCTAAAGAAAGGGGTTTATAGCATCAAACCTTGGTTTGACAGTGCATGCCTAAAAATGTGCAAGTCTAAAAGGCTCCAAACATTTTCAGTGATCCCATGAGACAGAGCATGATAAGCTTGTTTAGCAGCTTCTTGACGTGCTTCCAGAAGTTTTGTATCAGTAAGAAGTTTGCTGAGAGATTCAACAAGAATGTGTCCAGAAACCTGACAGAGCAAAAAATCTCAAAGAGAGGATAAAAATCGACGACAGAGTAAACCACAGTAAACCCTTCAATATGATATCAGGCCTTTTACACTGAATTTACCTTGTGCATTATTCATGTACTGTGCTAATAATTGATTCAGAATTTCAGCAAAAGACAAGAACATAGGTTCTTGAAGCTTTTGTCAGTCAATGAATGCTATCGACTAAAAGGTTGTTAAATAGAAGAATTATTGCTAGCTTTACTTATTTCATTTCTATCATTACAAATTGTATTTAAAACTTGCATATACACATAAACACTACAAGTTCTGCTATTATGCATTTCCAACTTCTCATTAAAATGGCCATATCGTGTTGACTCTTCATTTTTCACCCAAATAGGTTGGTTAAATCATTTCTCCAATTTAGGGCTTGTGTATGCGACAAGAATCCTCCCAAACTTGACTTTTGAAATTTGACTACATAAAGAAAATCACCATTTCAACCACCCGTTCTTAAAATATTCCTGCCACCTTCCCTTCCAATGCGAAGCATCTTAAACACATCATGAATTGAATACAATCCTGAAGAACTCTTGCTTAATGCAAATTAACTGTTGAAAAGAAAATGCAAATTAACTTAAGTTATATAAAGATCACAATAAGTTTCCAAACCTGCAACACTGACAAAGGATTCAACCGTTGCATCTGTATTACCATATGAGAAAAATGGCCAATATAAGGACCTGACAATTAGGCCAACGGAAAGAACTGATATAAATACACATTATGCACCAGACGAGAATCAAATTTGAAATCCTACTACGTTGTTTAAACTTAACCAGGCATTCCAATTTCCAATTATCAAAAGCTATATTTGAAAGAAGGAAGCCAAATCGACCAGTCAATACAGCACAGCCCGCTGCAGCGGCTTCTGAAATATTATGACCAGCTGAACCAGGTAGAAATGAACCTCCAATTACAGCTATTGGTGTTAGTCTGTATAACTTTTGCAGTTCACCTAAAGAGCACAATGATAAGAAAATTAGCCGCTTTTTTCATTTACACTTCTGCAATATCAAGCAAAAAAAATATGTCATCTGTGGATAATGGGCTCACCCCTCCACCCTTCCCCACATAAAGACTAACTAATCTACTAGCTTATGTAGGCAAATATCTAATATTTACAAGTAAGGATAGTTATATAGAGTGGATTGTAGTATGAGGGGATAGACTCTTTCTCCTCTCTGGGTGTGTTTGGTATGGGGGAAAATATTTTCTGGATTTTCCCATTTTCTCTTGTTTGGTTTGTTTATATGATTTGGAAAATGTTTTCCTAAACCACTTATTTTCCTCCAAATAAGGAAAAATGTTTTCCCTAAAAATTGAAGGGAAAACATTTTCCTTAGACACACAAAACCCTTACCCCACCCCTGCCCTTCCCACCAACCCCCCACCCCTTAACACCCATCAACGCAAACCTGTACCAGCCCTACCTCTTCCCCCACCCTTCCACCGTCAAACCCCCACACCATCACCGGAAATGTTTTCCGACGCCGTCGCGAAACATCTTTCTGATGCCGGCAAAAACCGTACTGTCGTTTCCTCGGCTGCCGTGTCACAGCCTCTCTTCGCCGGTTCTCACGCCTACGACCTGAAAATCTCACCGTCGCCAATCCCCTCTCCGCAACGAACTCCGGCGACTCGATTATCCGGCGACGTGACTGGAAAATTGAGTATTGAAATTCACAATTAGGGTTTATGAGATCCCCATAATACTGACCGGAAAGTACAGAACCGTGTAGGTTTGCTGGTAGGGAGGGGATGGGAGGGTGGTGGGTTGGTGATGGGTGAAGGTGGGGTGGGGTGTGATTTTGGGGAGGGGAGGATTGGTGGGGAGGGAGGTTATGGGGAAGGGGATACCGTGGGGGTTGTATTCGGTTAGGATAGAGATAAAAAAAAAAGAAAAAAATCTTCTTTTTACTATTATGTTACCAAACACTAGAAAATAATTTGGACATTACTCATTTTCCAAGAAAATATTTTACTTTGTTAGAGAATCACAGGAAAAGCATGATGGAGATTAATCAGCTATTCCACCTACGGAGAAATAATAACCTCACTAACTTTTTAAATGGAGATTGGGATGGTACAGCTAAGACAAGCAGATCTAAAAAGAAAAATCTAAGTAAACTAGCTTGAGGAACATCATAAAGCCAAAAGAGGCGAACCTAATGTGTCAACAACATATATGTTTGTTCCTGGCAAGAGCTTATCATGACGAGACCTTAACGCCACCCTTACGCCTTCTTTCTCCAATTCCTGCATAAGTTGAGGTAAGATGAAACAGAAATCTAGCCTTGATAGAACAAGTACATAAAAGTTCAATCTTCTAACACAAATGTCTGTTTGACATCCAACCATGTGGACAGGAGGACTTTCTTACAAAAAAAAAAAAAGGAGCGGACATGAGGACATTTTTAATGAAAAGAAAGTGGTGAATAGATGGCTGGTTATGAGCTCGACTGCACTTTGAGCAACCTAATCTTGGGTCTACAGATGTTCTTTATCATTTTAGAGTTCTGACTGCGAATTGCATGAGTTTAAATGTATTTAATCTACTATATCTGCAACCAACAGCTATCCCCTCCTTTCTAAATTCCAATATGACCAGAGAAGAATTTCAATCGATAGTTATATAACATGACAATTTCAATCGATAGTTATATATAACATGGCTGTGTTCATCACTTGACAAATTTCTTGCTCTTTCTATAGAGATCGAACACTTAACACCACTGCCCACTGGGTAATATGATGAATGCTAGCTCAAAGAACAGATCCATATAATTCAAGAGGCTTTTTATTTATAGGTCAACATCATTCAACAGTTCAGAAAATTGTTTGAAATAAGCATGATCATGGTTAATATAACTTAATGATACAGTCAAGTTGAAAATTCAAGAGAAAAAGACTAGAGCAATTTGAAGAGGACACAGATGGATTATGAATACAAGGTAAATCCAATACACAATAATCATACCAAAGCAATTTGTTCTCCATGCTGAGGATGCCGAGGTACAATGATGGTAATGATATCTGGATGCATTTGCTTCAGTGCTTTGTGTACTCCTAACATGACTGCATATTGTCACAATTTTGGTCACCAGCACAAGGTAACTTTTTAGTCATATTCAAAGTCATTCGACCATGATGTATACTCTATTCACTTCTTTTCGGCTCCATTCAAAGAGCAGAAATTTACTGCAGTCAGAATGGGGAAACACCTTCCCTTTTCCTTTCCACTTAGACAAACACAACATCGTTACATGTATCGTTTTAGAAAAATGATAGAGAAGTACAACATTATTTACTCTCTATCTTTTTGTTGGAGATAGGCTAGAAGCAGAACAAAAGTGCAACATGGCCTTAAACTTTGTTAGCTGAAGTGGAAAATCAAGGACAAGCTGAATCACTAGAAACTTTTTGTTTTGAACAGTGAATGTATGACAAGCAGACTTTGAAGAGGCTAAATCAACTGAGTAAGGCTAAATCAACTGAGGCTAATTGAAAGGGACTTAACAACAGCAAAGTTTGTTCACAAACGTGCCTAGATGAAACCAATCTCAGACTACTACCATGGTATAAAGGCATAGAGAAAAAGGGCTGCTTTAGGACTCTCATCAAACACCCTTTGCCTCAAGATTCTTTGTGTTCCTTCTTCTTGTCCTTAATACATGGCAAACATTATACAGAACGAAATTTACCTTTTTCTTCACCCTTATGAATGGACGACGCCATCCAGACCTTTCTGTTCATTAGCTGTGTCTGCAACACTTCCAGAGCTCTCTGATCCCCTTCAGCAGGGTGGATGTTCCCTACAGCTAAATGGCGAGAAAAAGGAAGTGAGAACAAGGAAAAAGTGATGCCTGCTTCTGGAAAGCAGCGGTAGATTTTGGTATACATAAATTTTTGTTATGCAGTACCAGTAGTTCCAACGTATCATGCAAGCTAATTATTTTGGTACTTTAAGTTTTGGCAATACCATACTTTAGGTCACCACAAAAATTTATGATGAAGGGTGGACACTGCAGCAGTTGAAGACGAATTGCCTGTGTGGTGCTCTGTATAGAAATAAATGAGAAAGCTTAAAAAGGTAAGATGATACCTTTAAAAATGATCCCAAAGACTTCAATGGAAATATATAAGACACATACCAGTGGAAGAATTAGCAAGAACTTAGAGAGCATTAATGATGTCAGAGGAATAATAAATGGCTGAGACCAATTGTCATAAGATTTTGCAGACATTCGAGCATTAAGCAATGCAAGTGCAATCTGAGAATAATGGATGTGTGTAAAACTTGAGAGTGAGTAAAATAAAATATCCACTAAATAAGTTAAACTCTTATAGAAAAATAAATAAAAGATAAATTAGTCGAGATGCTAGAAATTAAAACAGCAGGCATCTCTTAGTTCTGCAGCATTCACAGAATCAGACGTAAAATTACCCTTTTATTTGCTGCACCTATAATGAGGTTTGGCCAGAGTTCACTTTCTATTAATATGATTGCAATTGGCTTCCAGTAACAAAGGAAAGCATCAATAGCAGCAGGAGTGTCAACTGGAGAAAACTGGTACATTTGTAAAATAAAGACATGTCAGAGGCACTCCTTCAACCTTCCAACCTTGGTAAGAAAACCACGCATAACAAAGTAATTGCTACTAATTTTGGATCAAAAAGTGCTTCAGTCTAATCTGTTAGGCATGTCAGGAGGAGCAAAATTCAGAAGAAGCATGTGTCGCTCAAAAAATAATGCCAGAACACCATAAGAACCTTGCAGAAGAACAGGGTGAGATTCTCCCAGTGTGCTCAGAAGAGCCTGTGGTCTACAAAACATGATTATTGATTCTCTTTTAATTTCGCTAGCAAATGTTCAAAGTTTGGAATCATAGTCCCCTGTTGGACAGCTCAATTTAGTGATGCCAAGAAATCAAGCATAATGTTCGTTCGGAAATAGCATAATAAGTACCTGATAGATGACATTATCCGGGAGCTGGTGCTTGATTACCTCACTGTAAGAAAGCAAAGAGTTAAGTGATTTGGTAGGCCAATATCACATCACAAAAATTGTCATCAATAAAAACTTAAATGACAGCACAACAAGCTCCAACATTCAAAATATAAATAAAAGTAGAAGTAAAATAACACTATAAACTTTGAATTCAAATTAAGAGTTAGAGACTAACAATGCTGATGTGGTGGTTGTAGTCATCAAGACACTTACATCAGGCCTCCTTTCTATGCAGCATTTGATCACAGGAATTGCACACATTCCTTCACCTAATTCCACATTACAAAAAACAAATTGAATGAGAAATGGCAATTCAAATTAGATAAAAACAAAGAAGAAAAAGAAACAAATAGACCAAAAAATGGTGCAAATTACTTGGAAAATGAGAAACTAATAGACCAACAAATTTCAAAATAGATTTTCGCTATATTACAGGTACATACACAATTGTGGAGATAGTTAGCATGTACACAAATACAGATACACGGCCCAAGGTTTGGTCAAGTGGTAAGAGCTCAACTTGTGACGTGTGGGTTAAGCAAACATTACAGGTTCGAACCCTGCCACAAGCAAAAGCGTTATGATTAAGTGGAGCAGGATAGAGGAGCAGACCCACTATCCACTAAGTATTGAATTGTGTGGCATCGGCTCTCAGGAATTCCTCGGTTATAAAAAATTATACATATACAAATAGACACACAGAGAGATCATATGCATATGTATTAGGTGTAAGTATATGCATAGGTGTATGTATATGCATATATAGACACACACATACCCCAATTCTACTTATATATAAGTTAGAGCAAGAATTAGTGTAGGTGTGTCCCTCTATGTGTGTACAATTTTTTATGACATGGGAACCCGCAGATGCGACCCTTTGGATGCGCTATGGGTAAACCTCGTTCCTGATGCAATAGCCTGCAAATCACACAGGATAGGTAACTGCACTAGGCAAGCCCTATATGACAAGCTCAAACTGAGAAGGCTGAGTAGGTTTGAACCCTAGTCTCCCATGCGGGAAACCACCAACTCAGCTACCCTTGCGGGGCTACAATAACATCAAACTATTATGCCTAAGTGCCAAACAAGTTAGGGTCAACTATAAAAAGCATAGAACATAAATAAAGTAAAATGCAAGAGAGAGACCAAGGGAGACAGCGTGGAACCAAATGAGAGGACCAGGTGGGCGTGATTGAGAAGCGAAGCCGAGCCGCTCGCGCCACCGCAATGGATGTTCCAGCCCCCGGAACTTGCGCCACCGCAGGTGAAGGTTAATCAGCGGGGAAAGGGTATAAGTTAGGGTTCTGTAAATTTTGTAAAGCAATTCACCTCTCTCCCTCGCCATTGAAGCAATCATTCTTCCTTAGTGTTTACTTGCTGGTAGTAAAATGTGAAAAAGGAATAATAGGAACAGTTCACTAAATTTCACTAAGATTTTAAACTAAAATTTTCAATATTTCAATAAATGCCGACCATATGTTGTTTTTGTAGCCGTCACTATGGCTACTGCATATCAATTTTACAGATATGAAGTAGAGTCCGTTTAGGAAGTTGCTTAAAAGCCACTTTTTAAGAAGTTGCTTTTAAGCCCACCCAAACATGCTCGTAATCATTTTGTTAGGTAACCAGTTTTACTCATGTCATTTACTGTAAAAATTTCGCCCGGCGGCCATTTTTAATATCGGTATTTGGTTTGAGGCCACTATTTTTTTTGGTCTTACATTAGATGTCACTTTTGGGCCTTCACTAAATAAATATTGACTTAAATTCTGATCATTGACTGAAGTTCAGTCCATACGGTCCCTGGACTGAAGTTCCATCTTTAAGGATTGAACTTCAGTCCATATGGCCCTGAACTGAAGTTCCATCTTTAAGGACTGGACTGAACTTCAGTCAACATGGCCCTGGACTGAAGTTCTATCTTTAAGGATTGAACTTCAATCCATATGGCCCTGGACTGAAGTTCAATCTTTAAGGACTGAACTTCAGTGAAGTTCCATCTTTAAGGATTGAACTTCAGTCCATATGGCCCTGGACTGAAGTTCCATATTTAAAGACTGGACTGAACTTCAGTCAACATGACCCTGGACTGAAGTTCTATCTTTAAGGAGTGAACTTCAATCCATATAGCCCTGGACTGAAGTTCAATCTTTAAGGACTGAACTTCAATCCGGCCCCCGGATTGAAGTTCTAACTTTTAAGCGAAAGTGGCCACAAACTAAATATTTTGATATTAGTAGCCTGTGCCCAAAGACCAGAGGCAAAAGTGGCCTTTCGTACACTTTCCCCTCATTTACTTTGTAATAATTATTGCAAGTATACTCACCCAGTTTCAAATCAATATGTGCTGAAATTTAGCCCCCGTTTGTTTATAGTTTTTGGGGACATTTTTTGGGAGTTTTTGGGAGAAAAACTGTTTGTTTATGCTATTTCATCAAAACTTCTTCCAAAAAGTCCCAAAAACTCAAAAAGTATTCAAAGGCTGTTTTTGGACTGTTTTTGGGAAATTTGAAAAACTACTCACAAAACTTCAACTATTTTTTCAAGTAAATTCTATGTCCAAATACAACTTCAAGTTCCAAAAATTATTTTTCAACTCAACTCCAAAAACTCAAATTCCCAAGTTTCAACCAAATCTATGTCCAAACGCTAGCTAAGTTTATGGAGTTGAGTTGGGGTGTTCATAGATCGGTTTGGTTGGTTCTTGCTTAAAATCAAAATCAAATCAATTTAATTGGTTTTTAAATTATCAAAACCAAATAAAACTAAAACCATCGATTTGGTTGCTGTCGGTTTAGTTCGGTTTATCAGTTTTTACAGACAAAATAGCAATAAATATAAGAAGAATGATAAAGAGAACTCTTCTTAATTTTTTTTATTGCATCGGTTCTCTCTATAATTTACTATATGGAAATAACTTCACCTTGCTTCAATCGTGTGTGATTTTATATCTCTGTATGTTTTGTGACATAAAAAGTGAAAAATAATATGACAAATTTTCTATGTGACTCTACATGCTCGTGATGTAATAAGTGAAAAATAAGATAGAACTTTGATCTAACATGGATTGGATTCTTTTTATTGAATGATTGGATTTTTTTTTAATGTCGTAGGAGTTAGGCCTAATGAAAGCCCATTAGTAATTTGATATTTGACCAATTACAAATCTCGTTGAAAACATACAAAATTTACTATATTGATACATACATACATACATGGCCGGTTTGGTTATTTTTTTGATTTTTTTAATAAAATCAAACCATATATTGTCAGTTTTTTAAAACTTAAAATCAAACCCAACATAATAGCAGTTTTTCTTAATCAGTTTGGTTCGATTTTTAACCGAACCATGAACACCCTAGGTGTGGAGTTCACTAAACTTTTCGGAATAAAAATGAGCTAAATTCATACTGAAATTCAAACCAAATTCAAATCTTTGGTTTGAAGTTGAGAACAAAAAAACAAATTTCAACTGCATACAAAAGGGGTTGAAGTTTGCTTAATCCAGCTTAAATATCAACTATAGTAGGCAATTGGAAGTCGTAAATGACCAGCCTTTGTAAAGACATGCCCAAAACTAGCTGAAAGGGTAATAGCACGCCCAAATGTGAGTTGCATGCACTTTCGGAAATTTGAAGGGGGAAATTTTCAAACAGCCAGTTGCCTTTGCTATTTAACGAACAACCAAAATTCAATTCAATAAGTTTTAATTCTAGCCGCATCTTCAACTTCATAATATTGGGACTAAAGTTAGACACCAGCAAATCCTAACTTTAGACGGAAGGAGATATTTGAAGTCTAAAGTTGACGGTGCAACTTCAGACCTTTGGAAGTCTGTTGACGGTGCAACTTCAGCCAATTTCAACTCAACTTTGCCATGGTTTGAATTTAAATGACATCCCTTGAATATTTTCACAAAATGGTTGTGTCTTAAATAAGGGTTTTTTATACAAATATACAAATTTTCATCCTTAATTACAAAAAAATATCAATATTTCTCTAATTACAATGCATAGCATTATTTTTCTAACACATTTAACAATAATCTAACACATTTCACATTCACTTCCCATTTTCCCCAAATTAAAAATTCTCTCACTTACTCTCTCTTTCTCCCATCACTCCACACCCACCCCCACTACCCCAACACCATAACCCCCACCCTAATGCCATCATCACCACCCCACTACCATTACCCTCACCACCCAACGCCATCACCCCCACCCCTACGCAAGCTATTGAGTAGGGAGCAGATTAGAACCTGAATTGGTCAATGTAGTAGCAGATGACCTCTGAGCCATGTGCTTCAAATTTATGCTGCTCTGTTTAAGCTCACTTGGCTCTGGGTAATGGATAAGGGAAACACGCCGCGAAATTTTTCCAACTGCCAAAACATCAAAAGGCATCATTAACATGTCAGTAGTTGGGGAGGGGGGGTGCATCTGAAGGAATTTCACATTTACATATGATAAAACTAGTAGATTTCTAGAGTGAATGGATTGTACTACAGGTCCATATAAAAGATAGTGTTAATGCACAAAAAGCATTGTTGCTTGACAACAGAGACGACCTTGAAGAAGTAGGCATCATTGACTGGTTTACACTGTTTGAATGTAGTCGACACTATGCAATCTCTTTCTGGGAAGAATTCCCTTCACAAATACAGTCGAAAATGACGTTGGAACAGTATGATACAATTTTAAACGACGTTGATACAATCTGAAACAGTTGTTGAAACGGTATGATACAGTCTGAAACAGTGCAGAAACAGTTAGATACAGTGCTGAACGCAACTTGAAACGGTACAGAAATAGTTTGATACAATGCAGAACAGTTTGATACGGTGCAGAACAGTGCAGATACAGTGAGATAGGGAAAGATACAACGAGATACGATGTGGTTGGTAGTTGAGAAACATCGAGATACGGTGAGATACAACGAGATACAGTGAGCATTGGATGAGGAAAAGTGAAATTGGGGGAAATGGGAGGAGTACAAGTGAAATTGGGGGAAATGGTGGGAGGAAAAGTGAAATTGGGGGAAATGGGAGGAGTACAAGTGAAATTGGGGGAAATGGTGGGAAGAATGTAAGGGTTTGGTATGTTATGAAAAAATATTGCTATGTTTTTGCTATGTTTGTAATTAACTTGTTTTTTTCTCTATATAAGGTTATTTTGCTAAAATGTTGCTATATTTAGTAATTAAGTTCTATAAATTGTACTTTTGTGTAAAAATTCCTTTAAATAAGGCTCAATGTTTCTAAAAGATTGAATCTTAATGATCAAAACTAAAAGTAAGAATATATACTATTTAATTCAAATGCATGTAAGAAACACAGGCATGTTAAACATTCGTGTGAGCAAAGTTTTCCATAAAAATGATCTTTCTTATGTTTATAAACAAAATATAAGTGATTCAATTGTAAGACTGAATATATTTTTCTGCAATATGTATTATCTCTTGGTCAACCTAAAGTTTCAAGTGAATAGGAGTACTACTTGTTTTTATTTTAAAATTTTGCATGACTATACTACATGTACATGTCTTTCTCCAATCGAACTTAGTTTTCTTTCCAAAGTAGAAAATTATATACATATACGTTTACATTTTGTGTCAAAGATGCTCATTAAACTAGAATTTATACTATAGTTTTGTTTTTTCCAGAATGAATGGATGCAACTCCTCAATTACCAATCGTGCACGTCGTCCAAAAATCATCAGGACCTCAAACTTCTATTTTTAAAGCTTCTTCTCTTCTGTTTTGTACTCGTCTTTTTATTTTTAATTTTATCTTCATTTTTATTTTTAAGCGAGCAAAAATTACAACGTTATAGGGTAAAAGCTTTCTCTTTACTTTGTTATTTAAAAATAATTTGTTTGAATAACCAGTACTTCTTTTTGATAATTTACTTTTTCAAGGTATTTTAAAATTTTACTATACAGCTAAATGCACGTAGCAAATCAATCTGTCACTTGCACGACTCCATCAAAGTCGAATATTTTTTTTGATATCATGGCTGATATCATGATGCAATGGAAAAACGAGCGGAAGCTACAAACGATACGAAAATGCGGAAGCTAAAACAAGATAGGCGATATCGATGAAGATATCGAGATAAAAAGCAAGACGAGGCTTGAACATTTACCTAAGTAGCACCGAGGAACTCGTCTCGATACACCCCGGGTGAAGTCAAGGATCACCTATACTACGCAACTACCCTCAAGAGACACTCGGCTCTCGCAAATAGAATGATCAAAGAGGTTACGATGTTCAACTTGGAATCCACCAAGTGAAATCATGCCCGTTCACGGGTTCTTCATTGAGATTCACTCAAGAAATACATCATTCTACATTCAAGATTTGTTGAAAAGCAATAAATGACTAAGGGGTCTATTTATAGTTTCCCATTACAAGATTTGCCAAGTTTCTGGTCGCTGCCACTCCACTGGTCTTCGCGATCGCGTGAATGGAATAGCGATCGCGTGGGCACTTGGTTGCTGAGGCGCGCGATCGCGCGGAGGGTGGCGCGAAGGCGAAGAGCAAACAAAGTCTCTTCGCGATCGCGAAGGTGTGCACGCGATCGCGAAGAGAAAATCCTCTTCGTCAGGCAGTAAGCTCAGAAAGTGCTGCCCTGTCTTGCCCTGTTTTGCTCCTCTGCTTCCTGCACTGTTTCCTGCCCTGTTTCCTCTTTGATTGAGCTCCAATGCATGGTCTTCAAGTCGTCTCCCGAGCTCATATCATCCGTGCCTTGACTCCCAGACCAAGTGTAGGTGTCGATGCAATTTGGGCTGCATCATCCTCCCATTCTTGAGAAGATTTCGTCCTCGAAATTAAGACGTCCTCCTCCAAGGTAGCACTACCTACATCAAAAAGGCAAACAAAAACAAAAGCTCCTACTACAAGAGTAGGTTAGTGCCAACGGTGTGGGAAAACACACTCTTATGGTATAACCAAGCATCAATAGCGCTAAAGAAGTCCATGTTCCCAGAGGAACTAGAAAGTACTTGGTTTAACAAGGAAGTGCACCCAACACAAGAACAAACAAAGAGATCAATAGAGTACGGCATATGCAAATTCATGCTATCAAAATCTCTACGATCCCTAAGTTCAAGATTAGCACACCAAAATGTCCCACTACGCGAGTAGGCAAGTCCAACAAGAGTGAAGGCAAGTGATGTGGAAAATTCACTCTTGTGATACCAAGTATCAATACAAATCAAAAAGCTTATGTATCCAAAGGAGACAACAAGTTCTTGGCTCCATAGTGACAAGCACTCACCAACACGACAAGCAAAGAGATCAATAGGACATGGAGCATTCAAGATTAAGCAATCAAAGTCCCTATGACCCCTAAGCTCATGATCAACATACCAAACCTTCAATGCAATATTTTCAAAATGCGGCACAATGGTTTTGGCATGTTCAATTCTCAAAGTGTGATTAGCATATGGGACGGGGTAGGCAAAGTAGTGCAATCCACAATTAGCATCACATACCCCACTCCCCTCCTTAAAAGCCCTCATACTCACACTAAGAGATACCTCCTCACCTCCATTTCATCCTCGAGACAACCCCCCTCACAAGGTAAGCTCTCAAGGACGGCATTATTAATGGTCTCTTCATCATCATAACCCGCACCAACAAGAGTAGGGTCACTAGAAGAATCATCTACCTCACTCGAAGCCTCAAACAAAGAGTTGTCTATGGGATTAAATCCCTCACACCACGGAGGTTCTATTTCATCCTCAACTCTAGTCCGATACAAATCACCTTCACAATTAAAGATGCCCCCACACAATGGGAATATAAAAGCATGCACCTCAATTTCATAGTCAAACAAAGGCATAGTATCAAGACTAGGATTTCACTCTCACTTGAGGAGTCATCATAGACAACCTTGTCCAATTCATGCAATTTGGACTCCTCAAGTTCACTCTCATCCCTACTACGACACACAAATCCACCAAAATCAATTATATCGACTAGGGTAGAGTCACATAACTCATCTTCCCCTCTATCAAATATGGGTGGGGTGTCATAACAAGGGTCACAAGCAAGGTCAACTATCACACTTTCACTAGAGAGAGGTTCTTTGAATGCCGGGCTCACATCATGATGTGGCTTTTCACTCCTCTCTACTAGGTCACACGCAAACACAAGTTGACCATTAGACTCGTCACTAGTTGCAAGATCAATATAGGCATCACAAGCAACAATTAGCTTTGAGTCTCCACAAGACAAGGGATTAACACGTTCATGAGAAGGGAAGGTAACACTTACATTTGAGTCGCTCCCGTGAGCACTCACATCGCTTGAAGTGTCATGTTTAAACCCTCCTTCATGAAACTCACAATGTCGAGCTCCATCCTCTTGTCTTTCTTTCTTATCAACCGGTTGAGGCTCCACTAGCTCGCCTCCAAGAGTACCTACACATAAGCCAAAACAAATAGAAGGAGAAGAAGATAGAGTATGGTTAGAACAAAAGGTGCTCTCACTCCCATTGGGTATTTTTCCTCCTCTCACTTCGTTCATTCTTCGCTCAAGGCCAATTGTAGATTCGGATGATGTTTCATCCTCAACTTGCAAGGGCATGACCATAAGATTGTTGGTTCCGGGCTCAAGTACCATGGGTAACTTGGCCTTAGCGGCTTCCTTCAACTCCCTCATAATCCTATAGCCATTCCTCACTTGCTTCGGCGTCAAGGGTTTGAGTACATACTTTCTAGAACCATGCAAGACCGTGTAAGAGTTGGTCCTACCATCATGTACTACGCTCCGATCATATTGCCATGGCCTTCCAAACAAGAGATGGCAAGCTTGCATAGGGACTACATCGAACATTACCTTATCTCGGTAGTTTCTAATGCCAAACTCAACCAAAGCTTGCTTCACTACCCTCAACTCTCCACACTCACTCAACCATTGTAACCGGTAGGGATGTGGATGCGTTATAGTAGGCAATTGCAATTGGGAAATCAAAGTCTCACTCACTATGTTAGCACAACTTCCCGAATCAATGATCATTGAGCACACTTGCCCCATCACTCGACACCTAGCATGGAAGAGATTCTCCCTTTGCACATGCTCCGACTCCGCAAGACTCATGGCACCCAAACTCCTCCATACCACAAGTGTCGTTTTAAGCTCATCATCTTGCTCACCATTACCTTGGGGAATGCCCAAGTTGTGGGGAGTGCCCACTTGTTGGGGAATGCCCAACGGTTGGGGAATGCCCAACATTTCCTCACTAGTGCCTTCTCTGGCATCCTTTTGGACACTCAGGGTCCATTCCTCTTTGAGGTTATCAAACCTTGAGCTTATAGATCTCACCTCGGCCAAGAGGTAGGCCAAAGTGCTTACCGGGACCTTAACGGTATCATACATGTCTCCGGCCATGTACCTACATAAATCAAAGACAAGAAAGAGGTTAGAGTAAAAGTCCTCACTCGCTCACTCACTTTTGAATGTCACTCGGGTACACTCGTTTAGTGGTGGGGAATTTATCACTCAAGCTTGATCTCAAAGGCTTCCTCGTGGTTGAACAACCACCTCAATAACCACTCAAGTCACAATAACCAAATACTCTTCGGGGTGAGTGGAATTGATGGGACTCGATGGGCGAGCGGCTTTATAAGTGAGCACTTGAGCAAAAAATGTACTACGAGTCTTCTTTGAGCTCTACTCTCCTTCTAGGCACGAGTATCCTATTCGCACAATGGACTAGTACTCATTGGGTAGGAGTGTTACCCTCAAAGTACTAACCGGAAGTGACGCGATCAAATGTTCAAAGATCGAATCGTCACTAAACGGATTCGGGATTGGATGACTTTTGGTTAGTGATCTACAAACTCACCATATTTGATGATACAATTGGAGTTTTGGTGAGCAGAAACTGTTACGAACGCTTTGCGAACAATCTGTCCCAATTCAGGATTTTCTGGAAATGAGAACCCTTCGCTATCGCGTGAAAGGGCGCGCGATCGCGATGACTTAATTGGCAAGGTGTCGCGATCGCGTGAGGCTCTGCGCGATCGCGCAGGCCTGCACAACAGAACCAGAATCTCGACTGCAAACTTCAGTTTTGGCACACAAATCACCCCAATTCAACTTGTTTTTCAGTTTTCAAGCTTCCAAAAGGTGTTTTCAACTGAAGTAAACAATCCCCAATGGTTATACCAATCGAACAATGAACAAACAACTTGTTTCAAGAATTTGGAGTAAGTTCTTCAAAATTTTCAAGAACTTCAAATTTCAAAAGCTCGATTTTCAGTCCGCTACTCCAAATGACGATATGGGGATATCAAAATGACGGGAAAACTATAAGGAACAATCCCCGATACCAAACAACCAAGAATTCACAACATAAAGCAAGTTCTATCAATTTTTGTGAATTCTCAACTTTTGAGATTTGGTTTTCAAGATTTTGATTCACGACTTCAATTCGTGTTTCGTGGATACCAAATCAACGGGAATATGACAACAATCCCCAATAACAAACAACAACAAAATCGCAACAAGCAACGATTTCTAGCAATTTTTTTGTGATTTTCAAGTTTTTGGATTTTTTTGTTTTTCTTTCAAATAAGAACAACAAACAACACAATGATAACAATAACGAGAACAAGACCGAGGATTCGTAAGAACGAAGCCTAGCCGTGCTCTGATACCAACTGATGCAATGGAAAAATGAGCGGAAGCTACAGACGATACGAAAATGCGGAAGCTAAAACAAGATAGGCGATATCGATGAAGATATCGAGATAAAAAGCAAGACGAGGCTTGAACGTTTACCTAAGTAGCACCGAGGAACTCGTCTCGATACACCCCGGGTGAAGTCAAGGATCACCTATACTACGCAACTACCCTCAAGAGACACTCGGCTCTCGCAAATAGAATGATCAAAGAGGTTACGATGTTCAACTTGGAATCCACCAAGTGAAATCATGCCCGTTCACGGGTTCTTCATTGAGATTCACTCAAGAAATACATCATTCTACATTCAAGGTTTGTTGAAAAGCAATAAATGACTAAGGGGTCTATTTATAGTTTCCCATTACAAGATTTGCCAAGTTTCTGGTCGCTGCCACTCCACTGGTCTTCGCGATCGCGTGAATGGAATAGCGATCGCGTGGGCACTTGGTTGCTGAGGCGCGCGATCGCGCGGAGGGTGGCGCGAAGGCGAAGAGCAAACAAAGTCTCTTCGCGATCGCGAAGGTGTGCACGCGATCGCGAAGAGCAAATCCTCTTCGTCAGGCAGTAAGCTCAGAAAGTGCTGCCCTGTCTTGCCCTGTTTTGCTCCTCTGCTTCCTGCACTGTTTCCTGCCCTGTTTTCTCTTTGATTGAGCTCCAATGCATGGTCTTCAAGTCGTCTCCCGAGCTCATATCATCCGTGCCTTGACTCCCAGACCAAGTGTAGGTGTCGATGCAATTTGGGTTGCATCATATCACGACTTCAAATCATGACTATGACTTGCTCACATTTTTTTAAAAAAGAATTTCGACTCTTTTGACATTCTTAGATAAAGTCAAAGTGATAGCCCTGATAGGCCACAAACAAAAGATTAATAACTAAAAATTCTCCTAAACTATTTTGCAACTTTAATATCGGTGTTAATGTAATTACCCCTTTGACTTATAATATTTTCATTTCTAGTTATCCTCTGCAGTACCAAGTGACATGGAAAATGACTTCACTCTTTTTGTAATGTTTGGAGCTGGAAAATAGGTGAAAAGAAGCATCCACATGATGTTTTACATTTATTTTATAATGTTAATTATTCTTTTATATTTTTTCTTTCGCCTGTTCTTGTTCTTATTTTTTCTTTTCCGAAACTTTACATCCTGTGCTAATAAGAACAAACCAATTGAAACATGTAACCTTATAACCACTATAACATCAAAAAATTTTAACCAAAAAAAATAATTAATCAGTTGCACACAACTAAAATTATTGATAACAGTAGACTCAGTTAAAAGGACATATACTTTAACAGTCCAGCTCGCTAGTGATATTGTCTGTTTTGGACATAGAATTTGCACGAATTAAAACGCATCAGTAGAGTCTAAAGCATGCATACTTATATACCTAACATCTCCTATGTGTTTTGTCGACGTGAGATTCTCCTAACTAAGGCATTACATATATATCATAATGCGACAACATGTATTTTAAGTATATTTTATTTCCAATCGTTTTAATTGATTTTTTATTGAGTAAATTATGTTCTGCTTTGCCATAGGTTAATGTTACTGGTTAACTTTTTTTTTATTTTACTTTTATTTAGGAATATGAATTTATTGTTATGATAAATCTCAGTGGTGATTTTCAACTAAATTTATTATCTGTTGTTTATTATTATTATTATTATTATTATTATTATTATTATTATTATTATTATTATTATTATTATTGTGTGTTTCAATTAGTTCAATGTTATTGAGAAAAGATGTTATGAAACAAAGAAAAGTTAAATAAGAATAATAAAAAATTGAATAAGAAAGAAATAAAAACACCAAATAAAAGATTATAAAAATTTAAAGAGAAACTAATTACTATTATTTTTTGTTCGATCTGGTTTTGATTTTTCATTTTAGTCACAAACAAAATTCGATTTAGTGTTATTTTAGATTTAAAAAAATACAGACGGACCAACCCGACTATATAACCTATTTAAATATATATATATATATATATATATATATATATATATTGCATTCTTGATTTCTAGTCAAATTCTTTGCCTTTACATTAACATAATTTATTGCTTTATGGTAACATGGTCCTTTGCCTTCATATTTTATTTTGATTATTTTATTTGATCCAATAATCTACTTCATATTAAAAGTAACACGTGTTTGAGCCATTAAATCATTCATCATATTAATCGTACTTAATCGTGCTGGTTCAAGTGTTCTTTCTTTTACCTTTTCACAAATAGTAATTAGAAAACAACTGCTCATATGGGTTATTTTTTTCATTATAAAAGAAGTTCTAATTAATCTACCAATTTGCAATAATCGTATTATTTTACTTAGTAAGCGAATTATTCTGCATGAATAAATCATTGATTTGTCATCTTGTGATATATTAGGAGGAAGTGGTAAATGTCAATTGCATAGTGTAAAGCATAAGCAAGTTCCTAGGACAACATATAATAACATTAACTTGACATTATTGAGGCAAAGCATTGGAATTTTAAATTAACAATATTATTCACGTGACAAGCAGGAAAGGGCGGTAGTATAAATTTAAACAGAAAACCAAATGTCATATCTTATCGACATATTTGAGGCATTGGAAAGAAATATAATAACAGCTTCCATCATATAATTTATAGAAAACCAGCAAGTGATCGGAAGAAAATCTTGGAGAGATGGATTACGAATGGAAGAATATAGTTTGTCTGCACTCATTTTCTTGCCAGCTTATTGACTTGATCCATCGGGTTAGGAGCATGTTTAGCCCAAGAGTTATCATATTGATTCTCAAATATCTCAAATCATGGTTAGTTAGAATGCCTATAATGGTGAATCCATGTTTTTATGTTGGAATGTAAGTTGTTTGAGTGTTGACACTATATTATTATTTATTCAAATCTATTATTGTACTTTTGGCTGTGGATAAAGTTGATAATGTTCAAATGTACACACATATAATTTACGTGTACACATAATTAATATGTGTAAATGACTTTTATTTATTTTTATAATCTATCTACACATCAATGAAATGTGTACACGCCAAACGAGATGTGTACACATATTTTTGTATGTGTACACATAATTTATTTGTTCATTTTAAGCAGAAGGATAAAGAAATATTGTCAAATGTGTACACACAAGACATATTAACAGAAAAGTAGATAAAAAAATAGAAACTATAAGTTTACAAATCGTAGCAACATTGATTGTTCAACATAATAGTTTACAAATACAAGAAATGAACATATATGGTTCTATGAAACAACACTAGGCCTCCGGAATCTACAACCCTCCACTGGGGACGTGTTATTCTTTTGTGGCCAAGTCTCTTGCATATGCCACATCTATTCTTCCTACTTGTAAATGCTTTACCCACCGATGGCATTCGCTTGGTCTTCCTTCTTCCTCGTGTGATTTTTACAAAAAGCGGCTTTATCTTCCTCTCATAAAGCTCTGGTGGTGTATTCCACAACTCCTCTGCAATCATTGGATAGATTAAGCCCTCATACGCAAGAATGTATGAATTTGTGGAATAATACCCCGATGTATAGTGGTATATCTCGTTGCCATACTCAAACGCTCCTCCATATTGACATCTTATCGCTGTCATAGCATGTGCATAAGGTAGTTTGTCCAAATCAAACCTCCGACAAGAATAAATACTTTTAGTTAGATCGACACTAACAACCTCATTCCCAGTACCGACATTGTACACATCATTGCCAACGCAACAAACGTAAAGCTTGTTGCCCTCTGAGACATTTTTTCTTAATATTTGTTCAATTGAAGGAATACAGGGCTTTGTGTGCTGTAAGAACATGGTACGCCTCTGATGAAACTTTTCAGAAAAATTTCTCAAAATTGCATTGAACATTGCAACAATGAGATATTCTCTTTCATCCTTTAGCATTGCATTAATTGACTCAATAATGTTTGAGGTCATCACACCAAACCTACAGTAATAGTGAAATAGTAATAACTGATTCATATAACGTGTATATATGATTCTACATTTCTTTAAATGACTACAGAGAAGATAGACGTGTACACATATAAATTTATGTGTACACATATTTAATATGTATACACGTATATAATATGTGCACATAAGTTTCTAAATTTTGAAAATTGACACGACCACACATATGTGTAATATGTGTACACATAATATTATATGTATACACATAGAATATACGTGTATACATATACATTATGTGTACACATATGGTTAATGTGTAGAAATTTTAAGGCATATGACTGCACATATAAACGGTGTGTACACAGATATTATATGTGTACACATAAAATAAATATGTGTACACATCATTTATATGTGTAGCAAGTATTACCTGTTGCCTGGAAAGAAGGCTCTGCTCCAGCGCTTAAACCCAACCTGCTCAAGATATGTGGCAACTCTAGGACTTTTAGAACGAATTTGCTAGAAATGTTCCTCGAACTCAGCGGGCATATATGATTCGGTTGCTTTATAAAAATATGATACAAATTCACCACAATGAAGCTTTGAACAAATACTTTCAGCCAAGTGCCACTTGCAAACTCCATAACAAGCTTGTGGAAAAAAACTTGGAAACTGCTTTGGGGATGCTTGGATGCCTATCAGAAACAACACACAGCTCATCAGTGCTTGGGACTATACCAAATTTTCAAAGAAGAACTCATAGGAGGCATCGCATTCCGCGTTTACAACACAAAATGCTACAGGAAAAATATGCATCTCCGAGTTTTGTGCCATGATAGACAACAAAACTCCCCTCTACTTTCCCGACAAATGAGTTCTGTCTACAGCGATGACTTTCCTCATATGTGCAAAAGCCTTATCCATGCACCAAGAGCTACAAAAAATTACATGAACCTTTGGTTGTCATCAACCTTCAACGTTGTATGTGTACCCTCATTTGTCGTCCTAAGCATATAACAGTATGCATCCAATATCTCATACCCGTGCTCCGGAGTTCTTCTTGTCAAAGCCTTTGCAATGACAGTCCCCATTCGAAACTTCCAATAACTAATGTTACAACCCAAATCCCTACGGACTGCAGCTTTAACTTCTTTTATCAATATACCTTTTCTTTTTCCCTCTTCATAACTACTTTCCAAGTATGAACCGATGAGTTCCGTAGAGGCATGTGAGTGATGACTTGAAAGATGCTCTAACCCGCATGAATGCTTGTTCCTGTACACAGTAATGATGAACCTATCACTATCTACGTACTTTATGGTCCGGATCCACCACTTGCAGCTAGGATTCACACACCTCACACATTTTATTTTTGTAATCTTCACTTTCTTGAAACAATAATGCTTCTTCATTGCAGCAAGCTGCAAAGTATTTGTTAAGACGCGCTTGTTTTTGAAGGCTAAACCCTTATAAAAATCAGTGTCGTCGTCGTCGTCCCCGCCCCTTTGAAAGCTGCAGCCTGCTTCAGAACCTCTTACTTTCACCGTATTGCTCTCAACTACAGGAGTTGGACTGAATTCTATTTCTTCTTCTTCTTCTTCTTCTTCTTCTTCTTCTTCTTCTTCTGTTCCTCCTCCTCCTCTTCCTCCATGTGCATCTCCAACATTTTCTTCTTCAGCTCCTTGATTCACTGGAATTTCCATATTCAATGGATCTTGTAGATCCATGTCATCCCATCCACTAGTAGAAAAATCATCACACATCCCATCATTACGCATAGACTGTTTATTTGAAACCTCCACTGACCTATCAACCAAACATATCCTTAAAGTAGGCCTATTTCCAGATCCATCGACATCGGCAAGGTAAACAAGGAGATCCTCGTCGTTCTTTATTTTATAAGTATGACTCTTTTGCTTTAAACAGATGCTAAGCATGTATGTAATGCAATGATCATTTGGATCATGATTTCCCCCTCATCTAGTAATGATCTTGTGAACCAACTCAGAATACGTAATATCGTTATTCAAAATAACTGGTACCGTCTCCCTTGTTGTCGAAATCCACATAAAACATTCTAGGTTTCAATCCATTCACCAAGAAAATCAACTGCTAACAGTAGTACACTCATTTATGGTGCAAAAATACCTGGATGCATCAGAAATGGATATGCATTAGAACTTGAAAACACAATTGAGATGTTTACACATAAAGTAAAATGTGTACACATTTTATATTGACGTGTACACATATATTGGATGTGTAATAAAAAAAAGAATGCAACGTCATCTGATGTGTACATATATATACACATAATAAATTATGTGTACACATATTGTATTGACGTGTACACATATATTTGATGTGTAATAACAAAAAAGGGTGCAATGTCAGCTGATGTGTACACATTATATATTATGTGTACACATAATAATTCTAGGTCGTTTTGTGTACGGATGCGAAGAATATATGTGTATCCGTACACAAAACGACCAAGAATTTGTATTTTTCAAAAAATGCAGAAATGAAACCCAGAAATCACAAAACGGCTTGCATTATACACTGTACTACACTGCACTCTTACCAGGACTCCTTTCAAGTGAAAAACAAGACAGATCTTCAAAACGGGTATAATCGCGGAAAAAAAAATTTGGAAAAGCTTTTGGATTTGAACTGGAATGGGTTTAAATCGGGCTAGAGATGAAGAAAAGCTTAAAATACACTTTAATGGAGGATAAATTTGAAGCGAAATTGAAAAAAAATGGGCGGAAATTTGGGCGGCTGCTGGTGAAATTTTGGGGAAGAAGAAGAAGAAGAAGAAGAGAGGAGAGAGAGAATATAGGTTTTTTTGCCATTTTTGGCTATTTATATATATCCTTTTTGCACTTATTCAAATTTTGGGGGTGATTTTTATGGGACCCCAATACTTCCCTTAATCACTAGTTAAAGGGGTGTCCCCCACGCCCAATTGTTAGAATCTTTGTCCCCTTCTTTTTGGAGATTCATTTGTCCCCCTCACCCAAAGAACCCAAGTTTCTTGGAGCTTTGAACTAAACTTCAGAAAATTTTACTGGAAATTTGTTCAAATTCTCAAAAAAAAAAAAAAAAAAAAAAAAAAATTCATGTCGTAGTCTTAAAACAAATAAGTTTTAAAAATATAGCTATTTTTTTACAAGTTTATAACTGTTGGTTGTTTCTTTTTAAGTTGGTCAAAATTGGCTAGTCATCAAAATCACCCTCAATTTTTATGTAAAAATTTCGCCCAGAGGCCACTTTTAACACTGGTATTTAATTTGAGGCCACTATTTTCAGTGGCTTTACACTAGAGGCCACTTTTGTGGCAGTACACTAAACGGGGCATATGTAAAAGCCCAAATTACCCCTCGTCTTTTCTGAATTGACAGGGGTTTTTAAAACCCTTCTTCTTCATTTTAACCGGTCATTTCATGCATTTTAACTGTTCTTCTTCACTGAATCTTCATGCAAAAATAACCACTTCGTTTGCTCAGTTGCATTACGTACGTAGAATTACATTTCTCTCTTCACCTTTGCATTTTCGCAGGTATAACATTTCTCTCTTTTCATATACGACTTTTTTGTATTTTTTTTTTTTGTATTTTTTTGTGAAATATGTGGTTGTTAAGTTAAGTAACATTATTTAAGTTTAAATTTGTATGTTTTTTCCGTATTTAGTAGGTACTTTTTATTGAAGTTCAAGTGTGTGTGTGTAGTAAAGTTATGTGTGTGTGCGTGTGTGTTTTTGTCTCTGTGTGCGTGCGTGCGTGTGTGTGTGTGGGTCTGTGCGTGTGTTTGTGTGTGCGATTTGACTGAATTTATGTTTGTGTGTGTGATGGACTGAAGTTCCACTAGGATTGAACTTCTGTCTCCAGTGATTGAAGTTTATTCTTAGTGGACTGAAGTCCTTTCCCTCCCTCCCCAATACAGTTATGGTTATTTAATGGCAGTTGTTGACCTGAACTTCAGTACCCCCTCCATTGACTGAACTTCACTAACTAGATATGGACTGAACTTCACTGGCACTGAAATTGCATTGCACTTTATGTATTTTTTTTATGTTTGTGTGTGTGATGGACTGAAGTTCCACTAGGATTGAACTTCTGTCTCCAGTGATTGAAGTTTATTCCTAGTGGACTGAAGTCCTTTCCCTCCCTCCCCAATACAGTTATGGTTATTTAATGGCAGTTGTTGACCTGAACTTCAGTACCCCCTCCATTGACTGAACTTCACTAACTAGATATGGACTGAACTTCACTGGCACTGAAATTGCATTGCACTTTATGTATTTTTTTTATGTTTGTGTGTGTGATGGACTGAAGTTCCACTAGGATTGAACTTCTGTCTCCAGTGATTGAAGTTTATTCCTAGTGGACTGAAGTCCTCTCACCCCCCCTCCCCAATACAGTTATGGTTATTTAATGGCAGTTGTTGATCTGAACTTCAGTACCCCCTCCATTGACTAAACTTCACTAACTAGATATGGACTGAACTTCACTGGCACTGAAATTGCATTGCACTTTATGTATTTTTTTTTTATTAATTGCAGTTTTTGACTGAACTTCACTCCCCTTATTGAATGAACTTCAGTACCCACTAATGGACTGACTTTTAGTACCCCCTCATGGACTGAAAAATGCAGTGCAGTTGTTAAATCATACTGGGATTATGTAGTTTTTTTATTAATTTCAGCACCAAGAACTTATGTATGTGTGTATGCTCAGTCCACATAGGACAGATGTTCATTCCTAGTGGACTGAAGCCTATCTCCCATATGTGTGTGACTCAGTGTGTGCTCTCAGCCCATTATGATTGTACTTCTGTCTGCAAGGATGGAAGTTCATTCATAGTGGATTGAAGTGCACCCCCGCACGTGTGCGACTCTGTCTGTGTGTGTGCGCGTGCGCGTGTGTGTGTGTGCTCCATACCTAGTGCACTGAAGTCTACACCCCCACATGTGTGTGACTGTGTGTGTGTTTTTAGCCCACTAGGGAATGAACTTCTGTGTGCATGCGTGTGTCTGTGTGTATTCTCAAACCTTTATTTTGTTTATTTTGTATGTGTGATTGATAGTTTTTTTTATTGTTAGCTTTTTGCAATATGGATGCTGGAATGGAAGGCAATCTAGTGTATCCATTTGACCGCTGGTTCAACATGAATGCATATTGGCAAGGGGAGCACAATTTGGATAATATCATTTCAAATTTCAGTAAAGCATAGCGTAAGAAGCTTTCAGATGGTGTGTTTGGAAGCTTTCTGAAGTTGCAGTCGTACAAAACTTCTATGAGGTTACTGCATTGTTTATTATTGTCACGTATTGTGAGCAGTGATCCGAATAGATTAAGTTTTAATATTTTTGGTCATCTCATCCATTTTGGTCCCGAAGAATATCATGTTTACACTGGTTTGAGGTTTTCTGCAAACCGTGAGGAATTGTTTGATGGACCTGCTATAAATATGAATCAGAGGCTTCTGAAGAAGTACTTTCGTGGCAAAAGCAATCTTTAGGTGTCAGACGTTCGTAAATTTTTAGTATCAATGACCCCGGCATCTCTGGTTGATGAAGATGATGCAGTGAAGATTGCAGAGTTTTATATTTTTCAGTCAATCATCTTGTGTTCTAACAAAAAAACAAGCTTGGTTGAACTGCATTACTTGGATATCATTGACAACGAGGATCTTTGTAGAGTTTATCCTTGGGGGAGTGCGGGTTTTGAAGCACTAGTTAACTCTGCAATGAGACCTCTTAAAAGTGGTGTAAATTACTATGTGCTGGGATTCCCGCTTGTGTTATGCGCTTGGTTTCTGGATTTATTTGCAACACTTCGTTCTAACTTTTGTACATATAATGGTCATGGCTTCCCAAGGATGGTTAGGTTTATTAGTTTCAAAAATCCTCAGTATAACACCTTGGTTGATCAGTATTTTCATAATGTAAATGTAAGTTTCTATATCTGTGTGTGTGTGTGTGTGTGTGTGTGGTTGCTTAAGTTCTTTATCCTCATGGACTGAATTCTATCCTAATGTACTGAACTTCTTCAGCCTTACTGAAGTTCTATCATTATGTACTGAACTTCTCTTCCATCCATGTATCTGTTCTCATGGACTGAACTTCTAAAATAGTACCAATCGAAGTTCAGTCCATGAGGACAAAACTTCTATTTCTGCATATAAAAATTTTATTCTTATTTTACTGTGGTGCTAATATATTTCTCATGGTTTTTTTTAATAGAGTTTTGACAAATTTAAAATGGTTCCAATTGTTCTGTCTGAGGAAGAAAAAAGGTCGGTGGAATTGAATATGACAGAAGCAGGTCCTGTTGTACCCGTTGTTGCATGTAAACTTTTAAAAGGAAAAGAAGTTGTTGAAGATAGTGAGGATACGTCTGATGATTTTGAGGTTGGTGGGGCTCAGATATATCATGGTGGTGCTGAGAGTGAAGATATTGCTGAGACTGAGACTGAGGATGGTGGTGCTGAGAGTGAACATATTGCTGAGACTGAGGATGGTTCTGAGACTGAGGATGGTGGTGGTGGAACTGAGGATGGTGGTGCTGAGAGTGAAGATGTTGGTGCTGAGACTGAGGATGATGATGATGTGGGTGAGGATGATGTTGCTGAGACTGAGGATGATATTCATGCGGGTGAGGGTGCTTGTGATGATAGGCAGGATGCTCGACATGTTGTAGAGCTTGATCAAGATTTAGTTAATGCAATTGTTAAAGTGAATTTTCAAGTATCATGTGCATTCATCTTTTTCTGTTTTTATTTTAATTGAATATTTTTATCAGTTCTATCGATTTTTTTTTTGTTTTTGCAGAAGGTGAATATAAAATTCCGGAAGAGGATGCGTAGTCAGCGACGGCGCATAAGGAAGTATATTCGTGGTGTAGAAAACAAGGTTTGTGGTGTAGATAACAAGGTTGATTGTGTTCTGGATGTTATAAAGAAGTTTGCTAAGAATTTTGAGGAAAAGGAAGGAAGTTGGAGGAAAGATGTTAGTGGAAGAAGGAGCAAGGAACAATCTGGCAGCATTCGTAATTCCTTAAACTTGTATTCATGTGGAGGCAATGCTAGTGATGGAAGGAAGAGAAAGTCTCCTCCAGATGTAAGAAAAGACTTCAGTCATGGCGCTGTATCCAGGAAATCAAAATCTCCTTCAGATGACAGACAAGACTCCAGTGAAGGCAGTGTAGTTAGGAAATCAAAAAGTTGTTCAGATGTCAGAAAAGAAGTTAGCGATGGTGGTGCAGGTCTAAATTCAGCTATACAATTGCATGGAGCGTCACAAGATGCGTTTGTCAATGAAACCCCTAGACAAATTCATGAACGAATTGATAGTGAATTAGACATGTTTGGTGAGTTGACTGCAGCACAGAAGGAGGTGCTTGAAATTCAATTGCAATTTATAAGTGGAGAGCTTGATCTGTCAACACCTCGCTTGCGCCCTCAGGATATGATTGTGGAGAAATCAGGCACAACTTCTGCACCCATCCAACCAAAAACCTATGAAAGGAAAAGGAAGAAGTTGAAGAAAAATAGTTCACATCCTGATATGTCTAATTTTAATATACTGACTCAAGAAAGTGTTAGCGGGGGTTCATGTGATGCTGAAGATACACCAAGAGCTGAAGAAATTCAGCAAGATATGTCGAAAAATCAGCAGCAGGTTGAACTTGGAAAAGAACAAGGCATAATTCTGCAACAGGAGAGGACCGATGACGTTGAAATGTATAATGTTGATGTGAGTTATCAAGCAGCAAGAGAAGAACCAGAAGGGCAGTCGGTCAATGAAACAGTAGAAGAAGAGGTGATTTCGCACGGAAAGGAGATGCCTGTTGATGTCGTTATGGAGAATGCTGACAGAAGTAACCAAGTTGAAAGAGATTGGGATATGACTGAAGATCAGCAGGCTCTTGGCTGTCAGTCAATTGATGAAGCACCCAAAGAAGAGATTACGACACAGGAACAGGAGATGCCTCTTAAGATTGTTATGGAGAATCCCCAGGCTATTGAGCAAACAAGAAGAGAAGTTGATTTGACTGAACCACAGACTTTTGAAAGTCTTGTGGACAAACAACAGTCAGTCGGTATAGCGGGCAAAGAAGAAGTAATGACTCAGGAACAGGAGAAAGAGGAGTTGAACAAAGAACAACAGGCTGATAGAAGTAACCAAGTTGAAAGAGATGGGGAGATGACTGAAGATCAGCAGGCTCTTGGCTGTCAGTCAATTGATGAAGCACCCAAAGAAGAGATTACGACACATGAACAGGAGATGCCTCTTAAGATTGTTATGTAGAATCCCCAGGCTATTGAGAAAATAAGAAGAGAAGTTGATTTGACTGAACCACAGACTTTTGAAAGTCTTGTGGACAAACAACAGTCAGCCGGTATAGCGGGCAAAGAAGAAGTAATGACTCAGGAACAGGAGAAAGAGGAGCTGAACAAAGAACAACAGTCTGATAGAAGTAACCAAGTTGAAAGAGATGGGGAGATGACTGAAGATCAGCAGGCTCTTGCCTGTCAGTCAATTGATGAAGCACCCAAAGAAGAGGTTACGACACAGGAACATGAGAGGCCTGTTTCGATTGTTAGGGAGATTGCCAAGGCAAGTGACCAAGCCCCTGAAAGTACTAAGGTAGAACAGGCGGAGCAGCAAGGTCTTCTGGGGAAAAGGGACCGAAAGCCCAGTCAGTGGTTGCTATCTCCATATAATACCACAAGGACTAAAAAGAAGACAACTGACTGGAAGGGTAATTACAGACGTAGTTGTCCATTCCACCACTTGAAGATTAGTCCAGCAGTGTTGGATGAGTTTAAATCTTTTTTGCTATTTCAAAGAAATGACACTGAACTTGAACAGTAAGTCTTTGTATTTTTTTATGATTTCTTGTCTGTAGTTTTTTAAGTTCAGTGCATAGTGGATGAATTTGGAAGGTCAATCCCCTATGGACTGAACTTCTTATCCCATGAGTTCTGCCCCTATGGATTGAAGTTCTGTGCATATGGAGTAAGTTCTGTCTGTAAGAATTGAACCTCAGTCAAAAGGCCATGAACTTTTTGTCCACAAGGACGTGCAAAGTTCTGTCCCCTATAAGATTGAACTTCATTACCTATGATATTCTTAAGTTCATTCCTGATGGAAAAGTAACATGTGTTTTGTATTTTGTATCTTTTTAATTAGGAACAATCGTGCTTGTTATATACGCAATAATGATTACGACAGTAATCCATATCAGTTGGAAACAATCAAGCCAGACAAGCAGTGGTTTTTGGAGTTTGTAGATGTTGCCTACCCTTTGTCTGATAATGTTAGTGCATTTTCTGTTCTTTGGTTTGTTCCGTGTTCGTTATTTTGTGTATTGACTAAACAGGTTCATTTTTTGCAGCATATCGATGTTGCTATGTATTATCTTAGGAAGAGGGCATGCTACCATTTGTTCCAGTTTCCTCATACACTGTCAATTACTGATATTGTTTTGGATAGTTATATGTGCTCTATTTATAAGTCAGAATTCAAAGACAAAAAAAGACCAGGTGATGAAATCTGGCTTGACGGTATTGGACAGTATATGTGTGATTACCTTCATGGCCTGGAACGGAGGTGTTCAATTCCCTGGAATGGGGTTGATAAACTCTATTTTCCGTGCCGATTGCAAGCAAAACTTGGTCAAACGGTGACACATTACTTTTTGGCAGTCTTTGATTTGCACGACAAGAAAATACGTGTATATGATTCGATGGTCAAAAGAAAGAAGCCACCAGCAGACAAATTCGACCACGTCAAGGCTTATGCTGTTGTGCTCCCACATCTTTTCAAGTATGTCAACTTCGGGTCTCTACACGATTCTTTCAAAAACGACAAGTTCAATGCTGCCTATAAAGCCCATTGGGTACTATCACCGAATCAACTAGATGGGTAAGTCTTTTCATTTTTGTGCAAGTTTTAGTGCAAAATTTGATATAATTGACTGAACTTATAACCCCCTGCCTACTTTATGTCTTACTCTTTGTTTTGGTGCCTCATTTTTTAGGACTAGTTGTGGCGCTTTTGTAATTTGGTATGCTGATCTGCTGACCAGAGGTAAAAGTGTTGACAAGGTTCAACCAAATCAAATTCATCATTACAGGGAGCGGTTTGGTTGTCAGCTTTGGGCTCATGGTCGTGCAAAGGCTAGGGATGGATTTGAGACTCCACCTGAATTTGTTGAGCATGATTATGGCCAACATAATGAAGACATGTGTCAGTTGTAAATATTTTTGTTTTTATCTTAAGAATTCTTAGTAATATTTTTTGTAAAGTTTTTTGGTAAAGTATGGTGAAACAGATATTATGTACAGATGAACAAATTATTATGCATAGAATTATGTAAATGCCATTTTTGTTGCAGTGATGCAATTATGGAGTGAACTTTTTTTATACCCCCCATGCGTTTGTGTGTGTGTGTGTGTGTGTGTGTGTGTGTGTATGTGTATGTTTGTGTGTATGTGTGTGTTCAGTCCACCAGGGATGAATGTCTGTCTCCAATTGATTGAAGTCCACAGAGGACTGAAGTTTTATCCTTATGACAGAAGTTTACATCAACTCTGTGTCTGTGTGTGTTTTCAGTCCACTAGGACTTCTGTCTCCAAGGATGGAAGTTCAAACCACATGGACTGAATTTCTACCACACATAGATTGGACTTCTATTTATATGCCCTCAATTTCCATCTACAGGGGGACTGAAGTTTTATCCTCAGAGACAGAAGTTTTATCTTCATTGATGCACTGAACTTCTATCATCATTGGTTGAACTTTATTACCCTCATTGTGACTGTTCAATATTTATTTTACCTGTTATGGACTGGTGACTTTTGAACTATAAGTTGCAACTTTTAAAATGTTATTGTGCCTTTTTGAACTATAAGTTGCAACTGTTAGTATTTTATTGTACCTTTTTGAACTACAAGTTGCAACTGTTATAATTTTATTGGTTTTTTTTTCTATAAATACATAACAGACTGTTAATTCTTATCATCTTATTATTTTAGGATTATCTATTTTGAGATTTCTAAACTTCAGGCGCAAGAATGTCTGAAAGTAGTGTGAATCAACCACCACAAGCAGAACAATCAGGTGCACCAGGGTTTTCCCCAGCACCAGGATTTGCACCAGTACCAGTAGGGATTCCAAATAATATACAATAGGAGATTGCAGTCCTAAGGCGGCAGATGCAGGACCAGGAGAATGCAATACAGGAAATGCAAAATATCTATGCGTAACGTCCAAAGGCGACAAGTGCGAATGATAACCCAGGCTATTGAAGCTATAGCAGCACATGTTCGTTTTGATCTTTCTGGTCTTCCACCACCATCTCCATAACTGAATATGTATGACGTTTCTATGGTGTAGAGTTTTTTATAAGTTCTGCGACTATATATGTAACAACAGTTATTAATATTTATTGTTAATTTTTTACATTTACATATATTCTAAGTATAGTCTTTTTTTAATTCTGTGAAAGAAGATAATCAAATGCAAGTGGCTAGAGACTTCAGTCCATGATAATAAGAGTTCTGTCCATGATGAGTTGTGTTTACTTAAAATCCTCATGGACAGAACTTCAGTCTATGATGATAGAAGTTCTGTTCCATGTTGATTTAAGTTCTATGTTTACTTAAACAAGGAGCTTCTAATCCTTATGGACAGAAGTTCTGTCCATGATGATAGAATTTCTGTTCCATGTTGATTTAAGTTCTATGTTTACTTAAACATGGAGCTTCTATCTGTCCCTGAGGATGCTTGTACTTCAGTTATTTTCAGTTAATAATGAGAGATTCAAATATATAAAACATAATTAGGTTAAAGTTCATATATAAAAATAGAAATTGTAATAACAAAACAAACAGTACTGCATAAACTAAAACAACAAACAAGTACTAGAAATTAGTCAATTAAAATTGGATTGTCTGCTGATGCTCCACCATCATCATCATCATCATCATCATCATCATCATCATCATCATCACTGCTTAAATCATCATCATCATCCCCTTCACCAGCGTCATTGTTTATGAGAGAAACACCAAAAACAACAGATGGAACACCATCAATCATCTCGTGCCATAGATGATCAAAACGAAGCGTATGACCTATCCTGAAGCCTTTCTTAGTAAGCATAGCCTTCCAACCATTACACAGCCTTGCATGTCTCCCAACTTTGAAGTGCATCAAATGTATATCATCGTCTCCACCCTCAAAAACTATGCATGCCAGCCCATTTATATTTGGCAGCCTGTGCTTCCAACTGTCTGGAAAAATCTAAAAGCAAGAATATTTCACAGTTAATAAACAAAATCACAAAACACTGAAAAATTAAATGAAAAATATAGAAAATACTCTGGTCATTTGTTTTAACATACAAAATCATCTCTGTTATAGTAAGACGATGTTATTTTCTTCTTGAAACTGCCTAGTTCCTCCACACGATTGTTTTCATCTGCCATATTTTGTTTTCTGAAAAAAAAACTATGTAGTATGTATCAGATGAAGAGTGAATAAACTTTTAGGTTCCTCTAAATGCAGATGGGGTATTTATAGGTAAAAAATCAGTAACTGGCAAGTGGATTGTCTTTATAGTTTTCTGTATGGTTATGGTCTCTATGCTTCATTAAATATAGTCAAAGAAGTTTATGTTTTTTATGTTGTTACAGTTTCTGTACAGTTATGCTTTTTATGGTCTTACAGAAACTGTACAGTTATGGTTATTAATGGCAGTTTTTGACCTGAACTTCAGTACCCGTCCGTTGACTGAACTTCACTAACCAGATATGGACTGAACTTCACTACCCCCCCTCAATGGGACTGAAATTGCACTGCACTTTGCTAAATCCTACAGAAGGTTATGTATTTTTTTTTTTATTAATTGCAGTTTTTGACTGAACTTTTAGTCCCCTCATTGACTGAACTTTAGAACCCACAAATTGACTGACCTTTAGTACCCCTCATGGACTGAAATTGCAGTGCAGTTGTTAAATCCTATCGGGATTATGTTGTTTTTTTATTAATTGCAGTTTTTTGACTGAATTTCACTCCCCCTTCATGGACTGAAATTGCAGTGCAGTTGTTAAATCCTACTGGGGTCATGTATTCTGTGAATTGTGTAGTTAAATCCTAGTGGGGTCATGTATTCTGTCAGTTGTGTTGGGATAGACTACAGAACAAAAGAAGAAAGAATCTTCAGCTTTATCCAACAGTGAAATGACAACACAAAAATACAGAATATCTTTTCTATAATTATAGCAATAGAAATAGACCTTACTATTATTGAAGAGAACAACCAAATAATTTCTATTTCTAAGATGGCAGCACTCATTGATGCAGTTTTGACTGAATTGGATACTGAATCAGATCAGTTTGTAAGTTATTCATAACATTTTTGTCTTTCAAAAGTATTATTTTTGTTATTTGTTGTTAAAAAATAACACTGTTCATTTTTCTTTTTGTTGCAAAGGTTTTGCCAGCATTGTTGGCAATTATGCTTCCCAGACGTAATGTTCCAGCAATTGTAATTTGCCATGGTACTCATTTCCGGATGAACTACCTAAAAGTGGGAAGGGAAAGGTGGTTTTCTAATGGATGGAGGGAATTTGTCCGTAGTAATAATCTAGGAGTAGGAACTAGGATACTTTTTGGAGTTGTTGAATCCTCAGATCGTGTGGTTTTAAGTGCTACTATTTGGCAGGATGTTACAGAACCTTTAAGTTCCAGTTCTAGTTCTAGTAGTGGGTCTGTTGTTGAAGATGCCTGATAAGATAATATCTATGTGTTGTCTCTTATATTTTGTTGGTAATAAATTTTGAGTTTTCCAGAATTTTTTGTTTTCAAGTTCACCAATGCTGCAACAATGACTTTGAACTTTTGTCTCTAAGTATTGATTGAACTTCTGTCTTTTTTAAGGATGGATGTTTTTAATTCATGAGATCAAACTTCTACTCACACAAGGATGGAAGCTCAAACTTATGTGCTTTTGGTTTGTAGAATATAGACTGAGCTTTCTATCCACCAGGAATAAACTTTTGCTTCCAAGTATGGAAGTTCAAACGATATCGACTGAAGTTCTCTTTTACCCTCATTGACTGAAGTGCTATCATTATGGGAATGAAGTTCCTACATCCCACTTTTCAGTTCATATTTGAAAAGGCTGAATTTACACTCCATAAGTACCTACAAATTCAGTCTTATATGGACTGAAAGTGCTTCGAATTCAAATACTAGTATCCAACTTATTAACATACACACAGATAAAAAAATAAACTGCAATGCATTCAGAGTTTGAATACCTTCATTATCTTGAATGTTTGATAAGAAACTATCAGCAATTTGAATATCTTCATTTATTTCTGCACCATCATTCACAGCCAAGCAGTTTCATGAAACAAAAAGAAGTTAGAAAATCAAATTAGTAGGAGGGACATATTTAGTAAAAAAAAGTTTATGGTTAATGAAGGAAGTAGCAGTACTTATATATCCTTGGATAGGGTCGGACTACTGGAGTATTTATGCATGAGGTTCTATCATGTCCGCTGCGTTTGCATCGACTACATTTGTTTGTTTTGACCCGTACAGCCTCAGCAATCGAGATGTATCTCTTTGTTTTCCTTCTTCCTCGTTGTATTTTGACATTATGAGTCTCTATCCTCTGGCTTTTCACGGTATCTGGTACAGTCCAAGAGGTTTTGTGCCCTATCATATTCACCTCACCTTGATATGCGTTTAACCAAAACTCTCGTGAATACCATTTTGAGCAGAACTTAGATTTCAGAAGGCGTCTTTTCTCAATGCATGCAATTGCATGTACACATGGGAGTTCATCAGTCTGGAATTGAAGACAGCCACAGGTCCTCTTCTTTAAGTCGACGTTGAAGCTTTTTCCTTCATCCTGCACATTGAATGTTGTTGTACCTGTGGGGAATACCTATTTGAAATGAAAAATAATAACTTTTGTGAGTCAGTACAGATGTTATTTAAAATCGGCTATTAGTGAGTCAGAGCAAGAATTCATGAGTGCAGTTCTAATGGACTGATTGGAGTTCAAATCATATGGACTGAAGTTCAATCCCACAAGGATCGAACTGTCTGTACTTGAACTTGCTTAATGTTATGGACTGAATTTTGTATCAACAAGTATTTGAACTCCACCCCCCCAGTGGTTATGTACAGAAGTGCTATCCTCAAAAGGTTGAACCCCCTCCCCCTTTTTTTTACTGAAGTTCCATTCACAGTCCTGAATTTTCAGTCTATCTTTATCTGTATTTTTTATACACTATTAGGATTGCATATTTGGTGCTGTATACTTACATTCATTGTGAAGGCCAGTTGAATCTTCTTGTTCAATTCATCTTCTGCCCACCTTGATAAGCTATGAAAAGTCTCTTGAGCAGTAGTTCTTCTTTCACAAAACCATTTCTGCTTCTTAACAATGATTAAATCCAAAAGGCTTAAAATGGGTAACTCTCTTGCTTCAAGTAATGCAGAATTCATCGACTCAACTATATTTGTTGTAAGCATATCATATCGTCGCCTCGGTGAGTAAGATCTAGCCCATCTTTCAGGTGGTTCTTCCATTATGTAGTTGTACGTGTTTCTATCCATTCCCTCTAATTCGGACATGAAATAATGAAACTCTTCACGCTTATAAGCTCTTGCAGCAGTTTGAAACAGACTTATCACTGTGGTTCTCACGTTCTTTTGGTTCAGATTCTTTTCAAAGTGGTAGATGCAGATACCATGGTGGCTATCAGGATAAACTTGTGCAATTCCATGCGCAATTGATTTGTTTCTGTCTGATAGAAACACCAGTTCAGAACGAGTACCTATTGTCCTTCGCAGCTCAGTGAAGAACCAAGTGTAAGCTTCATTATTTTCAGAGTCTGCAATCTCATAAGCTAGAGGGAAGATTTGATTGTTTGCATCTTTTGCTACAGCAATGATGAGAACACCTAGATATTTCGCCTTCAGAAACGTCGCGTCTACTGCTATCACTGGTCGACAATACCTCCACCCGTCTATTGATGGCTTGAAAGCAACAAACATATACATACACCTGAAACATTTTAAAAAATTCTTAGAAAGTTTTCAATTTCCGTAAAGCAATCGAACTCACTTTTGAGAAATGCTTACCGATTAAGACTGTCTATCTTTACATTTGTGTGAGCGCCTGGATTTTTCTCTTTCAGCACATGCAAGTATGAAGGGAGCAGATGATAATGCTCATCAGGCCGTCCCCTAATTAATGCGTTTGTTGCTTGAATTGAACGCCATGCCTTGTGATATCCTATTTCAACCCCGTGTATCCTTCTCATTTCGTTGACAATAAATGTCGGTCTAACATCTGTTCTGTTGTCGCGGATGTTTTCAAGAAAGTACTCACATATCAATGTTGACGTGGCATGTTTTTGATCGGCCTTCTTAACGTCAACAGAGCATGTATGTGTATTCTGAAACTTAATTACCTTAAACAGTGAGGAATCTTTTATCTTTCTTGCTCTAATGTTCCAATCACAGTTTGGATCGATGCATTTCAGTTCATATCTCGTTCTATTTAATCTGATAACCTTGAACTCAAAATGCTCCTTGATTGCCATCTTGACAAAACACTTCATCATGGTTTCCTTGGTGTCAAATGTTAAGTATGCTGCTACATCTTTCGATGATACATCTCCTGTTAATATCATCGCTGGAGATTGTTTCTGTTTTACCCTGGACCTTTTCCGTTTGCTCTTGGCAGCTGGTGTGCTACTAGGGCATTCAAATGTTGGCGCTGGTGACTGAAATTGAGTATTGTTTGGTTGCAGTGTCTCAGCAATGCCAGGTGTTTCAAGTGCTAGGTTGGAGTCAATCTGCATTATCAAGCCTCCCTCTTGTTGTGGAAGCTCTGTGCATGGAGTATGATTATTTTCAATTGCTTGAATGCAGTCGATCTGCATTATCAAGGTCCCCTCCTGGGGTGAAACTTCTGTACGAGGAGTTTTATTCTCTAGCTTCTCAATCACGAAACGACTATTCTTGAAAGTCGGATCATTCTTCAACAAAAGCATGCATGTCCTCAGTTCTTCTTCTGTAGTTACAAGCATTCCTCTGCTCGAGTCCATTCCAATATCAAACCATATATTGACAGTGCCAGTGAAATGTGTTGCTTCATAAATCTTATGCATGAAAGTTCTGAATTCGATCATTTGATTAACAAGCAGAAGTTTTGTTTCATGATCCAAGTACTTGTAATCTTTTGTCCAATTCCCATTGAAAGCAATAACCAAACAAACTGTATCCATTCTGCATTGAATAAGTAAACCAGAGAAAGAATTGTGTTAGTATGAAGTTCAGTCTTAATAACAATGGCAATAAGTAATCACAAAGTCTTGAGGTTGCTTCTTTCAGTTTATAAAAAGCTTTTACGGCATGTGGATTGAAGTTCAGTTCATGTGGACTTAAGTTATTTGCATAAGGATTGAACCAATGAAGTTCAGTCTTATGAACTGAAGTTCAGTCCTAGCGTGCTGGTACTTAACATGGCAATGCCAATAAGTAATCGCAAAGTCTTGAGGTTGCTTTTTTCAGTTTATAAATGAACTTTTCACCCCTTAAGCACTGAAATTCAGTCATAATTAACTAAATTTTAGTTCAAAGACTGAACTTCGAGGTATGCTGATAACACGACAATAGCGATACTGATGTCCAGTCATCAACGGCACATTGAGGTATAAAAACTAGTAAATTTTAAACGAATTTCTCTGAATTCAGTTCACATAGATTCAAACTCAGTCCTAATGCAGCATAACGTAAAATTCAAACGTAAAATACTTAATGAACTGAATTTTAGTTCAAACTTCAGTGCTAGTATGCTTATACTTAACACAAAAATGGCGATACTGATGTTCAGTCATCAACGGCACATCGAGGTATAAAAACTAGTAAATTTTAAACGAATTTCTCTAAATTCAGTTCACATAGATTCAAACTCAGTCCTAATGACGCATAACGTAAAATTCAAACGTACTATACTTAATGAACTGAATTTTAGTTCAAACTTCAGTGCTAGTGTGCTGATACTTAATACGACAATGGCGATACTGAATTTCAGTCATCAACGGCACATCGAGGTGTTAAAACTAGTAAATTTTAAACGAATTTCTCTGAATTCAGTTCACATTGATTGAATTTAGTTGAAACTCAGTCCTAATGCAGCATAACGTAATATTTAAACGTAGAATACTTACAATTTTGAAGCAAAACTTGTGAAGAAATTTGAAAAATTGAGATTGGGGCGTGAAGAATTGGTGAAGAGAATTCAGCAGCAGCAGCAGCGACAAAGTATGGAGAATAACGAACTCTTTGTTGTATATATAAAACGAGGGGTAATTTAGTCTTTTTCCTTTTTTATTTATTGTGGGTGTAACTAAAGTGGCCTCAAAGTTAATGTTTTGGGTTTAGTGGCCTCTGCTATAAGACCAGTGGCCAAACTGGCCTTTTGCGCACTTCGCCCAATTTTTATTGAAGTGAGAATTTGATGAGTAGCTACTTTTTAAACATCTAGATGAGGCACAAGCAGTGATTTAAATGTACTAGATATTTAGCCACTTTCTATTAAGTTGGACAAACATTGCTAATTTTATTCTTTTTCACGAATGTTGCTGCACTTATTCGGTTATTCAAGCTGAACAGTTTCAACTACAGAACGACACAGAGGAAAATCTTGCTGATGGAGATGAACCCAAAGAGCAAAATAGTCATTCCACCCATATTGTAATGGAATAATGGCTATTCCTCATTGACTTTGTAAGTGCCGGCCACATGTAGTTTAGCAGCCGTCATTATGGCTATTGCGTATCAATTTTATTGATGTTATTAGGGATTTTTACACATATATACAAACCTACATCCCTATATTACAAAAAGAAATAGCAATATTTCTTAAATTACAAGAGATAGCATTATTTTTCCTAACACATTTCACAATAATCAAGATATTTTACTTTTATTTTCCCAAATTACAACATCTCTCTCTTTACTCTCTTCCTTCCACCTCCAATTGAGATACAACCCCCTAACGCTACCATCACCCCCACCCCCACCCCCTAGAGCCATCACCCTCACCCCCAATTGTGTCTCCGACGGGGCTCCGTGTTGATCCGGTTCAAATTATTCCCAATTACTACTAATACTGTCTCCGCTGATCCCTTAAAAGAGGCAGGTCTTTGTTCCATGAGAAAATTTCACCATTAAAAGTGCCATTGTATAGGTGTTTTCGAGAGAGTGATAGGCAGAAAATATAAGAGTTGTTGCCATTGAAAGTGGATGCATAGTAGTTTGATATATGTTCTCTTTGCGTCGAAGGTGGAGTTACCGATGGAACTGATGGTAAACTTAGTTGAGAGCAAAAGGAACAAGATGACTTTGTATATGAAGAAGAATCTGAGTGCATACGTATAGAATGATTAGAATTTGTTTTTTTTTCTAGGATTGGCAAGGTAAAGACATGCAATAATTCCCATTAAAGGTAAAGGACATGGAATAATTCTCATTTTTTTACGAGAGAGAAAAAGATTAAAAATAGTTCAAATAGAGAGCTGAATGAATAAATTTATTTTGTTTTGGTTTGCTATTTATAAAGAATGAAATATATGGTATTGGGAAGCGTACTTTAAGCAGAAAAGCACTTATTAGCAAGCACAAAAAAAAAAGAAAAAGAAAAGTGGAGGGTAACAAAAGTGTACGTGTACAACGGTGCTGAAACAACCTGAAACAACGTAGATACATCGAGATACAGTTAGATACTGAGCAAAAATAGTGCAGATACAGCGAGATACAACACTGAAACAGTCTGAAACAGCTAGTAAAAAAGTCTGAAATAAAATATAAAAAATAATGTGAAACAACGCAAAAAAGGTGAAATAATTTATAAACATTGAGAAACAACGCACAAATAGGATGAAGCAATATTGAAACAGTCTAGAAACAACTAGATACAGTCTACAAATAGTTAGATACAATGCAAAATAATATAGATACAACGAGACACAACAAGATACCCTTGCAGGTTACAACAACATCAAACTATTACGCCTCAGTGCCAAACAAGTTAGGGTAAGCTATATTCTGAAATGATAAAAATCTCAAATAAAGGTAAACGACTCCTAAAAAGCATAGAACATAAATAAAGTAAAATGGTAGAGAGAGACCAAGGGAGACACCGTGGAACCAAATGAGAGGTCCAGGCGGGCGTGATTGAGAAGCGAATCCGAACCGCTCGCGCCACCGTAGTGGATGTTCCATCCCCTGGAACTTGCGCCACCGCCAGGTGAAGGTGAATCAACGGCCAAAGGCTGTAAGTTAGAGTTCTGTAAATTTTGTATAATTGCTCTCCCTCGCCATTGACGCAATCGTTCTTCGTCTTCTTCATTAGTGTTTACTTACTGGTAGTAAAATGTGAAAAAGGAATATACCAAATGGAAGGAGTTCTGTAAATTTGGCGGGTGTTTTTTGGTAAAAATTTGACCCTGTACCCAATTTGTACCGTGCTAAATAAGAACTAGTCAGTATTTAAAAAGTTTTAGACTAATAGTTATATTTAAGAAACAAGGAAAAAATCCAGTAAATTTCACTTGGATTTTGGACTAAAATTTTCAATAACCCAATAATTTTTTTTTGAGAAATGTTAAATATGAAGTCCTAGTAAATTTTACTCGGATTGAGAATATGAAGCTACATGAAATTTTCTGGAACTTTGAACTAAATCTCAGAAAATTTTACTGGAGTTTTGTTCAAATCGCAGAATTTTTTTATGTGGCTAATTTTAATAAAACACGTTTTTTAAAATATGATTATTATTCTAAAAGTTTATAATTATTGGCTGTTTCCTTCACAATCACCCTCTTTGGATTGAAGTGAGATTTTGATGAGTAGCCACTTTTTAAACAACTAAATGAGGCTCAACTAGTGCTTCAAAAGTATTAGATGTGTAGCCACTTTCTATTCGGTTTGACAAAAAGCCCTCATCATCATCATCATCATCATCATCATCATCATCATCATCATCATCATCATCATCATCATCATCATCATCATCATCATCATCATCATCATCATCATCATCATCATCATCATCATCATCATCATCATCTTCTTCTTCTCTTTCATGGATGTTGCGGCAATTATTCGGTTATGCAAACTAAAAAAGTTTCAACTACAACAACGAAGCTGAGGAAAATCTTGCTGATAGAGATGAGTCCAAAGAGCAAAATAGTCATTCCACCCATATTGTAATGGAAAAATGATTATTCCTTATTGCCTTGTTAATGCCAGCCACATGTTGTTTAGCAGCCATCATTATGGCTACTGCGTATAAATTTTATTGATGTTAAAACTGGGAAGTAAATATTTCGTTGGGAAACAAGATTTACTCATGTCATTTAATTTTTAATCACTATTTAATCATTGTTGCAAGTATACCCACCCACTTTCTAATCATGATGTGCTGGAGTTTATGGTGTGGAGTTCGCTCAACTTTTTGATATGAAACTGAGCTAAATTCATACTGAAATTCAAACCAAATTCAAATCTATAATTTGAAGTTGAGCAAAAAATTAGCAAATTTCAACTGCATACCAAAAGGAGTTGAAGTTTGCTTAATCAGGCTTAAATTTCAACTATGATGATTTCAAGATAGGCTATTGGAAGTCGAAAATGACCAGTCTTTGTCAAGACATGCCCAAAACTAGCTGAAAGGGTAATAACACGCCCAAATGTGACTGTGTGCACTTTGGAAAATTTGAAGGGGAATTTACAAATAGCTAGTTGCTTTTGCTATTTAAAGAACAACCGAAATTCAATAAGTTCAATTCTAGCCGCACCTTCAACTTCATAATATTGGGAATAAAGTTGGACTCCGTCAAATCCTAACTTCAGATGGAAGGGGATAAGTTGAAGTCAAAAGTTGACCAAAAAATTTCACCACATATACCCCTTATTCCTGGTTATAATTTTTTGTCTCCGCTTAAAAATGGTTTAGTGAAATGGCCTCAGGGGAAGCACTTCAAGTTATAAATTGACAAGTGTTGCCTACGCAGACATCACTTCAAGTTATAATTTGACAAGTGCTGCTTCTTCAGAAAATATAAAGGGTAAGTGCTGCCTGTGAAGAGATTATAGAGGCAAGTCCTGCCGAGGCAATACTTCAAACTATTTTGGAGGGCGGGGCATCACTTCAAGTTATCTGGGAGAATGTTGAAAGAGATAAAAGGTCAAGTGCTACCTAGGAGGCAGCACTTACTTAAAGGGATGGCGGGATGCGGGCGTCAATATAAGATTTTGTAGGGATATTTCTGTTCGTGTGACAGCACTTCAAGGTATGTGGGAGAATGTTGAAAGAAATAAAAGGTCAAATACTACCATGGGGATAGTACTTACTTAAAGTTAGCAGAAGCCATTCTTGCAAACTATTTTAAACGGGGATAATTAGGCAAGCCATTAACGTCAGTGTCATAGATGTGTAATTCTCCCCAAAGTTGACGGTGCAACTTCAGACCTTTGAAAGTCCGTATTAAGCCAATTTCAACTCAACTTTACTGCATGATGTGAATTTAAATGACACCTTAAATACTTCCAAAAAATGGTTGCGTGTTAAATAAGGCTCAATATTAACACCGAATCAAAAAATTGAATCTTAATGATCAAAATGAAAAGTAAGAATATAAACTACTTGATTCAAATGCATGTACAAATATATATTTTTTATTTATTAGTTTGATGTAAACATTCGTATGAGTATATTTAATTTTTTCATACAAATGATCTTATTTTTATGTTTAAGAACAAAATATAAGTGATTCAATAGTAAGAATGAATATCTTTTTATGAAATATTACCTCTTGGTCAACCTAAAATTTCAGCTGAATAGGAGTACTACTTTTTTATATTTTAAAATTTGCATAACCAATATTACATGTCTTTCTCCAATCAAACATAATTTTCTTTCCAAAGCAGGGTAGATCTATGTGGTAAGGAGAGGTGCCACGACACCCGATAGCTTCAGAAAAGTTTACATATATAAATACTGTTACGCATTGGTTAAATACTGTCAGTGGCTCCCAATAACCAAACTGTGGGATGGTGCCACTAGTCGAAGGCTGTCTTTCAAAGTTCCTGCAGAATAACCACCAGGGTTCGAAACTTGTGGAGGGATTTTTAATCTTTCATTTCCTTGCCAGCTTCGATTTCGGATGCTGCCTTTGTTTCTAATAATTTTTTTTTTAGGCTAAACACATATTTTACCCATCGTACTTGTACCAAAATCGTTGTGACACGCATCTACTACAGGGGCGTCCTTTTACATATAAACCTTTAAGAAGTGTAACTTTTATATACCTCAGTTGCTGAGTTGGTTATCGTGTGTTTGCACATAAACCTTGCGTCTAAGAAGCTTTATTTAACAAAGTCTCGCCAAGATAAATGGTCCAGATCAAATGATCCAATGGTTAGTTGGACTCCATTTAAAAAATGGGTCTCCTTTCCCCTCTTTCTTCCCCACAAAAATTCCACGCCATTGCTGACTCTTTCTGAAAGTTTAAGTTTTTCCTCTAAATTTCTCTTTCTTTCACCATAAAAACACCTCAGAAACTTCATCCTCCAATTCAATTTCATTTTTTACTATTTACCCTATTTATGTAACTGTGGGGAAGAACGTGTGTTGATTACGTCTTGTACTAACGCTAATCATGAGCGTCGATTCTATGAATGTAGTAATGTCATAATTATTTAGTCATTTAATTTGTTAAGCTTTTTCCTTTAATTTGTTACTAAATGTTGTTTGTTTTGCAGAACTTCAGAAATTCAAGCTGCATATTCTTTATGTGGTTTGATCCTCCAATGCCAGAACAGACCACAATTGTTATCTTGGGGCTGCTTAGAAGGATGAAGAAGTTTGATGCTTATGTCAAAGAAAACGGGAAGCAAAGAAATTGGAAGAAATTATGTGTGATTTTTTTATTTTTAATGTCTCTTAGGATTTTGTGTTTGGCAGTTCTAAAGAGTGCTACATACTGTAAGATAACAGTTCTCAGAGAGGAGAAGGGGAGGTAAGAATTCAATGTAACAAACTAGAGTTTCATTCATTCATAATAAAGTACTACCATTACATAGATATCCCATTGATATTGAACATAAATAAATAGACTACTAACTTCTAAACTTCACCAGCAGGTGGAAGTGGGGGTGGTGGTGAATTCATAGGTGAAATATAGTCATCCAAGTCCTTACCATGGATTTTCAAGAGAACACGAAGGACTCTTGCTATCCTTCTAATTTCCATTAGTTGGCACCTACGGGCTTCACAGAAACGATTATCAAGTCTTCATGTCATCCTTGACGTGGTGAAGCTGGTCCGCCTGTCATTTTTGTTGCTTTTGTAAGATAGCTTTTTGTGTTGTTGTGGGAATATTTTAGGTGGTATTTATAGATATGGTGGTGGTTATTGGAAGGTTGTAATGGTTGGTGTGAACATAAGATTGTGTTGATTAGTGTAAAATGTGTAATTGTCTCTCTAGATCTGGCAAAAGCGAAAGACTCCCTAACATAATTCGAATGGAGGCTGACCGCTGAGCCCACTCTGGCTGGCATAGTAAACATAGGGGTTGCGTTGATTAGTAGTAATATGTGTAAGGATGATTGTTGGCAATGTAAATAAAAGGTTGTGAAGGTTAAGTGTAATCTTTCTTGATAAACTAATCGGATCTTATATATTTGCATTTATTTAATCTTGGTTAAGTGTTAAGTTCTCAGTTTATATTTGAAGTGGTTACAAATGCTAACAATTTAGATGTTCCAGCAGATTAAACATCACATTTTCATATCAGACACAAAAATGAAGACATATACATGAAAACACAAAAATATTGAACGACTAACTGAAATTATAAAAAAGATGTCTTCAGATTTTTCATTAAAGCCCCTAAAAGGGAAGACAGATCCTTACAATCCACAACTACTAATATGCAACATAACTGTTCAAGTAGATTAAACATCACAAAAATATATCAATAACTGTACTTACAACAGTCAAATTATAGCAAACATAACCACAATGCATAGACTTAATACACCGATATTATTTTGAAGATAACAACACCTAAAAAAAAATCTGAAACTGGTCTGCATATCAACCAACTGTCCTGTTTGTTTGAGATGTTGAATTTGCTTGGCTTGGAGTTGTAGCAGCTATGTTCCTTTGTCTCTAGAGCGCTTTCTTACTTGTAGATCTTTTCCTATTCCACCTTAGTCTCTGCCTTGGCTTGATGCACACTTTAGGATGTCAGCAGATGATCTTGTAGCCCCAATGTTAACAACTCTTGGATTGCCACCACCCATCTTTATAATGGAAAAAATGAATTAGTTTAATTGTTCATACGTGAAAGTGAATTCCTATTGAAAAATTGATAAAACATAAGTGAATTCTTACTGAAAAAGAAGTGAATCCATTTCTTGCATGGAAAAGAACATATGCTCGTGTGCTTCCTCTACCTGTTGTTGCTCCTCTGCCCACGTTACCATTTCCTCTACCCAGATTAGGTGGTATTGCTGTGCCAGTTCATCTGCCTTTACTAGTTGGTGCAGTTGTGCCAGTTCCCCTGCCTCTACTAGGTGGTGCAGCTGTGCTACTTCCTCTACCCAGATTGCTACTTCCTCTACTAGCCGTTGTACCTGCAGATGTGTTAGAACCTCTTCCCTAGCTGAAGCAGGTGTACTAGACATCTCCAAAATGGGAAATATGATTTAGTATAAGTCTGCAAGTATAAACTATCTGTCCAAGGATAATTGGAATGCTTACAAAAGTAGATGGACCAACCTCTCTGGGTCCTTTTGGACAACATCTCTTGTTGTGTCCATACCCGCCACAGTTAGAACACTTTATATCCAAACCCTTCCATGACAACTTACTTGACTTGGAAGCCTCTGAATCCTCCTTTTTTATGCTTTTTTTGGGCCTTCCATGCATCTTTCTAAATGGTGGTGGTTCAATAGGAGGATTGGTTGTAGCTGGCACATAGATATGTTAGACATAGGCTACATGTATGTAGAGTAGGCCTTAAGATAGGTTTTTTTGTGATACCAATGAGAAATATAATTGGTGGGCTCAACATTCATATGGTGGAATGCAGCAATGGCGGCACAAAGAATGGCCTTAAAGGTCCAAGATCTACTACTACAATGATGTATAGTCATATTAACCTTGTACTTAAACCTATCCTCAAGAACCTCGTATCCATCACTACCATTCCAAGTGAGAGTACATTTCATAGACTTCTCCTGGTTGTCTTGAAAAATCTTCACAGCAATTGAAGATATGGGACACCACTAGCCCTTAACAAAGTCTCTTAACTTTCATATCCTTTGCATCATCTTCACTCTAATGTCCTCTAATATAGTGATGATGGTCTTGTGCCTCTGTTTAAGTATCCAAGCATTGAAGGTTTCACACATTGTCAATTATACTTGACAACATATATGAAATAAGCTATGCACCAAGTCTCTTTCCTGTACTTTAACAAGTCTTCACAAATGTTCTGTCCAAACTTATCCAGCTGCTCCATGTTGAAATTAAGTTCAACAACACATGATGATCTTGCACACCTCTAGAAAGTGTTCCTCCTTTCCAACCCTCTCCATTTTTTTTGACCAGTTGGCTAGAATATGTCTTGCACATTTTCTATGCTTACAATAAGGAAGAAGATCCCTTACAACAAACCTTACGCCCTGAAAAAGACAAAGAATAACAGTTAATATACGTGGTTGTGAAATAAATTAAGTCATAGCAGGAAGAAGGGTACTTTTTGCATATTAGACATAATGACCAAGTCTCTGCCATATTGCAGATTCAAATATTCTATCATCACTTTAAAAAACTAGCTCCAAGTGGTATAGTTTTCAACTTAAATGATGGACCATGCAATTGAGAACATTTGGTTGTTCCCATCCTTAGAAACTACTACTAGAAGCTGCCCCTTAGTTAACCCTTTAAGAAAATACTCATCCTCCCCAATAACCCTTCTGCAACCTTCCATTCACCTTTTTTGCATAGCATGAAAATAGACATAAAACTCTGGAATACATGCTTTTCATTACCATGATCCACTAACTTTTTAATACAAGTACTACTAGGGTTATACTCCATAATAGTGTCCTTATAGTCAAGCAGTCTTCTAAACTCCTTCTTTACATCTCACATTATCTGTTTCAAAACCTTTGCCCTAGCTTTTTGGACAGTGAATTTGCCCATATATATGTCTAGCTCCTAAGAACTTTTGCAAGGCAGCTGGAGTTGCACAAGTTATTTTTGTTGGTCTTGTAGCACTTATGAAAAGGGACATAATTCTTCACTACAATATAATGTTGTTACTTTTGCCATCAACACTAGCAAATAACTTCCATGGACACCCTTCTTTACACCTTACACTCACCCTCTTTGGTTCATTAACCCACTTATTAATCTGAACTCCTCTTTGAATTGCATATTTGGTAACTGCCTCCTTAAATTGATGCACACTTGTCAAACCCAACTCTCAGAAAATTTTCTCACAAGTTGGATCAAATTTCAGCATGTTTTTCTTCTTCTTGTCAGCCATTTTCCTCTTAAGTTCTTCCCCATTCTCATTTTCATAATCGGAATCAAAGCTATCAGCATCAGAAGAACCATAGTATGGATCATCACTTCGAAGTAAGCCCTCAAACCTACTTCTCTTGCTTCATGTTTGCAACTCATCAAATCCAATATCAACACCTGCTTCCCCCAAGTTTATATCACCTCTATCTTTAGGCCTCTCACTCCTCTTTCTCCTTTTATACTTTCTCAATTCTTTCCTAACCTTATTAGACTCAGGATGTACATCTGATCCATAATATTCATCATCAGTTACATCTACATCAACCCCATTACTCTCAGAATTAGAACTAGTATTAATTTCATTTGCATGTTCATCCTCACTTGATTCAGGTTCTTCATTTACTTCCTCAACCCAATCACCATCTGAGTCATCACCTACTACCTCTCCTATAGGGACGGGAGGAGTTGCATCAATCATATTTAAACCACAAATTATAAGAGTGTCATTAATAACTGTTAAAGGGGCAGCATGTGTGACATAGATTTTTAGTGTATTATAATTTTCTAATGAATTAGAAATGTCTAAGATATCCCTATCAGTCACAATATTTACCAATAAATCAATGCTATCTTGTGGACATATGTACAACCCAACAACATTAGTGAGCCCCAAACTCCTTTGTGTAGTCCCTAAGTTCAAAAAAGGAGAGCGTGTCTACATCCACGTCAATGATAAAAAATTCACCACCCCCAACATAAGTAGGAAATTGACCATGTATTAACACACCCCCGTGATGGAACGTCAAGGAAATAATTTTAAATGATATTTTCACTGAAAAAAAATAAAAAAATTTATTCAGATTCATATGGCTTGGATTAAAATATAGGCTAAATACACACGCAAAGATGCAAACATGACAAAAATATCCTAGCTTTAACTCCTTTAACATAAAAGGTGACAAAATCCTAGAAATATGCTATAAAGGTCAGTGCTTTACATTGAACACGACAAAAATATGAGATTCCATAAATAAATGTCAGTATTATACCTAAAAGGTGAAAACCCTAAAAAGAATTACACTAACTGGACCACAAAATCATAATACAAATAAAATCAGAAAAGAATAAAAAAAAACTTACCTTAAATTGATGTAATATTCCAAGTTTAAAAGATGATTCATTCGTCTTGTAGTTAATCCAAGCCACATGTTCTTCCTTTGATGTCGCAGTTATTTTAGAAATATGGGGTGAGCGGGGGGGGGGGGGGGGGACGGAGGTCAATTTAGGGTAAATATAATTTATAGGAGGGTGTATGGGTCGGGTGTTAGCAAGAGTAGGATTAAAATAAAATGGGTTGGGTGAAATATAAAATGGGTCATTTTTTTAATAGATGCCGAAATGTTGTTGAGTTGTTTTCCACGTGGCCAACGCGTATTTGCACGTTATATTGTTTAATGAAGTCACAACAAATGAGGTGTGTAAAAGCTACCCTTCTTAAAAAAATTATGTGTAAAAGGATACTCGTGTAGTAGAGGTGTATCACAGGGATTTTGGTACAAGTATGATAGGTAAAATAGGCATTGAGCTTACTTTTTATTTACAACTTCTTTTCTCGTTTATCCTTTTCCTTTTTTCTTTCTTTTTTCCTTTGCACACTGACATTGTTCTTTTAATTTTGTGATCTAGATTAAATTTACAGAGCTGCCCTATTCTTTTTATTTTTCTTGTTATGCCTTTATTTTTTTTCTTCACACTGATTCTTGTGTTCGTTTACATTATCAGGTACCAATTGTTCCGACTCCGTCAAAACTACGAGTTAATGAATTAAGTAGAATATTTTTCATAAATCTCATTGATTTTTCTAAGTAATATGCATTTATCTATTTTTAATTTGATTAAACTTCAAAGTTATAATATTTTAGTAATTGCCTTGGTATATATAATTAATTTTCTAATACTTATGTACAGCGAATAATGAAATATTAGTAAATTATTTAGTAAAAAAAGTATTTTAAAATTGTGATAGTCATTTGCCTAGCCGATTTGATTGATAGATGAACTTCTTTTGTTCTTGGAACATTTTTTTATTCTTTTAATAATTTTATGCAATCAAACTAAATTCTTCAAAAAATGGCTATTTAAAGTATATAGTATATATTAAGACGATCATTATATTTTTTCGTTCAATTAATCATTATATTATTATAACTGAAAAGATTAATAATACGTACCGAAGCTCAAGTTAGTCAAATCGACCAAATGCTTATCGTATTTGAACCATAAAAAAAAAGAGTTATATCCTATTTGGACCGTTAAAAAAAGAGAGCTACGGCACATCTACGTTCAATCAAAGAATTGAATACGGCCCTCGATATCTCCACACTCTGGATCCACCCTTATTCCAAAGTAAAAAATTATATACGTTTACCTTTGGTGTCAAAGATGCTCTTTAAACTGGAATTTATATTATAGTGTTTGTTTTTCCAGAATGAATGGATGCACTCCTTGATGTTGGTCATAGTTATGTATATTTTGATATCAATTCACTTCTAATTTTATCGTCCTTTGCGTATTTTTGTGACTAAATATGCTCAACTATTTTAAGTTGTTGATATTATATTAATTGGATGTTGGTATAATTTATTAGGATCAATTGAAGTTAATATGGAGCAAATTGGATAACAATTGATGGAGTTATGAAAAGCAAGAGGTCCTGAGCTAAACAAGATGTTGCTGCATGTCTTAAAGTGAAGCAAAGTCCACTTTTCAATTGCCTTAGCAGGAGAGTAGATGAGCAAAAGAATTTATAAGTTTGCTACAGCAAGAAGGCACAAATGGCAATAATTTAGTTGAATCCTAGTGTACTTTGAAAAAAGAAAAGTTGGCCAAAAGGAAGTCATGTACCAAGACAAAGCAAGACAAAGTTTGAAGGTTACAATCCTAATGGTATTTGGAGTTGCAACGCACAGTAAAATTAGAACTAGTAATTTATTATGAAATAGGAGAAGCTTTTCATGAAATTAGTAGGAACTGGAGAAAGTTACTTTGTTCTCTATATAAGGGATTCACGCTGGAACAAGAGGGGGGCAGCACCCACTGGAGTCTTAAAACACCAAGTTCTTCTTTTTTTTATTTATTTATTTATTTAGTTTGTTAGTTCTAGGGTCGTGGAATTCTCCATGAATGTTGATATTCAGATGTTAATTTGATTTTATTAGTTTATCATATTGGGTTATTTATTAAATCCTGGTCTTAATTATTTGATTGCTTTATCACCAATTGAATGCTATTTATGAATCTTGAATTGAACTTGGGAAAGGAAATTCTTGATTGCAATAGGATTTAATAGGCCTATTCTTGAACCTGGGCATTGGGGAATAGATTAGCGGATAAGGATAAGAATATACCTATTCGCCTTGCTTAGTCAATATACAGGAATTATTAATGCATTCTTGTTAACTTCTGATTCCATAGGAATATTGACGTTGGATTAACTTGAATAGGCGAGCAAGATATCAGAAGAGTCTTGTGAGCAATATTAACCCTGTCGATTAGTAACCCAGATAAATTAGTTTGTCAAATAAACTGAAGAATTCAACAGGATTGGTATATTTCCCATAACCTTGAAATATTATATTTTATTAAACTCGACTCCCTACTTGTTCTAGTTTATTAATCAATCCTTTAGTTTTATTAAATAAGTTTAGTTAGATTAATTCTTGATAAAGTATCAAAATCTTCTTGTTTAGATAATTAGGAATTGTTTGATTTAGTTAATAGTCAATCACAAGTCTCTGTGGGACGATATGTGATCTTATCACTTTATTACTTGTCGACCACGTATACTTGCGTGTGCGTTTGGGAGCAACAAGTTTTTGGCGCCGTTGCCGGGGACTTAGAAATTAACTATTTTTCTAAATTAGACGTTTACTTTTTATCTATTGAAGTTTTCCTTATTATTTATTTAAATTTTAGTTTAGTTTAGTAGTGTGTTACTTTTGTTATCATGACAACTATTAATGAAAATTGGTTGAATGATGGTTGCTTAAATTTTGATGATCTCTGTTTACTTTGTGGAGGAACCCACTTGTGGAAAAATTGTCCAAGTCTTTCGACCCTACGGGACTGGTTATGTGAATTTTCTACGACCTTTGATTGGAACTTTTGCCAATTGTGTGGTGGTCAGTGGAATGATTGTCCTAAGTATCATATTCCTTCTCCTAATAATTTATGTGATGATTCTAATAAAGTTTCTGAGTTTGACAGAAGCAATAAAGTGCAGGTTGTTAGCGAAACTTGGTTAATGGAGCAAGACAAACTCTTAGAAGCTTATAAGGATTTCAGGAATGAACTTACAAATATGATGAGACAGCTTAGGGAAGAAAGAGTGGACCTTAGACAAGAGATCTATCAATTTGGCTTGGCTATTCATGGTTTGGAGGTGAATATGAGTGATATTGTCGAGGTGTCTCAGGTTCAATTACCAATTGTCGTGGATAGCAGCTATGAGATAGAAGAAGGCATTGGAAGCCAACTTGAGGTTCAAAACGTGGAATTCCAACCATTCGACCATGTAGTAGTTGATGATGGCGAGAGTGAACAAATTGCATTAGAGTCAACTGAGAAAATAAAAAAAATCATGTTTACGGACTCTAGCATGTGTAAAATTGAGGAGGAACAATGTACTTATTTTTTGAAATTTGTAATGCCGAGAAGACAAAACGACATCCCTCACTTAAATGCCAAAAGGTGCAAGATGCGACACCGCGTGTTTGGTAATTTTGGATTGATAGCACCACCCCAAGAGCATAGTCATAAAGTTGAAGCTAAATTGGGGAGACAATTCATTAGTTCGAAGTGGAGGCAAAAGTGGTAAAATTGGTATCGACGTGCCGCAACTATAAATCAAGCACTTCTTGGGAGGCAGCCCAAATTTTATTGCTTTCTGTGATCTAGTAAGCAAGGTCATGGAAGCAATGAACAATTGCGGAAAAATAAGTGAGGAGATTGTCTAACGCTCAGGGATATAATACTACTGACATAGCTTTAATGAGAGAAAATTTTCAAGGAAATAAAGGGGGAGGCATCGCTTCTTTAACGTGAAAAAAAGTTGCAGATTGAAGCAGTGAAGTTTTAGCCATAGCATAGAACCTGGCGTCCTTCTTTAAATTGAAAAGAACCAGTGAAGCGTCGCATCATCCTCGCGCGCAAGGTAAGTTGGTAAACTGTACTCTTTTAAAAAAAAAACTCCCACCCTTAATTCTACTTTCTCCACATCCCCATCTCCTTGTGTCTTTACCTCACGATTGCAACACCACTGGTCTTCTACGATCATCTACTGGAACTCAGGTGCACTCTGAAATAAATGGCTAAGAAGAGGAATGCAGATACTGGAAGGAAGAAAGAAAACAAAAGTGGCAGCAGACCAAAAAGTGAACCTGGAACCAAAGAAAGACACTGCCTTGTTTCTCGAACACGAAAGAAAAGTGAAACTTGAAGTACGGAGTCTGTTGCGCTAATTGTTGCACCTTGCTGTGATGCTCCTCCATCATGAGGGAAGTTTCTTATCACCCTACTTATTTTTTATTTTTATGTGCATTGAGGACATTGCACAATTTTAAGTGTGGGGTGGAGGATTCATAATATTTCTTGTATAATTTTTCCTTTAGGTTGTCAATTGACGCTTCTTAGTTTATTTCTTATTTTCTAGTTAGATTGTAGTCAATTTAAAAAAAAAATAGAAAACATGAAAATACCAAAAATATAGTTTTTTCTTTTAGTAAGTTGTTTCTTAGTTTTTTTAGTAGTCACTTTTAGAATAGATAATAATCCCCCGTGGTTTTTCTTTGGGCCTCGGTTCTTTTCCATGGGATGTACAGTTGAACTGGGTACTTTTTATTCTTTTTAAATAGTCATTAGTTGTAGTAAAAAGAGAACAAAAAATCCTTAGCTTAATTACTTATGACTAGAGCCTGATGACAAATTATATGATGGAAAAATGAACCATTCGGAGAGTAGGGAAGGGCCTGATTCTTAGCCTTAACTCAAGTGCATGTGCCTAAGTCCTATGGTGTCCACTACACTTTGAGCACTTTATTTTTTCCTATATACTTAAATAATTGTGAACTTGGCCTTTGATTAGCAATGATGAAGAGAATGAACATAAGTTAGAAAGAAAAATGAAAGGAAAAAAAAATGAAAAAAAGTAACAAAAGGATGATTGAATTGAAACAACCAGTTTTGATAGCCAATGAAGGAGAATGATGCAAGGAAGGTAAAAGAGAGAAAAAAAAAAGGAAAAACATGTGCAAAGCACAAGAAAAAAAAGAGAAATAAATGATGGGGGCAATGTTCCTATGCTCGGTTAAGGGTGATAAAAGCCTCGAGTATGAACACGCCAAAGGCACCCTAGTGAGGTTGATGTGTCTCATTGAACTCCTAGGTCCCCAATCATCCAAGTGTTTTGAAAATCGTAAAAAATACCAGTTGTTGACCCTTGAGGCTTAAAAATGGATGTTGAAGTTAATTATGATATATATTAGTTAATTATTTGAAATTAAGTGAATTATCTGAAGTCTTGCCGCTTAGGTCCATTGTTTCATTATTGAATTCGTAGGGGGAAACAATCACACACACTGTGGACCCTTGAATTTATGGTGCTTGCATAAGAGTTAAGTTAATGCATCAATCTTATTTCCCGAATATACTTAATGGATTGTGATCTTGATATTGTGGAAGGCTTTGGTATTTTGAGTTAGGTGAAGCCATAGGAAAAAGAAAGAACTCTAGCCTTATGAGCTTAAATGAGAATTGTGGTGTAGCAATAGTGTTGAAGTCTCGTGATGTTTAATTGTTGAGTTATTTAAGTGAGTTGTTGAGTTTGGCTTGTTCGAGGACGAGCAATAGTTTAAGTGTGGGGTGTTGATGTTGGTCATAGTTATGCATATTTTGATATCAATTCACTTCTAATTTTATCGTCCTTTGCGTATTTTTGTAACTAAATATGCCCAGCTATTTTAAGTTGTTGATATTATATTAATTGGATGTTGGTGTAATTTATTAGGATCAATTGAAGTTAATATGAAGCGAATTGGATAACAATTGATGGAGTTATGAAAAGCAAGAGGTCCTGAGCTAAACAAAATGTTGCTGCATGTCTTAAAGTGAAGCAAAGTCCACTTTCAATTGCCTTAGCAGGAGAGTTGATGGGCAAAAGAATAAGTTTCCTACAGCAAGAAGGCACAAATGGCAATAATTTAGTTGAATCCTAGTGTACTTTGAAAAAAGAAAAGTTGGTCAAAAGGAAGTCATGTACCAAGACAAAGCAAGACAAAGTTTGAAGGTTACAATCCTAATGGTATTTGGAGTTGCAACGCACGGTAAAATTAGAACTAGTAATTCATAATGAAATAGGAGAAGCTTTTCATGAAATTAGTAGGAACTGGAAAAATTTACTTTGTTCTCTATTTAAGGGACTCACGCTGGAACAAGAGGGGGGCAGCACCCACTGGAGTCTTAAAACACCTAGTTCTTATTTTCTCTTTTTCTTTTTTCTTTATTTAGTTTGTTAGTTCTAGGGTCGTGGGATTCTCCATGAATGTTGATATTCAGATGTTAATTTGATTTTATTAGTTTATCATATTGGGTTATTTATTAAATCCTACTCTTAATTATTTGATTGCTTGATCACCAATTGAATACTATTTATTAATCTTGAATTGAACTTGGGAAAGAAAATTCTTGATTGCAATATGATTTAATAGGGCTTGTTCTTGAACCTGGGCATCGGGGAATAGATTAGCGGATAAGGATAGAAATATACCTATTCGCCTTGCTTAGTCAATATACATGAATTATTAATGCATTCTTGTTAACTTATGATTCCATAGGAATATCGGCGTTGGATTAACTTGAATAGGCGAGCAAGATATCGAAAGAGTCTTGTGAGCAATATTAACCCTGAGCAATATTAGCCCTGTCAATTAGTAACCTAGATAAATTAGTTTGTCAAATTAACTGAAGAATTCAACAGGATTGGTATATTTCCCATAACCCTGGAATATTATATTTTATTAAACTCGACTCCCTACTTGTTCTAGTTTATTAATCAATCCTTTAGTTTTCTTAATTAAGTTTAGTTAGATTAATTCTTGATAAAGTATCAAAATCTTCTTGTTTAGATAGTTAGGAATTGTTTGATTTAGTTAATAGTTAATCACAAGTCTCTATGAGACGATACTTGATCTTATCACTTTATTACTTGTCGACCACGTATACTTGCGTGTGCGTTTGGGAGCAACACTCTTCAATTACCAATAGTGCACATTGTCCAGAAAGCAAGACCTCAAACTTCTATCTTTAAAGCTTCTTCTCTTCTGCTTTGTACTCAAATTTTTATATATTCATTTTTTTTAAGCAAGTAAAAATTACAATGTTAAAGGGTAAAAGCTTTCTCTTTACTTTTTTTTTTTGGCTAAAAAACAAAGAATATTTTGGTTCTAATAACGGGAATTTTCCATAAATAGCCGCTCTAATCTGTATGCATAAAGTATGGAAATATTATGTACATAGTATACAACATTATGCATAAAATATGTATTAATTATGCAAAATATGGCTATTTTTTGTTAAATTCATCTAGCATTGTTTATGTAGTATAATTTTTCCAATAACCGAAATACTTCTTTTCGATAATTTACTTTTTCCAGCATTCTAAAACTTTTTTATACAGTTAAATGCTCGTTGCAAATCAATGTGTGACTTGCACGACTCCATTAAAGTAGAATATTATTTCTGATATCATGGCTGGATACCACGACTTCAAATCATGACTATGACTTGCTCACAATTTTCAAATTTCGAGTCATTTGACATTCTTAGAGAAAGTCAAGTGATAGGCCATAAACAAAGGGTTAATAACTAAAAATTCTCCTAAACTATCAAGTTTTCGCGACTTCAATACATAAATTAAATTAGGATTTTTTACATAAAAGTACAAGTTTTAGAACTTAATTACCAAACATAGCAACATTTTAACAAAATAACCCTATATAGAGGAAAACACAAGTTAATTATAAATATAGCAAAAACATAGCAATATTTTCCTCTAACATACCAAACTCTTACATTCTTCCTCCTATTTCCCCCACTATCACTTTTGCTCCTCCCATTTCTCCCTATTTCACTTTTCCTCCCACCACTTCCCCCAATTTCACTTTTATTCCTATCATTTCCCCCAATTTCACTTTTCCTCATCTCATCCTCGATGTATCTCGTTGCATCTAACCGTATCTCAATGTTTCTAGCTGTTTCTAGATTGTTTTAGCATTTGTTTCATCCCGTTTGTGCATTGTTTCTCACAGTTTCTAAAATATTTCACCTTTTTTGCATTGTTTCACATTATATTTTGTATTTTATTTCAAATTTTTTCCTAGCCGTTTTAGACTGTTTCAGCACTATATATGTACTATTTTTGCTCCGTATCTGACTGTTTCTGCACCTTTTCAACTGTTTCTCCAGCACCGTATCTAACTGTTTCTGCACCGTTTCAACTGTTTCTTCAACACCGTATCTAACTGTTTCTGCACCGTTTCAACTGTTTCTAACTGTTTCTGCAGCACCGTATCTAACTGTTTCTGCACCGTTTCAACTGTTTCTGCAGCACCGTATCTAACTGTTTCTGCAGCACCGTATCTAACTGTTTTTGCACCGTTTCAAGTGTTTCTGCAGCACCGTATCTAACTGTTTCTGCACTGTTTCAACTGTTTCTGCAGCACCGTATCTAACTGTTTCTGCACCGTTTCAACTGTTTATACAGCACCGTATCTAACTGTTTCTGCACCGTTTCAGGTTGTGTTCAGGACTGTATCACCGTAAAAATTATACGTAAAAGGTTATCACTACAGTTACTTCAGTCAAATTATCAAATGTTCCTTTTTCTCTTCTTGAAAGAGGATTATGACGACAATCCAAAACATTGAAACTTTTGACTCGAACAGAAACCAAGGGAAAAGAGACTGGATAGCATGTCACATGCACCATAATCTATAGTGCAAAAGACTAGTTTTCTTCTAAACCAAGCGACAATCATTATCACACAACTATCCAACTAATCTTAAATTATTATAGAAAGATCGAACACAAGTCGTACTAATAAAAACACCATGGCTTCTGAAAATAATTCTTTACTCATCTTCCAGTATCAGCCAACACCAACAACATCATCATCAATACCTAATAAATAATTAACTGAACTGGATTCCGAAAACACCTTATTACTATCCGACATAGAATTCCCATTATTTAAAGCCTGTACAAACCATTCCTCCGACTTAGTAGATCCATCTAAAACTGATGATCTTGCATTAGAATCAAAATTAGGGAGCTGATACTAAAGCCAAAATGGACGGTTATTTAATAATGTTTTGGAAAGACGTGTAGAGAGGTCGTAAGGTGAAGTGAATCTGTCGGTGGTCTTGGGATTATGTGTCCGCCGTAGCTGCACATCAGACGGAGTTTTGCGGGGTGGGTGTGGGGTGATGGGAGAAAGAGAGAGTAAATGAGAGAATTTTTAATTTGGGAAAAATTGGAAGTGAAAGTGAAATGTGTTAGATTATTGTTAAACGTGTTAGGAAAATAATGCCATGCATTGTAGTTAGAGAAATATTGCTATTTTTTTGTAATTAAGGGTGAAAATTTGTATATTTGTGTAAAAACCCATTAAACTATCGGTCCCCTTGATTATAATAGGGAGATTTACACAAATACACACTCCTAACACCATATTTATAAAAAATAGCAATACTTTATCACTTTACAAAATATCGCAATAGTTTTTTTTTCCATATATTCCATATACAAGTTTCAACAAATACCTATAATTTAGGGTTTCATCTCCTTCTTCCTTACCTTCTCCCACCCATCACTGCTTGAGGGCTGCTGCCACAACTCACCGGTGCCGGCCAGCCACTGCCGACCACCGGACATCCGCCGCCAGCCGCCGCTGCCACCACCAGAAATAATTTTTTTTTTTTGGATCTACAAGATGTAACATACAAAAATACACATATATACATTGCAAAATTTTAAAAATTAGTATTTTGAAACTATACATAACAAAATATACACAAACATACAAAAGATATACACAACACATACAAAAAAATACAAAAATACAAATACAAATAACTATCCATTCTACACATGTATATACACAAGCATACAACAACATACACATATATACAAACACATACACATACAAAAAAGGGTGGATATAGATATTTATATACAAAATATACAAAGATATACATATTTATATATACAAAATACAAAAATATACAAAGACATACATATTTATATATACAAAATATAAAAATATACACATACGATTTTATACACATACCAAAATGGAAAAACCAAAGGAAGATCGGATCACCGGAACCCGCAGCTACCGGAAAACAGTAGCTGCTTGCACCGCCGTTGCAGAGAAGCAGCGCTGCCGGAGGGCAGCATCAATCGAAAAAGGGGGAAATGCTGCAGCAGCTTCCATGTTCTCCGGTGGACGCCGGAGTCAGATCTGGTCGCACGGAGGGAAGGGGTGGGATGGCAGAGGGTGGGGCTGATGGGTGGAGGAGGGGAGAGAAGGAGAGAGAGGGGGAAGAAATTAGAATTTTATGTTTGGGGAGAGGGAAATGAGAAACTATTGTTATGTATTGTAAATATGATAAAACTATTGTTATGTTTTGTAATTTAGCTATTAGGGTAATCAAGTGGTGTAAATTTTTCATTATAATATTTCATATCTAATTATCATATGCATTGCCAAAAGATACAGAGAGCGGCTCCACTCTTTTTGTAATGTGGGAGCTAGAAAATAGGTAAAAATGAGCATTCATTTAATTATTTACATTTTATTGTGAATAAAATGTAAAGGAACAGGAAGTTAATAGGAATTTAAAGAGGGAGATAACACTTTCATTAATCTCTTCTGAATGTCTTTTATTCAATAGGTGAGAGATATCTTGATAGGATGTAAAATCATCCGAAAGTTACAATTGTCTTAAAGAGACATAAATATAAATATAAGCATTCATTAAATTGAATGAAAAAGGAGATGAATGGACAACCGTTTATGAAATTGGACACCCACACATTCAGTGAATTTATAACACTCCCTCTTGGATGTCCAGAGATTATGTGCCTCGTTAAAACCTTACTAGGAAAAACCCGGTGGGAAAAAGCCTAGTGAAGGAAAAAGAGTACACATATCTTGTAATACGCATTTAAAGCTGCCTCATTAAAAACCTTACCAAGAAAATCCAATGGGACAAAATTTGGTTAAGGGAGAAAGAGTGCAGCGCGTATTTCACTCCCCCTGATGAAGACATTGCTTCATATCTCGGAGACGATGCACTCCAATCTTGTATATCAACTTCTCAAATGTTGAGGTTGGCAATGCTTTAGTGAACAAATCCGCCAAACTATCACTTGTACGTATTTGTCGGACGTCTGTTTCACCACTATTCTGAATATCATGAGTGAAAAAGAATTTTGGTGAAACGTGCTTTATTCTGTCCCCTTTGATATATCCTCCTTTTAGCTGAGCTATGTGACGAGGTCCAAAGTGCATAGGAATTGTCTGCTCGTTCTTGTCAAATTCTAATATAGTTTAAGATATCGTCCCACAGAGATTGAGTATTCTATGCTACAGACTTGTAGTATTTTAATTACTATTTGAGGGAATCAAATTGATGAAAAGTGAGTTTTTTAATTTAAATTTACTTAAGCTAAAATAAAGAACTTTCGAAAAATTTTAAATTTAAAAAGAGTTGGGAATCGTTGAATTCACTTGGTAATACTTATAATAAATATCTCAGTTTTGACATGTATTTCTCTTAAGAATAATTGCTTATTGCTAATTCAATTATATTTTGCTCACTAAAAAATAATCAATTAATAACACTCCGTGAGGTTATGCATATTAATCAAATTATAACTAGTGACGATTAAACCGAAATATTTTTCTTGCCTGAATTGTGCTAAAAAGTAGTAAAAATTTCGTGAGAATATTTTTACGGAAAATCAATAATCTTACCTACAACAATTCCTCCGTGAGAATTAAAACTGAGGTAAACAAGATTACAGACTTGGAAAAATAGTTTTTACTCTACTATTTTATTCGTCAGTTATCATACATTAATTTTGCTCCGTGAGAATTACAAAATTAATATAACAATAACCTGGAGATAAAATAGTGGGATGTGAAAATATTGATTAAGTAAAAACTATAATTCTAGCACAGTATTAAAATTTGATTAGAAAGTTTCAGGCCAAGCATGTATTAAAACTGAGATAAGTATTATAAATAATACCGAGTTTCATCAAGTATCCCAACAAAAGAGATTACTCCATTATGGAGTAAGAATAACTTTAAAAATATAAAGACTATGAAGAAAGTAGTATTTCTTCAAAAAGATGAAAACTACACAAACTTTAAAAGAGAGAAAGAAAGGGAAAGCAAGAGAAATCTTGCTTGGGATAGTTGATGAATTTTCATACAACTTTGGCCATCTATTTATAGATAAATTCTAAGGCAAAATGTCTTCCAAAGATGCAAAGGTGAGTGAAGTTGATGACTATTCCATAGATGCAAAGGTGAGTTGAAGAGAGAAGATTTCTTCCGTCTGCTCTTTGTTCTTCAGCGTACAAAAATCACGGATATGATTATCAGTGTTATAGTCGCACTATGAATAGTGAAATCATCAATGAGTTTTTCCTTATTTTTATTCACTTTGAATATCTTCTTCTTCCTGCAAAATATGTTAGAAAATATGTGAGAGATGGATATATTTATTCACGTTTTATTTAAAATACTTAATATTCAATTATGAAAATATATGAATAAATTATATCCATCACTATGCATGCAGTATTATCTTCATATAATATAGTTGGAATTCCCATTTGCAAAGAAAATCCGCACATTTTCTGAATATATTGAGTCATCAGTCTCAACCAAATGCATTCACGACTTGCTTCATGAATGGCCAATATCTCTGCATGATTTGAAGAAGTAGCAGCAATAGTTTGTTTTACAGAACGACATGATATCGCTGTGTCTCCACATGTAAATAAATAGCCTGTTTGAGAGCGTCCTCTATGTGGATCAGACAAATATCCAGCATCTGCATAACCAGTTAATTGTGACTTGCATTCATTTGAATAAAACAATCCCTTATCGATAGTCCCTTGGAGGTATCTGAATATGCTTAATACCATTCCAGTGTCTTCGTGTTGGGGAAGAACTAAACCTTGCCAATAAGCTTACAACAAAAGATATATCCGGTCGAGTATTATTAGCAAGATACATCAGTGCACCAATTGCTCTAAGATATGGTACTTCAGCGCCAATAAACTCTTCATCATTTTGACAAGGTCGGAATGGATCTTTATTTACATTAAGCGACCTCACAATCATTGGGGTGCTCAACGGATGTGATTTATCCATGTAAAATCTCTTGAGAACCTTTTCAGTATACATTGATTGATGGATAAATATTCCTTTTGTCAAATGCTCAATTTCTAGACCAAGATAAAATTTAGTCTTTTCAAGATCTTTTATTTCAAACTCTTTCTTCAAAAACTCCATAGCATTTGAGAGTGCTTCATGAGTTCCAATAATATTTAAATTATCAACATACACAACTATTATGATAATTTCAGATCTGGACCTTTTTATAAAGACACAAGGACAAACTGGGTCATTTTTATATCCTTCCTTCAATAGGTATTCGCTAAGGCGATTATACCACATACGGCCCGATTGTTTTAATCCGTATAAGGATTTCTGAAGCTTTATTGAACAAGCTTCTCGGGAACCTTTAAATGCTCCAGGCATTTGCAATCCTTCAGGGATTTTCATAAAAATTTCATTGTCTAATGAGCCATATAAATAGGTTGTGACAACATCCATTAGACGCATCTAAAGCTTTTCTTGTACTGCCAGACATACAAGGTATCTGAAGGTGATTGCATCCACCACAGGAGAATATGTCTCCATATAATCAATGCCAGGTCATTGCGAAAATCCTTGTGCTACAAGTTGTGCTTTATATCTAACGACTTCATTTTTCTAATTTCGTTTTCGCACAAATACCCATTTGTACCCCACTGGCTTTACACCTTCAGGTGTTCGGATGATTGGTCTGAAAACTTCACGTTTATCAAGTGAAGTCAATTCTGCTTGAATTGCATCTTTCCATTTTGCCCAGTCATTTCTCTGTCTACATTCATCGACATATTTTGGTTCAAGATCCTCGTTTTGTTGCATTATCTCAACAACAACATTATATGCAAAAATGTTACCGACAACAATATTATTCTGGTTCCATAGTTTTCCCGTAGAGACCTAACTTATTGAGATCTCTTTAATTTCATTATATTCAGGTAGCTAAGCCTCTTCTAAAGAGGACTTATTAGTTGTTATATGCTCGTTTTGAGCAATTACCTCTGTAGCATGATCGTTTTGATCATTTACTCCTTTTCTTTTTTGAGGATTTTTATCTTTGGAACCGGGTGGTCTACCACGCTTTAGGTGTGCCTTAGACTCACTTGCAAAAATAGGTTGCCCTACCGGGATATCAACTCGAATTGGAGCATTCGCAGCTGGAATATGGGATTTAGTTACCCTTGGTAGGTCAGTGAATGCATCTGGCAGTTGATTTGCCATATTTTGCAAATACACTATCTTTTGAACTTCAAGTTCATATTTATTTGTACGAGGATCAAAATGAGATAGTGTTAATGCATTCCAGTCTATTTCTTTTTCCAGCTGCTTATTCTCTCCCCCTAATATTGTGAAAATTGATTCATCAAAATGACAGTCAGTAAATCTTGCTGTGAATAAATCTCCCATGGGGTCAAGATATTTAATAATAGACGGAGATTCATACCCAATATATCTCCCCAACCTTCTTTGGGGTCCCATCTTTGTGCGGTGTAGTGGAGCAATTGGCACATATACCGCACATCCAAAAATTCTAAGATGGGAAATATTTGGCTCCTGACCAAAAGCCAATTGTAATGGGGAGAATTTATGATAACTTGTCGGCCTGATCCGAACAAGGGCTGCTGCATGCAAAATAGCATGTCCCCATACTGAAATGGGTAATTTCGTTCTCATAAGCATTAGTCTAGCCATTAATTGGAGGATTTTGATAAATGATTCTGCTAGACCATTTTGAGTATGAACATGAGCAACAGAATGTTCAAATGTAATCCCAGTTGACATACAATAATCATTAAATGCTTGAGAAGTAAACTCAGCAGCATTATCAAGACGAATTGTCTTAATCGCATAATCTGAAAATTGTGCTGTCAATCTTATTATTTGAGCAAGCAACCTCGCAAATGCCATATTGCGAGTTGATAATAAGCACACATGTGACCATCTTGTAGATGCGTCTACTAAAACTATAAAATATCTGAATGGTCCACATGGAGGGTGTATGGGCCTACATATATCACCCTGTATACGTTCCAGAAATGCGGGGATCCTTGTCCTAAATTTAGTTGCTCTAGTAATTAATTTTCCTTGAGAACAGGCAGCATAAGAGAATTCTTTAAATTGAAGAATCTTTTGGTTCTTCAATGTATGCCCATGTGAATTCTCAATTATATTGCGCATCATATTATAACCGGGATGGCCCAACCAGCCATACCAAATAATAAAATCATTTGATTTAGTAAATATTTTGTTTACTATGGCATGTGATTCAACTCTGTCAATGCTTGTGTAGTACAAGCCAGAGGAAAGTGCGGGGAGCTTTTCAAGCACATATTTCTCACCCAATATCATTATCGTAATATAAAGGTATTCAATCTTTCCATCAGTTTTAGTCTCAATATGATAGTCGTTTTGGCGTATATCTTTGAAACTTAACAGGTTTCTTTGAGACTTACTACAATATAAGGCTTCATTAATAGCCAAACATGTTACTCCAGGTAATAATAACTTGGCTTTTCCAGAGCCTTCAATCAATCTTGTACTACCACTTATTGTATTAACATTGGCTTCTTTCTTAATCAAATAAGAGAAATATCTCTTATCTTTTAGAATTGTGTGCGTTGTAGCACTATCAAGGAGACATATATCTTTATTATTAATCTTGGATCCAACTGAAGACTAGGGAATTTCCATTTTCTTCATAAAAAATAAAATACATAATGAGAAATATTGAAAAAGAACAAATACATGAGAAAAGAGTATTAAAGTTTATTAAAACGTAAAAGAAAACTTTCTTATTATTTTATTCCACAGTTATTGGATACATCAGTAATTCAATTATGATCTCGAAAGAAGTCTCCAGCTTCTAAATGTGTAATATCAGTGAGGCCTTCAAAAACATCATCTTTATAGGCAAGGTTCGCCTCAGTATCATCATGCTTATTTGCAAGATGTGCCAGATGTGTCCCATTATCATTATTTGGAAAAGTCAAGTGTGCCTCCACATTATTTTTATTTCTTTAGAGGGAGGCCTGAAAAAGCTTGACAAGATGTTCGGGCATACGACAATATCGTTGCCAGTGACCTTTCGCACCTCATCGATGGCAATTATTATTAACCTTGCCTTTTGAAGGATTATTGTGAGAACCCTTATTGTTCTCAGCTTTATTTCCACCGTGACGACGATTATTAATTCGTCCCTTGCCATTCCCATGACCATGGCATTTACCATGGTAATTAGTTTACCTTCTTTTAGGCATATCATGTGTTGCTACCGCATTCACCTCAGGGAATGGAGCATGTGACGCTCCCACATTTACCTTAGGGAATGGAGAAGATCCAGTGGGATGTGCTTCATGATTTTTGATCAACAGGGAATTATGTTGCTCAGCCACCAGAAGGTATGAGATCAACTCAGAATATTTTTTGAATCTCTTTTCACGGTATTGCTGCTGTAATACTATATTTGATGCATGAAATGTGGAAAGTGTTTTTTCAAATAAGGCATCATCATCAATAGGTTCTCCACATAATTTTAATTGAGAACTTATTCTAAAGACAACAGAATTATATTCTGTTACGGTTTTAAAATCTTGTAACCGTAAATGAATCCATTCATCAAGAGCCTTTGGTAGTACCATGGCTTTCAAGTGATCATACTGTTCTTTTAAATTAATCCACAGTTCTAGTGAATCTTTCACGGTTAAGTATTCAATTTTTAACCTTTCATCAAGATGATGGTGAAGGAAAATCATGGCTTTCGCCTTATCTTGGCTCGATGTTTCATTTTCTTCTTTAATAGTATCGCCAAGACCTTTGGCGTCCAGATGTATCTCGGCATCAAGCACCCGTGATAAATAGTTCTTGCCGGAAATGTCAAGTGCCACAAATTCAAGCTTTGATAAATTCGACATAGTAAAAACTATCAAAGACAATAAATGAATTAGTAATTATATAAGCTATTATCAATGAAATTTATAACTACAGTGAGATGAAGGGGAAAAATAATTCCCGTTCTCTTGGATTAGTGCCATCAATCATTAGAATTTAAGAATATTAATTTTTCATTTCTTATCTAGAGTTTAGATATATGAAATTTAATAATGTTTTTAGTAAATTTTTTTTAAACATTTAAAGCATCTCTTCAAAAGAAAAAAATGATAGCTTATCAATGCATTATGAAAACTTTTGTATTTAAACGTATACTACTGCTGCAAAATTATATCAATATATGTGTAGTAAAATATAGTACGTTTACCTATAAGCAAGATGTTACGATATACAAATAATATATAATTATACCTTTCAAATGGAAGAAATTGGTACTTTATTTTGAGAAGATTAGAGCTTCGTGCTGATAACATATTGTGAATAAAATGTAAAGGAACGGGAAGTTGATAGGAATTTAAAGAGGGAGATAATACTTTCATTAATCTCTTCTGAATGTCTTTTATTCAATAGGTGAGAGATATCTTGATAGGATATAAAATCATCCGAAAGTTACAATTGTCTTAAAGAGACATAAATATAAATATAAGCATTCATTGAACTGAATGAAAAAGGAGATGAATGGACAACCGTTTATAAAATTGGGCATCCACACATTCAGTGGATTTATAACACATTTAATTTTTAATGTTAATTATTCTTATTTTTTTTCTTCTTTTCTTATTTTTATTTTTGCTTCTCCAAAATTTTATATCTTACGCTAATAGAAACAAACCAATTGAAACATGTAATCTCATAACAACGATAACACCAAAAATTTTAAAGAAGAAAAGATTAATCCGATGGCAAATCACAACTAAATATATCAATAATGGTAGACTCAGTTAAAAGGACATACACTGTAACAATTCAGGCTGCTAGTGATATTATCAGCTTTAGGTCTAAGTTTGCATTAGTTTAAAATGCGTCACTATAGTGTAAGACATATGTACTTATATAACTAACATCTCTCATGTGCTTTGCCGATGTGAGATTCTCTTAACTGGGGTGTTACATAAATACCATAATGCACATGTATTTAAGTATATTTTATGTTCAATCTGTTTACTTGATTTTTTTATAGAGTAAATTATATTCTGATTTGCTTTTAGGTTACTGAAATTACTTTTTTTCTACTTTTATTTAGGAATATGACTTTATTGTTATGATAAATCTCAGCGACGACTTTCAACTAAATTTGTTGTTGTTGTTGGTTTCAGCTATTTCAGCTAGTTCAATGCTATTGAGGAAAGAAGTTCTAACATCGAAGAAAATTAAATAAGAATATGAAAATTTAAATAAGAATGAAATAGAAAAATACCAAATAAGAAATAAAAATAATAAATTTTAAAAATAAAGGTAAAAAGCATGCTCTTTTGGGCATAATTGTTTAACCTAGATCCGATTTTAGGCCAATTAACAATTAAATTTGTATTTGCGGAGTCACGATCAATAGTTGAGATTAAGAGTTTAAACGACGGACTAAAATGGTGATAATTCGAGGACGAAATATAAATATTAACTAATAGAGATAAAGCATAAACGGAAACAGGGAGAAGTAACCGTATCGTATCGCTTGTCTTCGGGGAGAGCTCTTCGATACCAATCGCACTCAGATGATTAAAGAACTAAAACAATAGGTAAATATGAGCAGAAGGAATATCAGAGCAAGAGTGAGAGAGTATTCTTATTGATATTGCATACAGGAAGTTCAGTTGTTCTACAATCGATTAAGGCGAATGCTATTTTTAAGCCTGATAGGCACCCGTTTGGATTTGTAACCGCTGGGCGTGGATCCGTCTGGATAAGTAACTGCTGGGCATTTATCCGTTGGAGTCATAACCGCTGGGTTGTAATGATTGCCTTAATGACCATTAAATGGATGATCGTGGATGATAATGCTAATAATTGCTCATTTAGACCGTGTAGACTGTTGAAGTATTCCGTAACTCCTTTAGGTCTGCTCGTGATAAACATATGTCCATTGGATGTCTGTCCATTGAAACGTCTGCTCGTGCCACGTGGGAGACACGTTTCACCTTTTCAACGGACTCCTCGGGAAGAGTATCTGTTCGATGGGTGGATAAGAATTTTGGCGGGAGTTTTTTTGTAAACTTTTGTCTTCGTGTGATGTATCTTGATGACGTACGAGCCTTATCAGCTAAGTGACAAGCCCTTATGACGTGCGCATTTAATGCGCCGCATAAAAAAAGTAACTGCAGCTGGCACGCCTGCGGAACCGCAGTCCATTCTGAAGTGACTACTGCGTGCCCCAAGGGTAAAAGTAATGATTTTAACCGCTTCGGTCACGTGCACACGTCGTCTGTTGATTGCAAGGTGACCGCTACTCTTCAGAATAATGATGATACTATAAAGTTTTGATGAACCCTATTCTTTCCTTCGACGGCCAGATCTGATCGTAGTTTCTCTGATGACCTCCACGTGTCTCGAGGGAAGTTGTGGGGCTGAATTTTTACTCCTATAAATAGGGGTTTGCTTGATGAGAAACTTTTTACTTGCCTTTATTTCTTCTCCGCTGTTCTTTGAAAACCTTTGAACTAGCTTTTGAGTTCTTCTTGATAACTTCATATTTTTCCTGAAATCATGACTTCAAGATCTAGGAAAAGTCAAAGCACTGATATTGATGGTAGTTACTCGGCGGCCACTCCTAGTCCCCGGGCTACCCAAGCTACTGCTGCAGAAATAATCCCCAAGAAATGGGGTGAACTTGAGGCGGACTATAATATTAAGTCCTTTCATAATAGAGAGAGAGATACGCACAACTGGCCGGCGTATAGGTTTAAGTCTGGGATCAAGAAGGAGGTGGTCCCACATGTGAGGATAGACTGTAACTGGGGCGATGAGGTTCCCCTCTTGCCGGTCTCCGAGGGGGAGAACATTACTTCCTATAGAGCTGGGTGGACAGCCATGTGCACCTACCCCTTCACAGTGGGATGTAGGTTACCCTTGCACCCTGTACTGGAGAGGCTTTGCAGGGAGTACCTTCTCTGCCCGGGGCAACTGAGCCCCAGTATATATAGAATAGTTACACTTTTAGATTGGTTTGCGACAGAAACTGATCAATCTTTTGGCTACGAACATTTTATTTCTTTGTACAGTATACAAATTTTTAAAGATGGCTATGTAAATGCCAGGATGCGCGGAAGCAAGGGCTTGGTGCGCAGTTCTGAGGATACTGGTGACCGAGGCTGGGTGCACCGGTATCTGTTCGTGCGCTCTTCGGCCTTGACTTTTGATGACAAGGCTCATCTTCCAGAAGTCTGGAATAAGACGCGTGAGTCCCCGAGTTTTTTTTTTGTTCTCCTTTCTTCTTCTCGTCTGCTAACTTCATTCAATTTCTTTGTGTAGCGGCCAAGCAACCTTACGACAGGCTCATATCTGTCGATGAGCTGACGTCGTGGGTTGAGCCGATTTTGAAGAAGTTTGGTCCTGAGAAAAGAGAGTGGGTGTATTTTGCTGCTCACAAGAGTTTGACTGTGAAACACCATGGTGAGAATATTTCTGCCTCCATGATCATTCTTCTTCTTTGAAACTTCTTCATGTATGACCGTTTCACCTTTTTGTAGGTTTGGGCACTTCAGGAGATTTCTTTCCTGCTCCCCCCCAAGACGGGCCTTCCGAACCTGTTGCTGACCCAGTCGCTGAGGCTGAGGCTATACTAGCTTCGGTGGACGCATTGCGCAGCAGGGAGGGGGCGAAGAATTCCTGTCCGGTGGACTGGGCTCCCTGAAGAGGAAGAAAAAGAGCCAGGGAGAGGGCGGAGCACGGAAGAAGTCTGCTCGTAAGACTTCCGCGGCTGCCGGGCAAACCTCGTCGATTGGTGGTGATCTTTCTTCTAGGGCCAGTGTACCGGAGCCTGTAGAAGAGAATGCCAATGCTGCTGTTGAAGTCCCCGAGTTTGCACGGGGAGAGGGTTTAGCCAAGGAGGTTATCTATCTTTCGGACACTGAGGCCGAAGTTGATGTTCCTCTTAGGTGAAGACCTCATCTTCGAAGTGACAGAAGAAGGGCCGAGGAGGAGGCTGTCTGTACTCCGCAGAGGAGTCCCCGAGTTGATGACGGGGCGGAAGCAGGTCCTTCTCGTGTAGACAAGGGGAAAAGAAAGGTAGGTGAAGAAGAAGAAAAAGAAGAAGTGAAAGAAGAGGTTAGGGAAGAAGTTCCCCAAGAGGGTAGCCGGGGTCCTCGTGTTTGGTCTTCGTGAGTGCGAGACGATTAACCCTGGAGTGGAAGGTGACTCTAACCTTTCATCGTCGAGGTTCGTCTGGCGGTCAGTCATCGGTGGTCAGACATAGTTGAAGGATATCAGGGGTATTCGTTACAAGTTTGGGCCAAATTATCCTTCCGAACAGGCTTGGGAACCCAAGTACTGTGAGAGGAAGCATACTTTGAAACTTGCCCCTGATGTTAACTTCATAACTGGGCCAAGCAGCTTGGCTAAGGCGGTCTCCTCGTTCATCGGCCCCCGTGAAGAATTGGTGCTGAGAGAGCTAAGCGATGAGGAGTTAGCCTTTCAGATTGCTGCTGACTCTGCCCGAGTAAGTATTTCTCATTTTTTTGTTGGGAGTAACTTTAGCCTCAGACTTCTAACCTTGACTTGTTTTGCTTTTTCAGTCAAGTATGCTGGCTGCCGAGCTCATGTTTCGCTCCAGGCTTAACAACGTCGATCAAGTAGTTAAGATAAAAAAAGAGTTGCTGGAAGCTCTGAAGGAGAACAAGACTCTGATAGAGCAGTGTGGTCTCCTTGGTGGTGAGGTTAACTGGTTGACGGATGTCAACAATAAACGTGTTGAGCAAATCAACACACTCACCAGGGAGAAGGACCTTCTTCTCGAAGAGAGAGAAGGGTTCGCACGCTCTGCTCAGGGTTTAGAGAGATTGCTTGAAGACTGTCGAATTTCTTTGAACAGGGCTATTGAAGATCGTGCATCCCTTGAGATGGATCTGCAGAGAGCCAATGAGGGATCTGTCAAAGCCAGGGCTGATCTTCAGGCTGCCAAGGATCAGGTCGCTCAATTAATGAGTGCTCAGACCACATTAACCAAGGACTTGGCCAACCTGCGCGATCAGTCTGAAATCAAAGCCAAGCTTGCTGCTCTTGAAGCCAAGCGTACATTGCTCGTGCAGATTCAGGCTAGACAAGTTAATGTCGAGGAGATGCTGCAGACCACAAAGGGCGCTGTTCGTAGAATAAGACAAGGATTGAATCTCTCTCCTGAAGAGTCTGAAGGCGAAGATGATGATGAAGATGAAGATGACGGCGAGATTTCAGGGGATGATGGTAGAACTGACGGAGCTGGTGCGTCGAATTCTGGTCGTAGCCCTAAATGTTGATGCCCTTTCTCAGTATGTGATTGATGTATTTTTTATTATCTGGCGAGAACCGGACTTGTTTGTTGATGGACAGAAATCTATTAAAGACTTTCTGGTCCTTTGTATGGCCGGTTTCATTTGGCCTTTGAATCACTCTGCAAATTTCTGTCAGCCGTTTTCGGCATTTTATCAATTTACATGATAATGTATGTATGCTACTTTAGATCTGTTCAGTGACTATATTTGTTTGAACTCTTGATCTTTTCGTTTGCATGTGTTGTGGCTTTCGTGCCTTATGATTGGGAATTATTTTTGAATTTTGAACTTTATTAAGTTCGTACTTCCAAAAGTTTGCCCAAATGTTTTTAACTTAGCCTTTCGTTAGGAAGAGGTCGTAAGTTGTAAGTAATCTGACCGAGTCGTGGTCGTTAGAGTTTTGGCCGAATCGTTGCTCTATGCGTATAACTTTGCTTATCGTTTTGATAGTCGAAAGTTATTGCATGGCTTTGTAGATTGGCTCTGGCCGAGTCGTTGGCCTTGTGAACGACTTCTCTTATTTTCGTGGAAGCCTTGTCACATAAAGGTTTTGTTTTGTGAATGACTCCTCTTATTTGTCGTGGAAGTTTTATCACGTAAAAGTTTTTATTTTGTGAACGACTTCTCTTATTTGTCGTGGAAGTCTTATCACGTAAATTTTTTTTGAAAAACTTTAAAAATTCGCCTTTCGATAAGGTCTTTCGCCTGTATGAAGGTCTTATTCGCCTTTATGAAGGTCTTATTCGCCTTTATGAAGGTCTTATTCGCCTTTATGAAGGTCTTATCTGGCCTGCAGGGGCCTCTCACCACCCCCTTGTATTTATGTTGGAGCACGTAAAGTGATAACATGAAAAGAGTTTTCGGTGAGTTGCATATTGAACACATATAACCAAACGAGGAGTGTGTCCGTTGTGGGATTCGAACCCACAGCCGCGAAGTTGAAGAACTTCGAGCTCTACCAGTTGAGCTAAACGGATCTGACCTTGTTTAGGTCGTTAGTACCATTTAGAGAGAATATATAATAAAAGTAAGAACTTTTGTAAAGATAAAAGGTAAGTGTAGAATAACTAACCGTTTTACCACTTAAAAGTGATACCTTTTGAGGTGAACCACATTCCAACTGTTCGGGACAATTGAGCCGTTTGGTCGTACTAAGCGATAAGATCCCTTGCCGACTGAAGCAATTACTTTGTAGAGGCCTTCCCAATTAGGGCCAAGCTTCCCTGAATTTGTCTCTTGTGTGCTCTGGGAGACTTTTCTGAGTACAAAGTCCCCGACTTGGAAGCTTCGTATGCGCAGTCCCCGATTGTAGTATTGCTCGATTCGTTCTTTTTGGGCAACTACTCGTACGAGAGCCAGTTCTCTGCGTTCTTCGAGGAGGTCCAGCTCTTCAGATAGGTTGACTGAGTTTGATTCCTCAGTGGCATGTGCATATCGCAGACTGGGTTCTCCTATTTCAACTGGAATTAGAGCATCTGCACCATATACCAATGAGTAAGGAGTCTCTCCGGTACTCATTTTTATTGTTGTGCGATAAGCCCATAGTACTACAGGTAGCTCTTCTACCCAACATCCCTTCGCCTGCTCGAGGCGCTTCTTAAGGGATTCAACGATGATTTTGTTGGTAGATTCTGCCTGTTCATTGGCAACAGGATGATACGGAGAGGAAGTGATCCTCTTGATGTGCAGATCGTCGAGGAACCTAGTCACTTTCTGGCCGATGAATTGCGGGCCGTTGTCCATGACTATTTCCTTAGGTGCCCCAAAGCGACATACGACAAAACGCCAGATGAAGTCGATAACTTCCGTTTGTCGTATCCTTGAGTATGTTGCCGCTTCGACCCACTTTGTGAAGTAGTCAGTGATGAACAATAAGAAGCGCATCCCCCTTGGTGCCGTGGGAAGAGGACAACGATGTCCATCCCCCATTTCATGAAGGGCAACGGAGAGATTATTGAGTGAAGGGGTTCTGCTGGCTGATGGAGAAGATGGGCGAACCTCTGGCATTTGTCACATTTCCTGACAAATTCATTTGTATATTTCTCCATTTTGTCCCAATAGTAACCTGCACGAATCAGCTTCCGGGTTAATGACTTACTCCGGAATGATTTCCGCAACAGCCTTCGTGGACCTCTCTCATCACATAATTGATTTGACTTGGTCCGAGACATTTTGCGAGAGGTCCTCCGAACATCCTCCGGTAAAGCTCGCCGTTGAGAATTGTATATCGAGCAGCTTTTACTCGGAGTTTGCGAGCAGCCTTTGCATCTGCGGGTAGAGTTCTGTGGATAAGATAATTTGTTATCTCATTCCTCCAGTCCCAAGTAGCGCTGATGGTGTTGACTTCGAATTTTTCTCTGTCCATGGTTGTGTAGAGAAGTTGAACAACAACTGAAGAGCTAGCTGCCCCTATTTCTGCCACTGATCCCATGTTTGCAAGAGCATCAGCTTCATGGTTCTCTTCCCGTGGAATCTGAACTGCTTCCCATTCGTCAAACTGTGCCAAGAGCTCTTTCCCTCGGGCGAGGTACACTTGCATCCTGGATTCACGTGCAATGAAACCTCCACTGATCTAATTGATCACTAGCTGAGAGTCGCTTTTTAGTTTGACGATGGTTGCCCCATAACTTCGGGCTAGTTCTAATCCTGCAATAACGGCCTCATATTCGGCCTCATTGTTAGTAATAAATGGGCACTTGATAGCTTGCCTTACCGTCTCACCGGATGGAGCAACGAGGACCAGTCCTGACCCTTTGACGCTCGAGGAGCCGTCTGTATGAAGGGTCCAGGTGCCGGGAGCCTGCCCTGCATAAAGAATAGCTTATTTATCTGCCTCAGGGTATATGTTAGTGCTGAAGTCTGCCACAAAGTGTGCCAGAACTTGTGACTTTATTGCCACCCTAGGCTGATAAGTGATATAAAATTCAGATAATTCTATAGCCCATTTTACCAACCTTCCTGAAAATTCAGGTTTGTGCAAGACATTTCGTAAAGGAAAGGTTGTAACCACAGCTATCGAATGACTTTGAAAATAAGGGCGTAACTTACGAGCAGCAGTTACTAGTGCCAATGCCAATTTTTCTAAAGGTTGATAGCGGGTTTCTGCGTCAATTAGAGCTTTGCTAATGTAATAGATAGGAAGTTGTTTACCTTTTTCTTCCCGAACTAGAACAGCGCTTACCGATGACTCTGAGACTGCCAAATAAATTAGCAGCTGCTCACCCTCATGAGGTGTGAAGAGCAGTGAAGGATTGGATAGATATTTTTTCAGATCCTTCAATGCTTGCTGATATTCGGGAGTCCATTCGAACTCCTTGTTTTGCTTTAAGACATCGAAAAAACTCTTGCATCGGTCAGATGATCGGGATATTAATCTACGCAGGGCCGCCACTCTCCCCGTTAGTTTCATGACATCTTTCCTGTTGTGAAGTATATCTGGGATTGATTCAGTGGCCTTAATCTGAGCGGGATTGACTTCAATTCCTCGCTGAGAAACAATGAATCCTAGAAACTTCCCCGATCCGACTCCAAAAGCACACTTCTCCGGATTCAGTTTCATGTTATACTGATCCAAGATCCGAAAAGCTTCTTTCAGATGCGTCAGATGGTCTTCTGCTCATTTGGACTTGATCAACATATCATCGATGTACACTTCCATAGTCTTACCGATATGGTCATGAAACATTCGATTGACTAGACGCTGATAAGTTGCACCTGCATTTTTCAGTCCAAATGGCATAACTTTATAACAATACGTACCTCGACAAGTTATGAACGCCGTTTTCTCCTGATCTTCAGGATCCATCAATATTTGGTTATATTCGGAGTACGCGTCGAGAAAGGTTAGCACCTCGTGTCCGGCTGTTGCATCGATCAATTGATCTATCCTGGGAAGAGGATATGAATCCTTCGGGCAGGCTTTGTTTAGGTCTGTGAAGTCAATACAGACTCGCCACTTGCCGTTCTTTTTAGGCACGACAACCACGCTGGCTAGCTGGTCTGGGTATTTGACTTCACGTACCGAACCGATTTTTAACAGCCGATCGACCTCGTCGTTAATTACCTGGTTTCGAAAAGCTCCTTGCTGGCGCGTCTTCTGTTTCACCGGGCGGTGGTACGGATCAACGTTCAACCTGTGAGTAATGATGTCAGGAGAAATACCAGTCATATCTGCGTGGGACCAGGCGAATGTTGTATGCCGCTCTTTGAGGAACTGGAGGATGTCTCCCCGTAGGCGTTCGCTCAGTTCAGTTCCCAAGTACACCTTCCGCTCTGGCTTGTCGGCGAATAATTCTTCGGGTTCCAAAGCTTCTACGGTTGGCATGTGGTTTTCTCTTTCGTCCATCTTCGTGATGAATTCTGGGACCTCGTACTTAGCCTCTTCAGGTTGAGTGTCTGGCCCCGGTTGCTGTAATTGCTATTTATTTTCCTCGGGCAGTTTGAGGGCCACCGAGTAGCAATCTCGTGCAGAGCGTTGCTCTCCTAGGACCTCACGTACTCCCCATTCAGATGGGAATTTCAACACTTGATGGTAGGTTGAAGGAACAGCTTGCATGTCGTGGATCCAAGGTCTACCCAAAATGATGTTATAGGCTAGATCCGCATCGACAACATGAAATGTTGTTTCCTTTGCTACCCCTTCGGCAAGAGTCGTCAGGGTAACTTCACCAAGGGTCTTCTCACTCGAATTGTTGAAGCCGGAAAGAACTTGAGATACTGGCACGATCTTATTTGCTAGCTGCATTTCTATTACAACTCGTGATTGGATAATGTTTGCAGAACTACCCGCATCAATGAGTACTCTCTTGACGTCGAACTCCGCCACGCGTAACGTTATGACTAACGCATCAGCATGTGGAAATTGCGAGCCGTCGGCATCAGAATCCTCAAATGTGATTACTTCTTCTGATCGAGGGCACTTGTTGTTTGTGATGGAGACCTTTGCATACTTCTTCGCTGTGAAGGTAACGGAGTCCACCTCGATTCCACCTGAAATAACATTAACTGTCCTCCTTGGAGAGGGTGCTCGTGGAGGGCCAGATTTGTTCTGCTGAGCCTTCGCGTGAGTTTGCTTTCCCTTCTCGGTCAGGAACTCCTTCAAGAATCCCTGTTTCAACAAGTGAGCAATTTCATACCTTAAAGCTTTGCAATCTTCGGTTGTGTGACCATGATCGCGATGGACTTCGCAATATAGATCTTGGTTTCGCTTGCTGGGATCAGTCTTCATGTCCTTCGGCCACTTGACTTTTTCTCCCATATCTTTGAGTACCGCCATGACTTCGGTCATTTCGACGTTGAAGCTTGGCAGACTTGGGGCTCCGTGGAGATTTGACTCGGAATCTTCTCTCCGAGATAGCCCTCTGTTGTTGTTGCGGCTGCGTCCTTTGGAATTGTTGCGTGATTGGTCAGGGTACGGCTCGTAGCGTGCATCTAACCTCTCCGTCTCTGCTTTCCCGCCAGGGCCGCCGCTGCGTGATTGAGTCCTTCCTCGGGTACCTATTCCAATCAATTTATCTTCATCGATACGTACCTTAGAATTTTAACGGTTGTAGACGTCTGACCAACTGGCCGCTGGGAATTCGCGAAGAGACTCATAAAGTGTACGCGTGACCTCTGAGCTCCTAATGTCCAAGCTGTTGATAAATGCGATCGCTGCCCATCTGTCTGGTACTTTGGGGAGCATCATACGCTCTCTCTGGAAGCGATCCACGTATTTGCGGAGAGACTCGTCGAGTCTTTGCTTGATCTCAAAGATGTCCTCTACATGGGTCTCCGTCTTCTGAGCACCTGTGTGTGCCTTCACGAACAACTCAGCCATTTCTGCGAAAGACCCAATGGAGTTGGGTGGCAACATTGAGTACCATCGCAGAGCTCCATCTGCTAGGGTTTCCACGAACTTCTTCAATTGGACAGATTCGATCTCCTCGTCGGTGAGATCGCTAGCCTTTATAAAGTTGCTGAACATCATGAGGTGGTCATTGTGATCAGATGTTCCGCGATACCTCGGAATGTTTGGCATTATGAACGTCTTAGGTATCGCCTTTGGGGCTGCCTCCTTCTTCCAGGGTCGCTGTGAATAGCGTTGGACATCGACTTTCTTCAGTGTGGGTGGAGCACCTGGTATCTGATCGATTCTCTCGTGAAGAGACTTTTGAAGTGCTTCCTGGCTTTCTTTGAATTGTTTGGTGAGAGCTTCCACAATAAGGCTCACATCCGTAGGCGCCATAGAACCTCCGTTCGGATTCTGATTGACTTGGGTCGTTGGACCTGCAGTACCACCGTTGTTCCGTTCTTCTCCCTGCCTTGATGTATGTGAAAAAGGTGCGTCACGACCAGGTGCTGCAGCGTCAACCCTTGCGGATGAAGGGTTGCTCCTTCGGAGAGAAGTGAGTGCCTCGTTTATTCCTCGGTTCACTTCTGCCTGTTCCTGCATAAAAGCAAAGAGTGTTTCCTGGAGGTTCCCTTTGCCAGGGGAGAGACTCCTATGGCGTCGTCTCTGGGGTGGAGTAGTGCTCTGAGAGCGCATACGCCTATATCGCTGCCTGACCGGTCCTTGGGAAGATTGTTGCTGCCCATCGGACGAGTAATCGGGAGAATAATCAAGAGAATAATTAGGACTGAGTGGAAGAGTATTTACCTGTTCTCCACCTACGATAGTTCGTTGAGAATTGCTTTCTGCCATGTTAGTTATAAAGCTAAAAGACTGACGAAAATAGGTATAATATCAAAGATAAACTATTAACCTGCGAAGGCTATTGACCGGCTCCCACTGTGGTCGCCAAATTGTTTAACCTAGATCCGATTTTAGGCCAATTAACAATTAAATTTGTATTTGCGGAGTCACGATCAATAGTTGAGATTAAGAGTTTAAACGACGGACTAAAATGGTGATAATTCGAGGACGAAATATAAATATTAACTAATAGAGATAAAGCATAAACGGAAACAGGGAGAAGTAACCGTATCGTATCGCTTGTCTTCGGGGAGAGCTCTTCGATACCAATCGCACTCAGATGATTAAAGAACTAAAACAATAGGTAAATATGAGTAGAAAGAATATCAGAGCAAGAGTGAGAGAGTATTCTTATTGATATTGCATACAGGAAGTTCAGTTGTTCTACAATCGATTAAGGCGAATGCTATTTATAAGCCTGATAGGCACCCGTTGGGATTTGTAACCGCTGGGCGTGGATCCGTCTGGATAAGTAACTGCTGGGCATTTATCCGTTGGAGTCATAACCGCTGGGTTGTAATGATTGCCTTAATGACCATTAAATGGATGATCGTGGATGATAATGCTAATAATTGCTCATTTAGACCGTGTTGACTGTTGAAGTATTCCGTAACTCCTTTAGGTCTGCTCGTGATAAACATCTGTTTATTGGATGTCTGTCCGTTGAAACGTCTGCTCGTGCCACGTGGGAGACACGTTTCACCTTTTCAAGTCTAGTCAGCTTTTATCCAATACAATAATCACTTGTACGCTACATAGAGATTAAAGCCACTTACCATGTCACTTTGACATTACATACGTGTTTTAGATGAGTAATGTTATAGTTCAATGGAGGAAATAACAACACGAGATTGTTATAAGTATCAAAGTTGCAAAACATAGGTAGTTTAAGAGGGTTTTTAGGTATTAACTCTAAATGAAATGAAGCCGTTATCTTTTCGGAACAAATTACTCTTTATACACAGTAGTGGAGCTAGCTTACTAGACCAGGGTTCAGTCGAACCCCGTATCTTTGACCAAAGTTTGAAGTTTTGCCTTGAAAAAATATATTTAATATGTATTAAATATTAATTTAGAATCTCCTAATTTAGAAGGACTAGAATTATGAACCCGAAAACTTCAAAATTTGACTCCCCTCTGTAATTATACATATATATTAAATATGAACACCTTAACCAAATTCCCGGCCTGGTTAGTAGGATTACCTTTGATTTTCTGATTTTACTCACACTATTGATAGATTTAAATTGTAGAAAATTTTAGGTTATCATTAGGGGTGCTCACGCGAATTAAAATAAACTGAAGGAGAAAACTAGTTATTATTTTTTTGTTTGATTTGGTTTTGATTTTTCATTTTCGTAATTGAAAAAATTCGATTTGGTTTATGTTTTAGATTAAAAAGAAAAGGTGCACCAAACCGACATATAAATGCTCATTTAAAAATACAATTACATATGTATATTTTGATATAATTTTTTCAGTCTTAGTTTCTAGTCAAGTTATTTGTCTTTATACAGTCAAACCTCTAAATGGTAGCAGTGTTTGTCTAGAACTTTCATGACTGCTATAGTGAGATGCTGTTATACATGTATACTAACATTTGTCCTTTAAATCTCATTTAGCTGTTATAGTAAAAAGATTTGCAAAAAATACATGTTAAATTTATATTCTCAATAGATTATATTTTCATATTTCATTAATTAAACATTGAAAAGGTTAAATTATTATTATTAGTATTTACACACTGGGGGTGGGTGGGGGGGGGGGGGGGAGGAATTTCCATTGGTTTGCATTGATTTGAAACTACTACTATAGTAAAGCAGCAAAGAGCGAGAAAAAGTGAATACTTAACCAATTTAACAAAAAAAGTACAAATATAAAAAAGGAAAAGAAGTACGAAAAAAGAGTACAAATGTAATCTCTTTTGTACAGTACTACATATTCTCCTGTGGTAAAAGGAAAAAGTGTAATGAAAGTTGTTTTCATTATTAAACTATTATACCTTATACAACCTTTTTCATAATTATTTTTTTATGGTACGAATGTAAAAAAATTACGAATGATTATTATAAATATATTATATTTTATACATAATATATTTCTTACAAAATATTATTACAAAATATTTGACTATGACCGTTATAAAAAGACAATTTTATAAAGAGTGTAACGGTATAATGAACGTCATTGCTATTATAGATAGAATGAGGTAAAATATAATATGAAAAATTAGTTCTAAAAATAATTAAACCGTTATAATGAAATGTTGTTATAATGAAGAATTGTTATAGAGAGGTTTGAGTGTGGTAACAAATTTCATTTTAGTCAAGTTATTTGCCTTTATCGTGAAGTTATTTGCTTTACGATAACGTGGTCCTTTGCTTTCACAGTCTAGTTTGATTTTTAGTTTCATTTTGACTGATCAAACAATCTACTTTATATATATAAGAAGTAACTTGTGTTTGAGCCATTAAATCATTCATCATATTAGTCATACTTTCATCGTGCTGCTTTAAGTGTTTTTCCTTTTCCCTTTTCACAAATAGTCATTAAAAAACATCCGCTCATACGGTCTTTTTTCTTTCTAAAAAAGGTTCCAATGAACCTACCAATTTGCAATAATCGTATTAGTTTACTTAGTAAGCAAAATTATTATGCAGGAATAAGGGTGTGTTTGGTACGAAGGAAAATATTTTTCAAAAAAAGTGTTTTCCATAAAAAATATTTTCTTGCAAATTAGGTGATGCAATACGAACCAGGCTCACCTGTTCGATTCATCAAGCTAGTTCACCGAGGAGTCAGATGACGTCCACGATCAAATAGTGTGGTTCGAATGGAATATGTCGAAGACTGCCTCGCCGAGCAATAATGATGGAAATCCACCGAGCAGACAACAAGTGGCCGTTGTTGACTATGAGTTCGGAAGCTGTGAGACCGAGCACAACTTATGAAAGTTCAACGATTAAGTTTGAGCCGAAGGAAGAAATGACAAGCTCGAGCCCGAAGCTGAAAAGCAACCGAACCAAGGAAGAACGACGCCGAACAGTGAATCGATCGAAGGGCTACAAATGTGCCCGAGGCAGGAGAGCGTTCGATTCCAATCGTGAGGCAAACAAGCGTCCGACTCAAATGTGTTCGAGCTGAGCTGCCGAACACATAAAGCTGCTTCAGCCCTGCATGGCTTTATCTTATTGGTCATCTGTGACCATTTTTACTATTTTGTCCTTTACATTGTCTATATAAACTCCTAGCATAGCTTATTAGTTTTTAGTTGATGTTGAATTGAGAGAATAGAGATAGAATTGGCCGAGCCATTCTTGTTGAAGCCCGAGGCTTCGTGTATGCCTTTCTTTGGCTTGGAACCGAATGGATTTCATCCCTAGTATGAATCCTTGTTAGGTTTAAGTTTCATTTTCTCCCTTGGATAATCAATCATGTTTTGATCTGGATTATCCATTCTTTCTTCTATTTCTGTTCTCCCCCATCCCCGATTTCTTGTTATCTTGGTTACTTTATTGCTTCCGCCTCTTATCTTTATCGTTCTCCGCGTCGTGTTCTTGTTGTCTCTGATTGCTTGCTTGTCTTCGGATTTAGCTGGCACCATTAGGTGATCTCTTACTTATATTATAGTGTTTGGTAACAAAATAGTGAAATTCTTTTTCCCTTTCTATTATCTCTATACCTACCCTAATACACCCCACCTCCCCCTCATCACCCTCCATCCCTCCATCACCCAAAACCTCACCCACCCCAATCACCACCCTATTTTCACCCAAACCCCTCCCTACTAGCCAACTACACAATTGCTACCTATCAATTTTTTGATTATGTTTTCCTGTAAGATTGCCAGAGTTGTGGTGGAGCGGGGGAGAAGCGGCGGAGAGATTTGAGGTCGTAGGCGAGTGATTCCGGTGGAGGGAGGCAGTGACGCGGTGGCCGACAACGAGGCTGAGGAAACAAAACATTAGGGTTTTTGAAGACGCCGTCATCGGTGCCACTGTCGACATCGGGAAGGAATTTTCTACTGACTGGATGGTGTGAGAATTGCATCGACACCGACATCGGAAAGGAGTTTTCTGGTTGACAGGGTGAGATGAGAGTTATGGGGTTGAGGTGGGGGTGGGGGTGGGGAGAGGTGTAATCCACGCTCAATCCTACACCTTTAATGGTGAGGGGCGGTCGTCAAAATATAATACCCGATACGAGTCGGGGTCGATTTCCCAAGGGAACTAGCTTGTCAAGTAAGAGAGTCGCAAGTAGAAATTCAAATGAAGTTTAATATTGAGTCCTAGAGATGGAGTTTGTTTAAAGTAACACTATAATTAACTGCAACACATACAAATTATACAAGTAAGTTGATTCGATATTACGAGACTAATAGTGATTTCCAACCAACGGGTGTCTTCACTTCACTTTCCCAACACAAGTATAATTATGGTCGAGTATTCCGATTGTGATCTCTAGAATCCTTTCGGCCTAGAAGAGATCTTTCACAACTCGCTCGTCAAAGCCTTGGTTGAATACTCAAAGCACTACTCAAAGACCCAAGGAAAGGAGACCTCTACTGAGCGTAACTCCTTTTAGATGAGTTAGTCTATATGAATAGCCTATCAACTCAAATCCTCGCCAACTCCACTATTGTACACTAGTTAATCTCTTCCGAGTCTTTAACTAGCAATGTAGACAAGAAATCCCAAATATCATGGATTTTGGAATTTTGATGTTATTGTAATTGGGAGTTGGATAATTGTTACTTGTGTTATAGTTAATGAAATAGAACAACACCCATTAATTTTCTATCACCATAGCATATTTACACCCCTAGTTATGAATTTAGCTACTCATAACTAGGGTTTGAATCAAAGCAATCAAGATGTAATGAAATGATGGATTGAAATCAAACATAGATTTTGGATTGATATATGAATCAATATTCAAAGATACAAGTTTAGAAGCTTACAAAATGATGTTAAGACTCCAACGTGACTCACAAAATCGCTCAAAATCTCTAGAGTATAAGTATGGAATTGGATAATGCTAAAATCCTAGCTTTTAGCATTTATAGAAGATCAGGAACACGTATTTTAGGCGGGGCGCCTGTGACATTTCTTCTTCTTAGACAGTGTTCTAGCTAGGAGGGGCGCCTACTCTAGGCTGGGCGCCTGAAACCCTTCTAATTCAGGCGGGGCGCCTGGAACCTTTGCAACTCAGGCGGGGCGCCTGGCTAGGTGGGGCGCATGGCACAATTTCCTCTCTTTAGGCAGTGGTTTCTTCAGGCGGGGCACCTAAGCCAGGCGGGCACCTGGCTCTGTGACTCCATTCTTGATCTCTTGATTCTAATTCTTGCTCTTTAACTTCGATTTCAATCAACGACTCATTAACACTCGTCATAACCTGAAATTAAGCAATTCACGACATCAATAGCACACATTATTGCTTTTGGATTCAAAAACGAAAGCTTAAGGTAGTATTTAAGTTGGTAAAATACCAACTTATCAAGGTGTGGTGGTAGAGTGGGCTTAGGAAAGTTGGGGGTAATGAGGGCTTGTGGATTAGAGGGGTAGGGGTGGGGTTAGGATTTGTGTGTTTAAGGAAAATATTTTCCATTCAATTTTTAGGAAAAATATTTTTTTTAATTTGAAAGAAAATGAATAGTCTAAGAAAATATTTTCAAGTCATACAAGCCGATCAAACATGAAAGATTAGGCAAATGTTTTCCCCATGTCAAATGCACCATAAATCCTTGCTTTGTCATCTTGTGATATTTTAGTAGGAAGTGGTAAATGTCAATTGCATATTGTAAATTAAAGCATAAGCAATAAGTTACGAGCACATATAATAACATTGAAATTATTGAGGCTAAGCATTGGAGTTTTAAATTAACAATATCATTCACGTGACAAGCAGGCAAGGACGGTGATAAAATTTTAAACAGAAAATCCAATGTCATATCTAATTGACATATTTGAGGCAATCACAAGAAATATAATAACAATTTCCACTAGTATAATTTATAGAAAACAAACGTGTCACTGAAAAATCTAGGAGAGATGGAATAGAAATAGAATAATCTAGTCTGGTCTGCAACCATTTTCTTACCGGCATAATGACTTGATCATCGGGTTGAATTCGAAATTATTCATTTTATTGGTTATCAAAATTGGTCAAAATATTATAACCGACCAGATTAAAATACAACCAATATTGTGAAATTGAAAGTTATGCAATTATAAAGAACTTGAGCTAATAACTTAAGGAAACTACATTAACTTTCACATTCTTTTTCAAAAAGGTAAAATAAAAAAGAAATAGATTGTCAAATTGAGTGAATTTTGTCATGACCCATTATTTGTCGACTCAACTCTTTTTTACTCAAAAAAAGTTTAAATTATTTGAGTCGCGACCCGTTTATTATTGGGGATTTTACCCCACCTAAACACTCATAGACCTTTTTTTTTACCTTTTTTAAACGCATTTAGCTCTTACTTTCCTTCTCTAGCCAATTAAAACAATTTAGCTAATATTTTTCAGATTTTAAATTATTTTCCTTAACATTTAATCTTTACTCACGTATCCATAAGGGACTCGTTAATTTAGCCTAATTTGTAGAGGTGATTACCTTTTCTTTTCTACTACTAATTAATAAGATTATTTTAGCCTATTTTGTAGGAATATATAATATTTAAATATCAAAGTATTTTCCGTAACTATCAAATTTTTAATTTTATTTTTAAAAATTTCTTTTCCCAGTACATTAGCATTTAAGTATATATTTTAGATGTATATAGTGCATATTTTACTAATTATTTGTAATATTTATAATACATTATGTATCCAATAGATACTTTAAACATATTTACTGCATATTTTAGTAATTAAATATGATTAAGTATATATTTTACATATACATATTGTATATGTCACTTCTTCTTTTTTTGGTAATATTATTAGTGTAAATATGTATTCAATACATATTTTAAATATATATACTGCATATTTCAGTCATTAAATAGGGTTAAGTATATATTTTAAATATAAATATTGCATATTGGATGTTTAGATATATACACAAATTATATATGTGATGAAAGCACCAAATAAAAGTTTTCACCTGCTTTGAGATCAAACTACTTTGTTTCAATGTATTTTTTTTTTCACTTGAGAAAGTCTGAACTTGATAGCTATTTTCTGATAGTGTATATTTGATAATGATGACAAAATATATTCTTAGCCTAGATTAGTGGGTTTTCTGTTAGTTGATTACCCTAAAAGTGGTGATATGGTGAGCTCCTTAAATATAGGTACTAAATATTTCAAGATTTTCCTCCTTTTAATATTTATTTTAGGAATAAAATTAATACTACAACTTATGGCTATAGTTTGTTATGGTTAGGAAAAAGTAATATGTATATAATGGGCGGCCAATTATGTTTTTTGCCCTTTATTATTTGATCCATCTTGACCGTTCAAAGTTACCCACCCGCTTATTTGCCACCTATGCAGAAAACAAAATGGTCTTATCTAATTGACATATTTGAGGTAATGACAAGAAGTATATAATAACAGCTTCCATTACATAATCTGTGTGGCAATCACACTGAGAAACCAACAAGTCATAAAATCAAAAGTTCTAGGAAAGATGGAATTTGGATGGAGCCATCTGATTTTTTCTTCAATCATCTTCTTACCAATTCTCATCCTTTTATTTTCCCAGAAAAAGTCTAAAAGTTCCTACAAGTTGCCTCCAGGACCACCAGGATTACCAATATTTGGTAACATGTTTGATCTAGGAACAGAACCATACAAAAAAGTTGCAGGTCTAAAACAAAAATATGGTCCTGTTTTATTGTTAAAAATAGGCTCCAACATAAACACTATGGTTGTTCAAACAACTCAAGCTGCAGCAGAGTTATTCAAGAACCATGATGTTTCATTTGCAGATAGAAACATAGGTGATGTGAATTTTGCACATAATTACTATCAAGGGTCTATGGCTTTAGGCCAATATGGTCCATTTTGGCGTTTACAGAGGAGAATATGTACTGTTGAAATGTTTGTAAACAAAAAAATTAATGAAACGGTGTCCGTTAGACGTAAATGTGTCGATAATATGGTTCAATGGATAGTAAAAGAAGCAAATTTAGTGAAAAAAGGAAGTGGGATTGAGGTAACACGTTTCGTTTTTCTTGCATCGTTTAATATGTTAGGAAATTTGATTTTATCAAAAGACTTGGCCAATCCAGACTCGGAGAACGCTTCAGAGTTCTTTAATGCTATGAAAGGAATCATGGAATGGTCAGGTAGAGCTAATATTTCAGACATATTTCCATTTTTTAGAAGATTTGATTTACAAAGTTTGAAGAAAAAAATGGAACGCGATATGGGAAAGGCCATGGAATTTGGTACGAAATTTCTTAAGGAACGAGAGGAAGAACGAATTAAGGGTGACGATCACAAGAGGAAAGATTTCTTGGATGTGTTACTTGAATTTGAAGGTACTGGAAAAGATGAACCAGCTAAATTATCAGAACATGAGATCAAAGTTTTAGTACTGGTAAGTTTTTTGAAATCTTTATGCTTCTTTTTACACTTTAATTTTCATTTCAACCTGTGGTATTTGGAGACTGAAATTCTATTCTGGTTAGGAGATGTTTCTCAATCCTGTTCATTTCATTCCACATTAGTTATGCAGTTGATTTAAAAGATTAGTAAATTTTATTGTTTTTGAACCGTACACCAATATTTAGTATCTTTTTGGTTTAACCGTCATATTCAAAACTCATTGACCCAACTAATTCAGAGTCGTGCTAATTAGGCCTATAAGAGGGAGTAAAACACTCCCTACTAAAAAATTCTTCATCTGAAAACTCGAATTCGAAATTTTTGGTTAAGATTGGAGGGATCCCAACCATCCCGCCACGCTCTTGATGATGCACTGCCTAGTATTAATACGGCAACTTGATGTCCTACATGTTACTTTATATTATGAGATTAAGTATGTTTTATATTTATGGAATATCAGGAAATGTTTTTAGCCGGTTCAGAGACGACTAGCAGCAGCGTAGAATGGGCACTAACGGAGCTTCTTCGTCATCCAGAAGCAATGGCAAAAGTGAAAGAAGAGATATCAAAAGTAGTCGGACCAAACAGAAAGTTTGAAGAAAGTGACATTGACAATCTTCCTTACATGCAAGCTGTTATCAAAGAATCACTTCGTTTACATCCTCCTCTCCCTTTCTTGATTCCAAGACGAACAATAAATGATACCAAGTTCATGGGATACGACATACCAAAAGGCACTCAAGTTTTAGTCAACGTCTGGGCAATTGGAAGAGATCCTGAATATTGGGACGACCCTATGAGTTTCAATCCCGAGAGGTTTCTTGGCTCAAAAATAGACATAAAGGGACAACATTATGAGCTAATGCCATTTGGTGCTGGACGAAGAATGTGTGTTGGTTTGCCTTTAGGTCATCGTATGATGCATTTTGCTCTAGGATCGTTGCTTCACGAATTCAACTGGGAGCTTCCCGATGGTGTCTCTCCTAAATATATCAATATGGATGAAAGCATGGGGGTCACAGCAAGAAAACGCCAATCTTTGATGGTAATACCAAAAAGGGCTTCAAAACATTGAAGTTACTAAATCATATCGAGCAAACAAGTATTAATTGAGTCTTTATAATTATGTTTTGTACAAATTTGTTAACTTCTTTTGGAAGCTAAGACAGTCCAACATTCCAATTGTCATGTGTATATCAACAAGTTTTAGTGTGCTTACCGGTGTATGTGTTTGCACTCAATTTATATTTACCTTGATCATTAATTTGTCATAACAAGATAATAATTTGGAGAAATTCATATGTGAATTACGTGAAGTTGCAGGTTTAGATTAATCACATTTATGTCTGACCTAAGAATCCAAGTAGTGCTTTCAACTCTTGATGACAAGTTAAACTCGAATATTAATATTTAGTCAACTCTTTTTCTTTCATATTTATCCGAAAAATATTGGTTCTTTCGTAGCTATGCATCACTAACTTTGTAATAATATATGTATTGGGTGAAAATCGGCTCGCGATGATTCGTCACGATCATGCAATCTGACAGCGACCGAGCACATAACAACAAGCCAAAGACCGAAGCAAGTAAGTGGGTCGCCGAAGTCACACATCAAGGTCGTCACCGAAGGCGAGCCGTAAGCTGAGCTTCGGTGATGTCTGCCTCAAGCGAACAACAAGGCCTCCCCACCGAGGTCACATATATACACCTCGGTGAATAGCTTCGGTTCCAGCGGCTTTGCAGCCCACTACTTTAGCCCACTAACTCCTCCATTAATGCCAAGATCGTGGGCCAGAGCACAACTGATAGTGGAGAAAGTGGGCAAGACTCCTAGGCCTATAAATAGCACTTCATTTTGTATTGTAGGCATCCAGAAATATATACTGAAACTCTGCCCAAATTTGTACTCACTACCATATATTGAAATCAAGTTGTTCTTTTGCAATTACACTTATTTCTCGCATTTAACTAGCTTTGATACGAAGTTCTGCTTATATTCTAACCCAAATTCGATTGAGAAAATTACTCAATAAGCACCTGAGCAGTACTTATTTACTTTTTCTAGCCCCACTTTTCACTCCCTTTCTTTCTCTAGCCATTAGGTAATTTATAAATTAATTCTCCATTTTATAAATTAATAAGCATTCTATTTTTATCACTTAATTTAAGGGTTTAGTTAATGTTGATCTCATATTTTTTAACATTATTGTAGGGATTAAACACATAGTTATTTAGGTTTATATTTTAAATGTACATAATGAATATTTTAATATTTTATTTTTAATAGTTATAATGTAACAATGTATTTAGTGTATATATATATATATATATATATATATATATATATATATATATATATATATATATATATATATATATATATATATATATATATATATATATATATATATATATATACTTATTTTTCTAATATTTATAATATATTTAATAAACGTTAATATTTATTTTTGTGTTAATATATTTGATACACGATATGTAATAAAAAAATATAAATATCATACATATATCGTATATCAAATAAATAATATTAAAATATCATACATATATCGTGTATCAAATAAATATTAATATTTTTATAAATATCTAGTTAAATATATAAAATATTAATATCATATGTTTATCGTATATCTAATAAATATTAATATATAAAGTAAATATTAAATATCATACATATATTGTATCTAATAAATATTAATATATAAAGTATTAATTAAGGGATTAAATATTAAATATACGAATATGTAATAAATATTAAATATCTAATAAATAAATATTAATATTTACTATTTTAATACAATATTTCAATCTTTGGATCTGTTGTGTATTCATTATTTATTTATTTTAGTATTTATTTTTCTTATTTTTAGGTGATATGTATTTCATTTATACAAATATTAAATATGGCAACTAAAAAGAAAAGAAAAAAGAAAAAAATTGCCTAAAAATCGTCCTTAAAATGTGAATGTTCGTATATAACAAATTCATCTCATGGAATATTATTTTGAATTGAATAATATCCCTTAAAAACAAAGGAAGAAAATAAATATCAAATATCAATACTAATATTTAATATTACTTTATTTTCTAGCATTGATATATATCTTTTATTTAAGGAAAATAGTATTAAATAATTATTAATACTAGGATTTTTTTCATTATTTTAGTGCAATGTTGTGGCTACAAAAAGTAAGGGCTAAAGAATAGTAAATATTTTCATATGGGCTGCTATTTATGTAAAGAACCCAATTCGATTTGTGATCCTAAAACCGATTTAGGTCCATACAAATTGGCGCCGTCTGTGGGGGATATAAGCAGAAACGCTTTATTCCAAAGTTCTACGTTCTCTTTCATTGAAGCCCATAGTTTCTTCAACAAAGTTATGGCTGATAACAGTGATAATCTTAGCGAACGGGCTGATGTTCCGTCGAACCAACAGTCCACATCTCCAATGACAACCGAAGCGTTCCAAGCTTTTGTTGTTAACTTACTAAAAGCTCTCCAAGATCGACAGGACTGGCAGATCAACATCGATGCTGAATTCCGCGCCTCGTTAGAAGCGAGGAACAGCGCAGCACCGAACGGCACCCAGCCTTCGGCTCCAAGTGGAGGCATCCCGAATTTCGTTCCTACGGGCGTGATAATAGGGGGACCTCCCAATGGAGCCACGTCTGGGGGCTCGGGAAATGTACCAGGCGCAACGCCACACTTCGGGACGATTCCCACCGTGGCAGAAACAACATCCTCGGTCGACGTTGAAAGGTTGACCAGAGAGGTGGAGGCACGCGTTGAGGCTCGCATTGAGGCTCGCGTCGAGGCTCGCATCGAGGCACGCGTAGAAAAGCGCCTCGATAACGTGCCTGGGATAACAAAAACCAAGGATGAGCTTGATATAGATCAATACAGGGAGTTGCCCTTCAAGCCCAAAGCGGCTCCAGCCCCGACTCCTAAGAATATCAAGCTTATGTTTTTAAAGAAGTATGATGGGACCACCGATCCCAAGGAGCATGTGAGGGAATACATGGCAATGGTAAAGAACAATGACTTAACGGCGATAGAGCTCGAGTCAATGTTCTTAAAGAAATTTGGCGAGTCCTTGGAGAAAGGAGCGCTACGGTGGTACATGTGTCTACCAGCAGGGTCGGTTTCCACCTTCAAGGAAATGACCAACGCCTTCGTAAAGGCCCACACTGGAGCTCAGAAAATCCTCCAAAGGAAGGAGGATATCTGCGAAGTCAAGCAGAAGCTCGGTGAGCCACTCAAAGAGTTCCTTGCGTGCTTTCATGCTGAGCGCATGGAACTAAATCGGATGGACGATACTCTAGCCATCATGGCATTCGAAAAGGGTATCAATGTGCGCAACTCTGACGCCGCCGCCGAGTTGCGAAAAGAGCTTCAGCAATACTAAGTGCTGACCTGGGATGATTTGCACAAACGAGCCTACTCCAAAATAAGACTGGAGAAGGCTGAGTTCAAAACCCGAGGTTACAATTACAAAAACTGAGGCGAATCCTCGCATCGCGCCGAGGCGTCGCGGGGGAACTCGAAGGGGAGTTACGAGCCATACACCTCCACGAGGCAGCCTATCAGCCAAAGGTTAGGAAATTCCTTTGGAAGTTCGCCCACAAGCTCGCACATAAGCCAACGGCTCGGGGGGAAGGTTCACTCTAACTCGAACCAGAAAAACTCTTTAGGCCCGGCCTCGGCTCCGAAGAAAGATTTGCCCCGGATCTCTGACTATAATTTCAACATATCGACCTCGGAGTTGGTCCACGTAGTCAAGGGGACTCCTGGGGTAAGAGTGCCCAAGGACATGAGAACTCCAGCGGACAAGAGAGACCAAAACTTGCACTGTGAGTTCCACGCGGATTATGGCCACCGAACCGAAGACTGCAAAGCATTGCGCCTCGAGGTGGCTCACCTGTTGAAAAAAGGAGTGCTGGCCGAATTTCTTACTGACAAGGAAAAGGACAACTACTCCAAGAACCGAGGGGATAGGCAACCGCCTCGGGCTCCACCCCCTGAGAGAGTAGTGAATGTCATTACCGGGGGGTCAGAGGTAAATGGGGTGAATTTCGCGGCTGCAAAGAAATTCGCCAAACTGTCGATTACGATGGAGAAGAGAACCCGAGTGGGAGGCTCGGGCAAAGAGATCGTGTTTGATGACGATGACTGTGATGGGATGATGTTCCCTCACCACGATGCACTGGTCATCCTGCTGAGAATCAATGACTCTGATATCAAGCGAGTCTTGATTGACCCCGGTAGCTCGGTCAACATAATCAGCTACGAGGCCATTAAAAAGATGTGGCTCAAAGGGGAAGTCGTCCCCAAAGCAACGGTGTTGAAGGTTTTAACAACTCCACAGAGAAAATATTGGGTGAGATTACACTCAAAACATTTGCTGAGGGGGTTAGCAAAGAAACACTATTCTAAGTGTTGCCCGAGGACATTGCATATAATGTGATCCTCGGTAGGCCATGGATCCATTCCATGGAAGCTATTCCTTCCACGCTGCATCAAGTGATCAAATTCCCTACGCCCTGGGGGGGTTCGGTCAATAAAAGGAGAGCAACGAGTAGCGAGAGAGTGCTACTCGGTCGCCTTGAAAAGTGGAGTCGCCCCGACCGGGCCAAAGAAATAGCAACCAACGCAACCGGGATCAAGCGAGGCGGACCTCCGAGGAGAAGCAGAAAAGATCCCGGTATGCGTTCAAGAGCCTCGGAAGCAAAAAGCCGAGGACTCCACCATTGAGGAGCTGGAGTCTTTCACCCTATTGAAAGATTTTCCAGAGAGAAAGGTATTCGTCGGCTCGGAGTTGGACCCGGAGTCGAAAAAAGCAATTATTGAAGTTCTAAAGTCCAACCACGATTGCTTTGCTTGGTCTCACTCAGACATGATTGGTATCGATCCGGAGATCATGACCCACAAGTTGAATGTGGACCCAAAGTTCACCCCGGTGAAGCAGAAGAAGAGACCTCACGCTGGGGTCAAAAAGAAGGCAATCGAAGATGAAACCACAAAGTTGCAAGAAAATGGTTTCATAAGGGAGGTAAAGTAACCCGAATGGCTGTCCAATGTGGTTGTCGTACCGAAGAAAAACGGCAAGTGGAGGATGTGTGTAGATTACACCGATTTGAATAAGGCTTGCCCCAATGACTCCTACCCATTGCCGCAAATAGACAGGTTAATAGACTCCACGGCTGGACACAAGCTGTTAACCTTCTTGGATGCGTATTTGGGCTACAATCAGATCCTCATGGACCCGAAGGACGAAGAGAAGACCTCGTTCATCACTGACCGAGGTACTTTCTGCTATAAGGCGATGCCCTTCGATCTGAAAAACGCCGGGGCGACTTACAAAAGGTTGGTGTGTCGCATGTTCAAGGAGTATATTGGAAAATCTATGGAGGTCTACATAGATGATATGCTCATCAAATTGATCCGAATGGAGGATCATTTGAATCATCTGAGGGAAGCTTTTGCTGTTCTGAGGCAATATGGCATGAAATTGAACCCTGAGAATTGTGCCTTCGGTGTTGGATCAGGCAAATTCTTGGGATTCATTGTCTCCGAATGAGGGATCAAGCTAACCCAGATAAAATCAAAGCTATCGAGGAGATCCCCGAGGAGCTGAATGGAGTGAAAGAAGTTCAACGCTTGACTGGCCGAGTCACTGCCTTGAGTCGATTCATCTCAAGGTCCTCGGAGCGATGCCATAAATTCTTCTCTGTTTGAGGAAAAGCAATCATTTCGAGTGGACACCGGAGTGTAGAGAAGCGTTGAAAGATTTGAAACGATACTTGGCTAACGCGCCGTTGCTCGCCAAGCCAAAAGAGGGTGAAATATTGTTGGTTTACTTGGCTGTGTCCGAGGTGTTAGTCAGCGTGGTGCTGGTTCGGGAAGAAGATGGCAAGCAACAGCCCATCTACTATGTGAGCAAGACACTCCTCGACACCGAAACCAGGTACCCATACTTGGAAAAACTAGCACTTGCTTTACTTGTTACTGCTCGGAAACTACGACCCTATTTCCAATGTCACCCAATAGCGGTAGTTTCAATCTTTCCCTTAAGGAGTATATTGCATAAACCTGAGTTATCGGGGAGATTATCAAAATGGGCGGTAGAATTGAGCGAGTACGACATCACCTATCAACCCCGAACAGCCATAAAGTCCCAAGTCTTGGCCGACTTCGTAGCTGATTTTAGTGTCGGGATTCTGCCCGAAGCCGAAAAGGAGAACTCAATATCGAAGGGAACAGCTTCGGGACTATGGATGTTTCACACCAATGGGGAAACTAATTCCAAGGGTTCGGGATTAGGTATAGTGTTGAAAGCACCCACCGGGGAGAAAATCAGGCATTCGGTTCGGTTAAAAAAAGTGACCAACAACGAGGCCGAATACGAAGCGGCTCGGGCAGGCTTGGAGTTGGCTAAAGAAATGGGGGTGGAAAGAATCGAGTTGAGATGTGATTCGCAGCTGGTAGTGAACCAAGTGCTCGGTGACTATACGGCTCGGGAGCCCAGAATGCAACTATATTTGGACCGAGCACAAAGAATTTTGGCCTAATTCCGAGAGTGGCAAGTTAAACAAGTGCCTCAGGAGGAAAATACTGAGGCTGACGCCCTGGCAAATTTGGGTTCGGCGGTCGATGAATCCCACTCGAGGACTGATTCAGTGGTACGGTTGTTGTCCGCGCAAATGAGAGAGATGAAGTTGCAAGTCAATTCGGTGGACAACAGATGGGATTGGCGGAGTAAGTTCATCTCTTACTTCGACTCGGGGACTGTTCCCCAAGATAAAAAGGAGGCCAAAAAGTTGAGGACCCAAGCAGCTTCATATCACTTGATCGAGGGTAATTTGTACAAGAGGTTGTATTGCGGCCCGATGGCCAAGTGTTTGGGCCCCAACGAGGCCAGATATGTGATGGCCGAGGTGCACGAAGGCGAGTGTGGCAACCACTCGGGGGGAAAATCCTTGGTGCACAAATTATTAAGAGCTGGGTATTACTGGCCCACCATCAGTGCAGACGCAAAGGCCTTCGTGCAGAAATGTGATAAGTGCCAACGCTATGGACGGATGATCACCCAGCAGGCCGAACCTCTACATTCGGTGGTGTCACCGTGGCCCTTCATGAAGTGGGGGATGGATGTTGTTGGACCCCTACCGAAGGGAAAGGGTGGGGTTCGCTTCATCCTCGTGCTAACAGATTACTTCACTAAATGGGTAGAAGCAGGAGCTCTCACCGAGGTTAAACAAAAATAAGTGATCGATTTCATCAAGAAGAACATCATCTACAGGTTCGGTGTTCCGAAGGAGATTGCTTTCGACAATGGTAAATAGTTCATAGGGGCAGCCATCACTGACTTCTTCAAACAGTGGGGGATCAAAAGAATTGCTTCGACTCCTTATCACTCAAGTGCCAATGGCCAAGCTGAATCTTCAAATAGAATCATAATCGAAAATCTCAAGAAAAATCTCGATGAGAAACAAGGTCCTTGGCTCGAGGAGCTGCCAGGTGTGCTGTGGGCCATGCGAACAACGGAGAAGAACAGCACCGGTGAGACTCCTTTCTCACACGCTTACGGTATGGATTATCTTATCCCTGTAGAAGTGGGCGAACTAAGTCTTCGGTACGCCCACACCACCGAGGATGCAAATCAACAGGCTATGTGCATAGAATTTGACTTGCTCGAGGAGAAAAGGGAATTGGCTTTGGTTCGGATAGTAGCCCAAAAAAGGTAGATCGAGGCATACCTTAATAGGAAAGCCAAGCTTAGAGATTTCAAAGTTGGCGATTATGTGCTAAAGGCTACAAACCAATCAACGAAGGAAGAAAACGGGGGAAAACTTATTGCAAACTGGGAAGGACCCTACAGGGTCAAAGCAATTGTTGGGAAAGGATCTTATCAAATTGAAGATCTATAAGGTATGCCCGAACCCTTAAATTGGAACATCTCCAATCTAAAGCGGTACTACTTCTAACCGAGGTAAATATCCCTCACTCATTTTCAATTTCTTACCCACAGCCCCGAGCAGAACAACGCTCCTAAAGGCTTCGGTCGGAATGTACTAACTTGCTCCTCGTTTCATTTTGCTTGACCTTTTCAGGGAGCAGATTAAACGATCTCCAGTGTTCGGGTGTGAGTCTTGCCTGGGTCTTCATCAAGATTCACACCCGAACACTGGGGGGGAGTAAGGGACGAGTTGCAACAGGGGCAAAAATACGCCTCCCAACCGACGACCATCTATCCGACAACCGGGGACTGACACCCGAGGAATAGATTTAGTACATTGTAATTTCGCCCGGTAGTGGCACATTATTAATTCGCATTTTCATATTTTGGCCCAAGGTCCGCTTCGACTTGGTTTCCTGTAATTTCAGCTTGTTAATATTATCAATGAAATGAGCTTCATCCCATAACTTTATGTCTCTATAAATCTGCACTCCGAAGCTGCACTTTAAATGCATCGGCTCGAGGATGAGATGTCGTTCTAAGTTTGCATCGATTAAATTCAATCAAGTCTTGCAAGCAAGTTATTTATCATAAGATGTTCGGTACATGCAAAAACCAACAGTTAAGATGAAAATACCAAAGTCATTTCATTAAAAAGCCCGAAGGCTAAGAGTATTTACATCAAAAGGACCCGAAGGTCCAAAATATAAGCATAAGAGCCCGAAGGCTTACAAAAACAATGCTACCAGAAGTCTAGGCCTCGGGAGAATCACCTCCATCCTCGGAGCCTCCCTCGGCATCTTCTTCATCCTCTTCATCGTCCTCATCGCTCGAAGCTTTACTCGATGGGAGGTCATCGATGATAGCCTGGGCCTTTGCTTCTTTCGCCTTGGCCTTTACAATCTCCTCCTCCAAGTTGAGCTCGCCGGCGCGACACCGCTTGAGCAATTTCAATCGAGAGCTGATAATGGCCCACTGTTTATCCAGCTCAGCCCTCTTGACCTTGATCTTAGCTCTATTTTTACGATCGGCGATTTCGTCTCATAAAGCTTCGATCTCGGCCTCTCTGGCTGAAAGTTTGGAGTTCTCATCCTCCAACTTCTGGATGTGGAGCACATGCTCCCGCAGCTGATCATGGTGCTTTTTGGCCATCTCCTCGGCCTTGCTCTTTGCTTGAGTCAGCTCGGCACTTAAACTCGCAGTCTCAGCTTCCAGCCTCGAGCGCTCAGCTTGGAACCCAGCATCGAGGGCTTGGATCCTTGCCTCGGAGGAAGCTTCAACCTCAAACAAATTGGACTGGGACTTGGCTAGATCAGCCTTCAATCCAGCTATTTGCGCCCTGAGGCTGTCCTTCTATTTGTCCCAAGACCCAGCCACGCGTTGAAAGTCCTCGGCCCTCGCAGTCTCGAGCTCGATGGCTCTCAACGACAGCACGAACCCCTGGGAGAAAATTCGTCAAAAATCAGCATGAAGAAACATCCCCAGAAAAGAAGTGAACTTAAAAGATCGAGGCTTACTCTGAGAGCGTTGGCCGAGAGGGTGGTGAATAGCTTAGCTGGGGAGAATGGTTGCACCACTTTATCCTCCTCGGGGCCAAGCAGGGGCATCAGGCTCAATATGTCGCCTCGGGTGCCGAACAACAAATTTGAAGAGGTAGATATCTCCAGCTTGCGAAAGGACCCAACCGAGGAGGAAATCCTCGCGGGTTCAGATTGTGCTAGAATCGCACCAGCTTCAGCCCTCCCTTCGGCGGCAGCAGCCCCAGCCTCTCCAACTTTGGCCTTACCCTTGGCCTTAGCAACCATAGCCCCGGTATCCTGTTCCTGGCCCTCCATATCCACAACTTCAACTGCTCTTCGGGCTACAGAGTCCTCGGGAGCAACTTCGTCGGGCTCATCGATTAGCCCTCGGGGCCTTTCCACCGTTGCCTCGGGCCCGAGGGAAGTTTCCACCTCGGTGCGAGGAACCACCGAACGAGAAGGCTTCTTTGAAACTGCCCTCTTCCTCTTCACACCTACGAAGAGTGACATAGAAAAGCTGAAACAAGGAAGCAAAGAAGAATAGTAACCGACGAGTTGATCAAGGATGGTGGTTACCTTTAGAGGACCCTTGACCGGGGGCCCCCTTCGAAACTTTTGAAGACTTTACAGCCTTCAATTCCTTCAAATCACCCACCACCGAAGCCAAGTTGTCGTCTGACTCGGTCTTCTCCCCATCTTTCTTCTTCTTCTTTTCTTCCTTCTTTTTCTTGCTTTTCTTTGTGTTGGCAGCACGGTTCGGAAAATCTAATACCGAGGGGAAAGAAGTCAGCAAAACAAAAAAAAACAAAACTAGAATTCCAAAACAGCACAACAGGTAAAACATCACAAAAGAGCTTGCCATGCCGTTTACATTGCCAGCCAAACTCGGCAGCCATCTTCATCCATGTTCTCTCTGGGCGTTCGCGAGCCCCAATCATGGCTTTCACCCATTCTGTCAGTCCCTCGGGTGGAACGATATCGACCTTGTTGGCTAAGAGATAATAATGGGAAAAGATTAGCAAGCGTGAATGATCACCGGGGATGAAATGAAAACGAAGAGACACTTACGTGTGTTGTTCCACCGCTCGGGAAAATTAGGTCCGGCGGATAAAATGCTGGTCTCCAACAAGATGTAACGATCGCTCCAACCTCAGTCCCCGTGGTCCTCGCTCTTATGGAGGAGCACGTATTTGCCTCGGTTGTTCAGCGCCACAACCCCGGCCTTGTGAAAGTAGGGGTAGTAAAGGGAGATGAGATGCTGCAAGGTAAATTCGACCCCGGCCTTTTTACTCAGCCAGTCCATGCATTGAACAACTCTCCAAACGCCGGGACCTAGTTGGGCCAAGCACAAGTTGTAGGCTCTGCAGAAGTCATCAATAATCTTGTGCACTGGAAGGGAGAAGCCGAGGGTGAAAGGGTAGGTATAAGCGAAAGAGAGCCCCTCAACGTGGTGGCAAACTTTGCTTGTTGGGTCGGGTATGACTACCTTCACCTCGGGCCCAAACTTGCACTCCCTCCGGACCCGCTCAATATGGGCTTGCGTTATACGGGTCGGTGTCGTGTTTACCGGTATGTTTCTGTTCTTTTCCTCTTGGTCAGCAGATTGGACCTGCAGCTTGAGGTCCTTGCTATTGTCGAAGTGGGAGGGAATAATTTGGTGAGGCTCGAGCTGCTGCTCGAGGGGAATCATTGGACCCGAAGACCCCACCTCGGCGATATTTCCGCCTTCAACCTCGCCCACGGCATCATCGCCCTCGGCGTCCTCATCCCTGTGTGTGATGTCGTCAGCACCAGTCGCTTCCATGACATCACCACCTACGACGTCATCGTCCTCCTCTAGGCTGACATCCTCGCTCACAGCAGCGACGTCACGCTTAGCCCTCGCTTTTCGACGTTTGGAGCCACCAGCGCTAGAAGTCACCTCTCCGCCTCCCTCCGCCTCTATCACTTGTAGCACCGGCACGGCGGTGATGAACTCGCCGCCGGAAATAATGGCGGCGTACTGCGCGATCTTTGCCCTTTCGCCGGAGTCACTCGAATCCTATCTTGAGTGAGTGGCAGACATGATTAAAGCTTGAAATTTAGAATTCTCGTAAAGATGGAAATCTGTCAAGAAAAGTATGGAAGCTCTTGCTTTTTCTCTCTTAGCACTGTTGATTGAAGAATGTGAAAGTGAGAAGAAGAGTTTGGTGGAGAAGTATTTATAGGTATGGAAGAACCAAGTGGTGAGGCATCATCATTGTAACGTTGGGAAAAATAAAAAATATGGCTTGACCGTTCGAAAAGCCAACGGGTGGATGACACGTGTCGGTGAGAAGTGACCTGAAGAGACACGAACCGTTGACAAAATTTGAAACGCTTGGATAAGATCAAGTCACGTTGCTTTCCCGCTAAATTTCATTCCACTCCTCGGTAACTTCGGTAAGTGACCGAAGAGTGGGGGGGACTATCTGTATTGGGTGAAAATCGGCTCGCGATGATTCGCCCCAGTCATACAATCTGACAGCGACCGAGCACATAACAACAAGCCAAAGACCGAAGCAAGTAAGTGGGTCGCCGAAGTCACACATCCAGGTCGTCACCGAAGGCGAGCCGTAAGCTGAGCTTCGGTGATGTCTGCCTCGAGCGAACAACAAGGCCTCCCCACCGAGGTCACATATATGCACCTCGGTGAATAGCCTCGGTTCCAGCGGCTTTGCAGCCCACTAACTCCTTCCATTAATGCCAAGATCGTGGGCCAGAGCACAACTGAAACGTGGGCAAGACTCCTAGGCCTATAAATAGCACTTCATTTTGTATTGTAGGCATCCAGAAATATATACTGAAACTCTGCCCAAATTTGTACTCACTACCATATATTAAAATCAAGTTGTTCTCTTGCAATCACACTTATTTCTCGCATTTTACTAGCTTTGATACGAAGTTATGCTTATATTCTAACCCAAATTCGATTTGTAATCCTAAAACCGATTTAGGCCCATACAATATACTACTACTTTATAACAGAAATATTTACCTGCAGCAACATTTGTGCTAGAATGAATAGAGAACATATGTCTTGTATATAAGTTCTAGAGAATGAGATATTTAACTCTTGGAACATAACAAATATTTTGCAACTAGTTTTTTTGTTGAAACCAAACACTGCAAACGAATTCCTGCGTCATTTTGGCTTTATCAGTTGGCTAAAAATCCTTGACGTTTTGGTATCCAAAAAAAGGAAAATCCAAATATGCATTGACGTTTCCATCTGACTTCTGATGTTGCAAGAACAGGTACAACAAGATCCAAGATTAGGACAATTAAAGGCTAAGCACTGCACAATATCAATGTGTGCGCATGTGTGTTCGTGTAATTTGACCAGAGAGTCGGAATATATAATCTTTTGTGAAAATCATATGATATATGCTTAATAGATTTTGATAGATTATTTGAAGCAAAAAGGCAAGAGAAATTACAATGAGTATATGTACATGGAAAAGAGAGCAAGAAAATCCATTAAAGATGATCTTTGTTTATAGGAGCAAAGTATCTACTTTAACATGGTCAAATCCCTTGCCGGCTATATTATAAAATCTTTTATGTTTCTATTCCAATAGCATAGGAATCATTAAAGGATATTTATTCTTTCAGTTTTCGGGTGTGTTTGGTACAATGAAAAAATATTCTCTATGAAAAATATTTTCTATATTTTCCAAGAAAATAAGTGACCTTCTATTAATTTCCTAGTGTTTGGTAGTAAAATAGAAAATAAAATACTATTTTCTACAACCCTCATCCTTACCACAAAATACACACCCCCACCTCCCATTCAACCAACCAACCTACCGGCCACCCCTCCACTCCAAAAAATTAACCTCACCCACTCCAAGCACCCCCTCCCTCTACCCCCAAAACTCACCCCTACAGCGGCGGCGCCGTTCTGTTGAACAAAGAGAAAAAGACAGTGGAATAGTGGACGGCGAGGCCATTGAGGCGTACACGAGTGTCGCTCCGGTGGAAGGGGGCGAAATTATTAGTGATGGTGGAACTATCAATGACGACGTCGCTCCGGTAAAGAACAATGGAGGCAGTGGGTGGCTAGACCAAAAATAGATTTAGGGTTTTTGCCGTCACCGAAAATGTTGATGTCTTCGGCAGTTGCGGCTGGAAACAAGAAATCAGTTGTGGATGTCGCTGGCTATTATGGTGGGTAGGGGCTGGTAGGTAGGGAGGGGGAGAGGTGTTGGTGTGGGGGGTAGGAGGAAGAGGGGTGGGGGGATTTGAGGTAATTAGGGGGTGGGGATGATGATTAGAGTTTGTATTTGTGTTTAAGGAAAATATTTTTCCTATAATTTTTTGGAAAAATATTTTCCTCTATTTGGAGAAAAATAAGTAGTGTGGGAAAATATTTTCCAAATTCTATAAGCAAACCAAATATGAGAAAATGGGAAAAATATTTTCCCCCATACCAAACACACCCTTCAACTGCAGTCTGCAAATAAGCTCTGGAGAATACAATATTGTGTCTCATAGTTCACTTCGACATATTACAACTGTGTAAAATGCGACACCCATGATGGGTGGCCTAAGGTCTGCAGTATTCAGATAATCAATTGCAACACTAACGCATCCATGGTGGGTGGTTTCTTGATGTACCACCTAGGTAGTATGTCCCATAGTTCACTAAAATTTTTAATTTTGACGTGCAAAGAGTGGAGAAGACAGTATTAGTTCCTATACAATAGAATTACCTGCATAGAAAAAAGAATTGCCTAATAATGCTGCAAATACTCATATCGTTGACATTAAGGTCAACTTTAAGGTACCAATCATGTCTCCTTTGTGATACCATTGAATAATTTAATTATTCGGCGGATTCAACAAATTGCACTTAGAATCTTAATAGGAATAAGTAGAGACTCAAGGGGAAAAAACTTTGAGAATATACCATTTGGTGCTGGCAGAAGGATGTGTGTACGTATTAACCTAGGTAATCGCATTATACACCTTGCTTTTGGGCTCATTGCTCCAACAATTCGACTAGGAGCTTCTTCATTATTCCACTCTTAATTAAATGGACATGAATGAGAAGATGAGATTCACTGTGAGAAAGCTCCAACCTTTGAAAGCAGTATCAAGAAAAAGAAAAAGAAACATACACGACATTTAAGGCATTCTATTTGCCTTTCTTGTGTGTATCTGAAATTTTAAAACCTACAGTTCCTTAAATAAGGTTTAGAACCTGTGGCACTTCTCCACACACCCGCCAGCCGCCTTGTTCTCTAGCGACCACCGTTGACCAGATCTGGCACTCCTCTTCGCCGCCGACCACCTTCTTCTCTGGCGACCAGGTTTGCGTTGATTTGATGATTTTGCTATCGATTTCGCTGCTGCTTCCTTGCCAGAGTGGAGGAGAACCTCCTTATGGAGCTGCCTTCCTCGCTAGAGTGGCAATGTTGCTACTGCACTGCGGCAACGCTGCTGCTCCGATCTGCTTCCACTTTTTTTCCTTTTTGTATATGTATAGTAGTATATGTGTTGTGTTTAGCTTTGTATTTTATTTTTTGTATATATATGTGTGTGTGTGTGTGTATTTTTTTGTATTTTTTTTTGTAAACATCTATCTTTGTCTTCAAAAAATTTCACCATGTGTACCCCTTATTCTTGGTTGTCATTTTGTTCCCACTTAAGAATGGTTAGCGAAATGGCCTCGGAGGCAACACTTCAAGTTATAAATAGACAAGTTCTACCTCTTCGAAAAATATCAAAGGGCGAGTGTTGCCTACGAGAATTTGGGAAGAGATTGAAGGGGCAAGTACTGCCCAGGCATTACTTCAAGTTATCTGGGAGAATGTGGGAAGAGATTAAATGAAAAGTGCTGCATATGCAAGAGGGGGTCAAAGTTAAATGTTGTCAAGTGCTGCATCTGCTGCCTAAGAGGCAACACTTATGAGAAAGGGAGGACGGAATGCGAGCGTCATTATAAGATTTCATAGGGATATTTCCGTCCAAAATTTATTCATTAAAGTTAGCAGAGGTCATTCTTTCAAAACCACTTTAAACAGGGTCAATAAGGCAAACTACTTCCTATGGTGTCATCATTTTCCAATTTACCCCTTTGTTTTTGTATATGTATATGTGTTTTGTAAACGTGTATGTCACTGTATGATTGTGTATGTGTATGTGAATGCCTAGTGTAGAATAGTACGTTTGTATGTCTTTTTTGTATCTTGGTGTATTTTGTATATATCTTTTGGTATATTCAACTTATAAATGTGTATGTGTGAATTTTTTGTGTTTATATTTGTATGTAATTTCAAAACAACTTTTTGGAAAAAGTTTTTTAATGTATTTATGTGTATTTTTGTGTGTTTCATTTTATAGATAAAAAAAATAAAATTCCGGCGGTGGCCAGCGACTAGGTGGCAGCAATGGAGGGGGCAATGACTGGTAGGGCTAATGGAAAAGGTAAGAAGAAAGAGAAAAATCCTAATTTGTATGTTTTGTTGAAAATTGTATATTTAGGATAATAAAAAATATCACTATATTTCATAAATTGTATAATATTGGTATTTTATGTAATTTAGAGGTTATATCTGTGGACAAAAAATACGCCACATATTATTACGAAGATACAAGTCCAGCTGGCGAGACTAGACTTAGGTTACTGTGTGGGCAAAAATCCGCCACCTATTATTACAGGGATATGAGTTCAGCTGGCAAGACTAGACTTACCCTACCAGTTACCGGTCACAAAGGATACACACCTGTTCTATGAGTTACGACCGTTCAGGCGGTACGGGCGTAGGACGCAGGGCATACATCCTGCCGCTTTAGGGTTACAATCTCCTACCACCGCCTTGAGTTTATAGGCTCATGAGCTCCATTACTCTTTGTATTTTACCATAATTAGGACTGGGTAAGCACTACTATAAGCCTTATTTATTTGCACTTAATGGATATCTGAATCTGTATAGTTCAGACCTCAGCATGTTAAGTGCATTTACTTTTTTCTTTTAAAACGACTTAATAACTCTGAATGGATATTAATGGGGCAGATCTGTGATAGAGTTTTAAAACTATACAGACTTTAAAAAACATGCATATCTTTTCCAAAAATACTGCTCTGTGCTTCATTTCAACAAACTACCCCACGCCTCTCATCCTTTTGTAACTACTAGCCAGTTCTCTTAAATACTTTACTGGGTATTTCAGGATTGGGATTTTCAATATTGATTCCATTTTTAAATGGTAATTTTGAGCTTTGAAATTGGAGTTTAACAAGACCCATTTCAAAATATGATTTGGGAAGAACAATGGTTAAAAAAAGAAGAAAGTATTGCTAGGTTTTAATGGAAGTACAATAGCTAAATAAAAAGGAGGGGAGGCATCGGTAAAAATAGTGGAATTGGTTAACTCCAATACAAAGATGGGAGTTGCTGGATTTCTGACCATAGCCTTGCTTTGAGTGCTCTTGTTGAAAAATTATACTCTTATTCCATGCACTATCAATTTTGTATGTGACAATTCCCTCTCGAATCTCAATCTATATGCCCATGGACGCATAATATAAATTTATTTTTGGTTCAAATAGTTCAGAACTTTTATAAAACACTACAAATCTGTTAATAAATTTAGATTGTTGTAAAATAAAGGTAAAGGAGAATAAGAATATAATAAGATTACAAGAATACTAAGAGAGGGGAGGAAGAACATTTCTTATTCATTTCCAAGTATGTTCAAGTTTATCTTCCATGGAGCAAAGTATGCTCTATTTATAGTACACCAAGTATATCAGAGGTTACAAATCAACACAAAGGTTACAAGAGTTAGTGGTCCTTAATGGAGGAGGGATTAAGTGGTTAGTAATAGGGAGTTAAGTGATAGAACTAAATGGAATCATAGGTTACAAGTGACTAAATAATCATCCACCCACTTAATACAACATTTTGTAACACTCCCCCTTGGATGGCTATTTAGAAGATAATGTGCCTCGTTAAAAACTTACTAGGAAAAACTCAGTGGAAAAAAGTCTAGTGAAGGAAAAGGAGTACACACATCATGTAATACGCATTGAGAGCTGCCTCATTAAAAACCTTACAAGAAAAAAATCTTGCTAAGGGAAAAAGAGTGCATCGCGTATTTTACTCCCCCTAATGAAAACATCATTTAACATCTTGAAGATGACACATTCCAATCTTGTATATCAGCTTCTCAAATATTGACATTAGCAATGACTTAGTGAATAGATCTGCCAAACTATCACTGGAATGAATTCTTTAATATTAATTTCATCATTCTCTTGATGATCAAGATTGAAAGGAATTTTGCTTAATACTGTCTCCTTTAGTTGTATCTTCTTTTTAGCTGAATTATCTATGCAATATTTTTTATAATATTGCTGAATCTTCGTCTTCAAAGAAAGGCCACATTGTTGTTGAATATGTTGAGTCCTTGATCTCAATCATTTATTTTTCCGGATAGCTTCATTAATGACCATTATCTCTTCATGATTTAGAGAAGTAACATCAACAGTTTATTTTGTAGAGTACCATAATATAGGTGTACTTCCACAAATAAATAAATAGCCAGTTCATATCCGAATTTGTGGATCAGGTAGTTATCATGTATTCTTCCAATGTCTTTACATTGGAGAAGAACTAAATCTTGCCAATAAGGTTACAACAACAGTTATAATTTGGTGGTGTATTGTTGGCAAGATACTTCAATGCACCCATTGCTTGAAAATATATTATTTCAATACCAAGAAGCTCGCAAACGCGATTTCACCACATGTGGCAAGATTGTTTTAATCTGTGTAATAATTTCTAGAGCTTTATTGAACAGGTTTCCAGGAACCTTTATATGCTTCAATCATTTTGATTCCTTCAAGGATTCCATAAATATTTGAGCCATATTAAATAAGCTATGACAACATTCATAATATGCATATCAAGTCTTTCATGTACTGCCAAAGATACAAGATACCTGAAGGTGATGCATCCACCATAGAGAATATATCTCCATATAATCAATACCAGATTTTTGTGCCTTAAGTCGTACTTTATATTTAACGACTTTATTTTTCTCAATATTTTCGCACAAAAAGTTATTTGTACACCACTGGCTTTATACCTTCAGATGTTTGGACTATAAGTCCGAAACTTCACGTCTTCCAAGTGAAGCTAAATATGCTTGAATGCATTTTTTTCATATTGGCCAATAAATTCATGTCTATACTCCAAACAGACTTAAGCTCATGATCCGCATAATCATATAAATATTGAGCTTTATAATATATGTAAGATATTGTCGACGATAATTTCATATCTCGGTTTCCAATGCGACATAACATATTGAGATCTCTTCATATTCAATATTTTTAGGTACCTGAACCTCTCCTGATGAGGTTTTATGAAGTGTTATATCGTGGCCTATTCAGAGCCCTGCCTCCTTATTTGACCATCATAATCATTTGCTTTTTTCCTTTTTAAAGGATTTATCATTGGAACCAAATGGTCTACCACACTTCAAGCGGGTCTTAGACTCATTTTCATAAACTAATTGTCCTATCAGGACATCAGGAGCATTAGCAGCTGAACAATAATATTTTTTTTTGGGTCAGTAATGCGTCTGGCAGTGACTTGTATTATCTTTAAATGATGATCGTAATCAAATGATAATTTAATTTATTTATTCCTCAGCTGCTTTAATTTTCTCTCCCTAATATTAACCAAACTAACGTTCATTTCCAACCTTATATGGGATCCATCTTTGTGCGTTGTGGTGGAGAAATTGATAATAAACTGCACATTATAAATATTAGATGAAAAATATTTGGTTCCTGATCCTGAACAAATTATGAGGGAGAATTCATCTGGCGGCATGTTGTGTACAAGTGCTGCTTTATGGATGTACCATACCTCGTACCAATTTAGGTAGCTTTGTTCTTATATGTATGGTTTAGCCATTAATCGGAGGCTTCCAATATATAAATCTGCTAAATCAGTTTGCCAACATCATCAAGATAACTTCTCTTGATTTCATAATCTGGAAATTTTGCTCATAATTAATTTATTTGAGCAAATACTTAAACTCACAAGTACCATTGCGGGTTTGTAATAAACGCACATGTGATCTTATCATAGATGCATCTATTTAAAATCATATAACAGTATATGGTCCACATGGCAGGTGAACGGACCCTTATTCACCTTTTATACATTTCAGAAGTGCGGGGATCTTGATCCCAAATTTAGTTGGTCTAATTTATTTATCTTGAGAACAGGCAACACGAAGAGAATTCTTGAAGAATCCTGATTCTTCAATACATACCCATGTGAATTCTCATTTATATATTTTGTGCATCATATTTGAACTGGGATGGTCAAACCGATCATGCCAACTCATAAATTTATTCATCTAGTAAATTTCTGGTTTACAATAGCATGGGCTTTGTAACAATAAACTAAAAGTTTATTTTGGCATGCATATAATTCCACAACGCTTATATTATGTGTATTACAAACTGGAGGAAGATGCGGGTAACCTTTTATTATATACATATATCTTACCCGCTATAACTGTAATAATACGAAGATATTTAATCTTCTCATATTTGTAGTCTCAATTTGATAGCCATTTTGGCAAATATATTTGAAACTTAACAAGTTTCTTTGAGACATACTACAATAAATATTCATCAGTTTCATTCCTCCGTTAGTAATGAATTGGCTCTTCCAGAGCACTCAATTAGTTTTTTACTACCTTATATTTCATGTCGCCATCCATATGGTGAATATCTTCTTCAAGGAGAAAATCATATCATCATGGTCATGATCAAATCTTTATAGGCAAGTATTTCTTGCTTCACTTGCTCTTATGTAATTCATAATAACGCATAATTTTGACGTATGATCTGTACGTGAGCAATGACCATTTGTGCCATAATAAATTAAGGACATATTCATTTTTCTCGAACCTCTTCAGGAGATGAGTTTTGATATTTATGTCTTATTTATCTTTCTCGAACCTCTTCTGGAGGTGAGTTTTGATATTTTATCATATATTGCCACATTTACTTCGGGGAATAGGTCTATATTCATAATATTTATTAAGAATTGTCTCATTCACTTTAGGAAATGGACCATAATTATCTGGACTTTGCCTCATACTCATATGATAAATTGATGATATTTTTATCTTTACCGTTTGAACGGTTATTTTGAGAACCCTTTTTGTTCTCTTATTTATTTCACAATGATGACTATTATTTCGTCTCTTGCCATGTCCACGACCATGGTCTCTACCATGGTAATTATTTTATCGTCTTTCGGACATAAAATTATTTGCCTTCTTTCAGACATAAAAATATTGCTACCACATCCACATTCATGAATGGAGCATGCGTTGCTCCCACTTTCACATTATGGAAAGGAGCTTATCCTGCTCCCACCTTCATTTTAAGGAATGAAGCATTTATTACTCCCACATTCACTTGGTAGTGGTACATATGTCGCTCCCACATTCACTTTAGGAATGGAGTATATCCAACAGGACGGGCTTATAAAACACATAGTTTTACCTCGTCAGTCATCATTATATCATCAATATAGTGCACTGAGACCTGAACCCAGTATCTTAATTAATCATAGTGCTCTGGGACTCACCGTCGAGCCATCGTCATGAAATCAATATCATACTATTTCATGTAAACTTTCTTATTTAAAATATAGTTACTTCACGAGCAATTTCGAGGCATTAAAACTTTTCATAATTGATTACAAATATATTCAACACTATCCACCATGTGTTGCCAAAGCTAAAATTTACTTATATAATATATATATATATATATATATATATATATATATATATATATATATATATATATACCAAAAAGAATGAAAATCATAACTTACCCTTTACTGGGTGTTGCCAAGCCATGTTATTCTCTTGTATGGTTATGAACTGCAGCTGACGCAATAAAAGTATAGAGTATAAGGTTTCTATTTAACCGGCCAAAAGTTGTACTTTCTGAGAAGGACTGGACTCTTCAAATAAAGCTTAACAAAAATATGGAAATTGGATATTAGAAGCTTAAAGAAATAATAATGGAAATAGATAACTTTTAGAAAGTGAATAAGATTAGAGTCATGAAGTACATATCTGGGCATCATTAGCATCCAGCCTCTTTTTCATGTACGTTGGAACTTGACCAAAAACTTTTATTATCATTTGCTGATTGATCTTGTCCACCATTATGGATTTTCATTTGTTGAAAAAAATGGAGTATACCCAAATTTTGGTTAGAGTCTCATGCTGATAACGTGTTGTAAAATAAAAGTAAAGGAGAATAAGAATATAACAAGATTACAAGAATACTAAGAGAGGGGAGGAAGAACATTTCTTATTCATTTCCAAGTATGTTCAAGTATATCTTCCATGGAGCAAAGTATGCTCTATTTATGGTACACCAAGTACATGAGAGGTTACAAATCAACTCAAAGGTTACAAGAGTTAGTGGTCCTTAATGGGGGAGGGATTAAGTGGATAGTAATAGGGAGTTAAGTGATAGAACTAAATAGAGTCATAGGTTACAAGTGACTAAATAGTCATCCACTTAATACAACATTTTGTAACATAGATTTTTTTTAATCAAATTATCATATACTTTGCCTAAACTAAAATTTATTATAATATTTTATTGATATAATATATACGCATTCAGATGTTATAAAAAAACAAACAGTCTTAGAGCCTATTTGGCCAAGCTTCTGGGGAGCCAGAAGTGTTTATTTTTCTTAAAATGTGCTTATTTTAAAATTTTGGGGTGTTTGGCCAAGCTTCTAGAAAAAAATAAGTGTTGTTGAGTGGTATCAGAAACTGTTTTACTATTGTGGGGAAGAATCTGAAAATAATAGTTTCTTGAAAAAATAAGTATCTTTGATTATTTGGGACAAGAATACCCATTTTAAACTTCCATATTTAATGAAATTAATGTTATTATATATCCATTTTTGTAATTTAGTAATTTTTTCTTAAATACTGGTCAAACACAAAAGTAATAACAAAAGCACTTCTCTAAAATTTGGCCAAACACAAACTGCTTATCTCGCAAAGTACTTATTTGAAAAGCACTTTTGATAAAAAATACTTCTTAAAATAATCTGATTTTCGCAGCTTGGCCAAATAGGCTTAATTATACAGTGTTCAGATTTAAAACCAATATCTTAATATTTAGATGTATATTCAGATTCAGGCGTCTTAATCTTAATAAAAACAAATGGCTCCTAAATACCAATACTTACATTGTATTGTACATCAAGCAATTCACCACTGAATCCGGCTATTCTCGAGGAATAAAACTCTTTTTGTTTATTATTTTCCTCTTTGTTTACTTATTTTTCCGTCGTATTTTACTATATTACTTTTGACCCATTCATAAATTTAATTGTTTAACCTAGACGTCGAATTTTAAGCATAATTAGTTTGGCGCCCACCGTGGGGCCCAGGCAATTGTAGGTATTCTACGAGGAAAAGGTGTAGTCATGTCAGAAGATAACACCCCAAAGATCCCTGCTAATGCAGTAGATGAGTCTGTACACGAACTTGGCGATCCCAGCGTACAGCCAAAGGATCCCGCCAAGGAGCCAGTTCATGTTCCCAGCAACGCTGTAGACGATCGATCACACGAAGGTACTTATGATCTCAGAGGTTTCCTTATTAATCTCTTCACAACCCTATTAGAACGGGCAGAGCAGAACTCGGTCAACATGGTTGGGGGGTATATCTCAAAAGTTAGGAACAATGTTCGCTGGATCGTCTTAGAGGCCAGCATCCCTGCAAGGACCAACACCCATGAATGATACACCAACGTCTGCTCCGAATCGTAGACTCAACATGGACGCCACATCTAGAGGTTTAATGGCAGTCAATAATCAAGACCTCAAAGGAACATCTGTCATTCAGGACATCCTAAAGGAGATGAAAACCATCCACGATCAAATCGGTAACGTGCCAGGTACACCACCCCAGGTTACCATCATAGATGAGCAAAAGTTTTATAAGCATGTATACAAAGCAAGCGCTGCACCTGTCCGCGTACCAAAGCATTTCCGTCTGCCGGATAACTTGAAGTATGACAGAATAACGGATCCGGACGAGCATAATGCTGCATATTATATATCTGTCAAGAGCAACGAAATCTCAGAGGAAGAGATCCAATATGCTCTGAGGAAAAGATTCGGCTCAACTTTGACTAAGGGTGCCCTTGCTTGGTACACTCAGCTACCGATGGGCTCCATTGAGGCCTTCACCCAGATGCAAGATTTATTCAAAAAAGCACATTCTGGCGCCCGTAAGCGGGAGAAGCGTATGGAGGATATCTTTGGGATTCGGCAGCATGACGATATGTTGTTGAAGGACTACCTTGAAAGGTTTCAAAAGGAATGCATGGAGCTTCCTCCAGTCCCCGGTAATATTGCTGTGGTAGCTTTTAGCAATAGCCTGAATTCCAAAAGGTCGTTAGCCACCAGAGATTTGCAGCGGAGTTTGACTAAGCAGACAACATGGAGCGCTTTACAGCAAAGGTACACCGAGAAGTTGCGCTTGGGGCCTGAACACTCTGTAGCCCCCATTGTAGAAGTTCGTTTGATAGCTTAAGACATCATCTGTCAAGGACACAAACGGGGATATGCTGAAGATTCAAGAGCAGAAGACAAAGGAAAGTATAGGGACGACTTACCTAAGCCAATCCAAAAGCAAGAAGATAACTGAAAAGCTCCAACACCACCTCACAAGGGGTCACTCAGCATAGATTGGGTACCCGATAGGTTTGAAGAACTAGGACTGCGCATCAACGCCGTAGAGTTCGTGCATGATCATATGAAAGATGCCCAAGTGCGGTGGCCCAGCAATATGAGAGCCAAACCTAGTAGAAAAAACAAAAACCTGTATTGCCAGTTTCATAGGGATCATGGTCATGAAACCGCTACTTGCAAGGCTTTGATCCTGGAAGTGATGGACCTGCTCGATATAGGTTATTTAAAGGACATGCTTACTGAAAGAGGAAAGCAACCCTATGCTAAGAGCTTAATCCTTGAGGGACCCCCAGACTTGCCGGAGCCTAAGAGGTCTATCAACGTAATAGTGGGTGGCCCGATGTTGCTTGGTGACTCGAGAGATGATAAGGCAGTGCCCGATGAGGACCATGCCTATGAAGAGATGATTTTATTCAGTGACGAGGATAACACTAACTGCAACACTCCTCACGACGATGCTTTGGTTATAACGCTCTGGATAGAAGATATGGATGTCAAGTGCTTCCTAGTCGACGTTAGCAGCACCGTGAACCACATTAAATGGGACACTCTACAGGCGATGGGAATTGAAGACAAAATGGCTTAGAGTGTCTACACACTGGAAAGCTTTATCAACTCCTGTGAGAAGTCTGTCATGGAAATCAGCCTTGCTACACACATTCCGGGAGCGGATTATGTTTCTTCTTTTCACGTTATAAAAGAAGGCGTCCCATACAATGCAATCATAGGGCGGCCGTGGATTCACGAAGTTAAAGCAGTAACCTCTACCTAGTATCAAAAACTCAAATACCCCACCAAGTAGGAATAAAAGAAATCAACGATGATCAGGAGGCAGCGAGGGAGTGTCCGCAGCGGTCCTAGGAGAATCTGACCCCGTAGAGGCACGGAAGGCTGGCTTCCCTGAAATTGATGATGACCCAGAAACCTTAATCAACCAAGATTATGATTCCGATTGTTCAATTGATTGACGTGTCTTCGGCGGGGAGGGGGGGAGTAGGGCATCCGAAAGTATATTTCTATTCGGCACTTACTTTTATTTAGTTTCTAGTGTCTTTAAATTTTGATCACAGTATTTACATACTTATCAGTCATGTTACAGGTTTTCACCTACAATAGTTCAGGCCTTGCGCCCCTATTTATCAATAAAACTACTGTTCTACTCAGTTTACAATTACAATTCAGATCCATCTACGATCTAAATATTTATAGCCCCGGCCAAACTCAAGTTAAAGTAATACACTCACTTTTCCTGATAAAAGTAGGGTAAACTACTCGCTTGGAGATAGATCACGTCTAACTTAGCCACCATGAATTATTCGTAAGTTGAACTTGTCAATTCAAAAAATTTACACCTACATGCCGGTGGGAACGCCCGCTTGCTTAGTGCCATAAAGTGTTAAAATAGTCGAGTAAACAAGCAAAGACGTTCTATATTAGAACGCAAAAATGCACCATTTCCACACCGGCTAAAGTCTTCCCATTGTGGGCGCAAAACATCCATCTATCACGGACACAATGCAAGCCACCAAATACTGGCGCATACAGCAGACGTAATTGCCCGAGCAGGCTCACTGATAAACGTTCTAGACATTAGAACGTACAGGACGTCCGAACCTTCTTTAAGGTCAGACCCCATCTGAGCATCTGATTGGGCCTTAAGCTAGGTCAACGAAGCAATTTAAGCGTCCAGGTCTACACTAGGGTCATCACGAACCTAGAGAATGGTGGCGAGGGCAGCTGTGATGTTTGCACGATCCACTTCATCTATACGAAAAGCATTCAGGGCATTCATCTGTTCATTCGTCTGTTCCTCCTTGAGATGAGCGTCATATCAAGGTTTGTTGCAAACTTTCTCTAGGGACGCCACTTTACTTTTAAGCCTATCATTCTCATCTTGAAGGAAGGAAGAAAGGGCCCTAGCATCATGAACACTCTTTTTAGCACCCTCCATCCTCTCATCCACCCCAGACAACTTTTGTTGGAGTGTCACCATAGATGCTTCCAGGGGGGCAACATTCTTACTCTGAAGCACTTCTACAAGTTTAGCCTCCGAAGAGAAGATTGGAGGGTTTCCATAGTCTGTTTGTGCGAGCGAATCTCATTACTCAAAGCCTCATCAAGGTTCTTGCCTCTTAGCGGTTCCTGCTGGTAAGCTCTGCGCATAGTATGAAGCTCTCATCTCTGTTGTTCAGCTTCCTCCACGAAAGGCTGTAGGCTAGCAACTTGTCCTAGCAGGGCTTCGTTCTCCTCTCTTAGGTTCTTATTTGAGCCACCTCGATGGAGTATCTCATGATAGACCATCAGCCCCTGGGCGAATGTTGAAGTAGATATTTAGCGGAGAGAGAGTAAGTATTCGACTGGTAAGATATTGAAAAATGGAAAAAGAAGTTTACCCGAAGAGAGCAACCAGCGGCGACCTCAAGCAGTTTCTGACGGCTGTAGCCAACAAGATATCTTTGTTTGTTAGGACCGATCAACTCAGCGGTATGGTTTATCACAACCCTCGGGGTCTTAAACAGGTTAACTCCCGCAACAATGGGAATAACAACCTCACGAGTGCCATCCATGGGTTCAGCCACAACATCCATATCTATTCCTGGACGGCATTGGAAAGAGTCGGTTACCTCGGGGGTAGAAGTTGGAACAACAGGATCTACATGTACAAAAGATATTTGCTTATAAGGTGCAAAAGGAAAATTGTACTACTGACGCATGGAATGAAGAACATACCTGATGACCGAGGCTCAAGGTGAACGGTAGGAAGAACCACTTCGTCTTCCATGACAGCTTCTTCACCGGCCTTAGGAGACTCATCTATCAGGTGCCTGTGCTTCTGCGTAGACGGACCAGACTCAGCAACAGCAGAAGAAAGGGTCTCAATAGCCTCAGGTTCATGCATCAAGGGGACTTCGCTCTCACCATCAGAAATCACCAAGGGTTCACTAGCGGTCACTACATTATCAAGCTTAGAAGACATTTTTCTTTTGGAAGAGGGAGAACTGCTCGTCCTCTTAACGATTCTCCCTCCAGATACTCGAACATCGGGCATGGGAGCAATATACGGGACAATAATTTTTATCTCATTCAGTGGGGGCATCTCATGGTGGCAGAACCCTAAAAACAGGAAGTAATGAGATAATAGGTGCCAAGGATCAAAAGAGAAATTCGGGTGAGATGACATACCATGGTCCTTTGCACGCCAACCATTCGCGTTGGCCAAAGAAGTGAAAGTTAATGAAGTATGGGGGTTTCTCGCAAGATAGCAGTAACCCACATGGTTAACTCATCATGGGTTAATTGAATACCAATCACAGAATTCACTGAGGAAGATGCAAAGTTAGTTCAGAAAAGCAACAGACGTGAAATGTAAAATATAAGAGCGCAGGAACTTACATCTCCTATTGAAGACCTCTTGGAAGGGAATAGAGGAAACAATATCCGGTGTCCTCACAGCCACATATCGGTAAACCCAGCCGCGATCTTTGGAATCTTCACTATTGGGAACCACGCATTTCTTTCCCCATTTGATGAACATCAGCATACCCGTCTTGTGGAGACGGGGTGAGTAGAAAATAATGAGGTGTAAGAAGGAAAACTTTACCCTGGCATGGTTCACCAAGTGATCCAGCACAACCACCAATCACCAATCACCATACATAGGGGCCTACTTGACCCAGACAGATATTGTATTAGCGGCATATCTCTTCAGCAATCGAATGAACGCACTTATTGAGGCATAGAGTGAAAAGGTACATATGGACCATCGAGTAACCAGCGCGATGGGAGGAAATTCTTTCTTCAATAGAAGGACCAATGATGTCAATTACTTTAGACCACTTACAATCAAGCATGATACGAGTTATATCGTCCCTCACAACTGCAGATGGATAAGACTCAATGGAAAGGTTGCTATTTTCACATTCATGCTTGGGTGTTTGACCTTGCTTTCGGCCATCACCTTCAAAGTTAAAGGTAGCAGGAAGATAGTCTAGGACTCTGAAGTTTGCGTGGAGAAAATTTGGTCCTTGTGGCATGGCTAAAAGATGGAATTATTGTTAAGGCTGGAAGAAGGTTTGTCTTTGGAGGAAAACTCTCAAAACTATTTGAAGATCGATTAAAAGGCCTCTATACTTACGGCATATATATACACGCCTTAGGGGATTCTTGAGTGAGAAGCCGAACAATGTTGATCACGTGGGATCATAATTATGAGAAATTATGATTATTGCAGTTTATGTGATGTGCATCCCAATAATTACGGGATATGAATAAAGTAGTGGCAGCATTAGGAAGTTACACGAAAACCCCTCCAATCACGGAGTTTCATTCAATACAACGCATGCGACGAGATAGAGGACGGGTATCGATACAGTCATACTTTACGTCTTCTATCATGCTTCTTTCACTTTCTGACTACTTCCTTCAGCACTCAGCCAGTAGGGGGACTTACTGTGTGGGAAAAAATACGCCACCTATTATTATGGGGAAACGAGTCTAGCTGGCAAGACTAGACTTATTCTACAAGTCACCGAGCACAAAGGATACATGCCTGTTCTACGAGTTACGGCCGTTCAAGGGGTGCGGGCATAGGACGCAAGGCATACATCCTGCCGCCTTAGGGTTACAATCTCCTCGTTAGGGTTTCGTGTATACCACCTCCTTGAGTTTATAGGCCCATGAGCCTCATTAGTGTTTGTACTTTACCATTATTAGGACTAGGTAATCACTACTATAAATACCCCTCCTTACATTGTATTTTACATCAAGCGATTCACCACTGAATCCGGCTATTCTCAAGGAATAATACTCTTTACTTTCTTGTCTATTATTTTCTTCTCTGTTTACTTACTTTTCCGTCATATTTTACTGTATTACTTGTGATCCATTCATAAATTTAACTGTTTAACATAGACGTCTATTTGTAGGAATAAACACTTACAAGTCACCGGTGCAGAGGATACATGTCCGCTCCTCAAGCCACGACCGCTCAACCGGTATGGGCGTAGGACACAAGGTATACATCCCGCCGCCTTAGGGTTTTCAGTCTCCAAGTTAGGGTTTAGTATATACTGCGGCCTTGAGTATACACGCCCACTGCCTTATTAGTCCTTGTATTTTACCATAATTATGACTGAGTAAATCGTAGCTATAAATACCCTCCTACCATAGTATTGTAGAATCAAGCGGTTCATACTAAATTCGGCTATTCTAAAGGAATAATACTACTCCCTCCGTCCCAAAATAAGTGTCTGGGTTTGAATTGGTGTAGAGTTTAAGAAAATAAGGATGACTTTTAAATCTTATGGTTTAGAATTAAAGTTGTGTGTAATATAGGACAATGCATTTAAATCTTGTGGTCCAAAATAAATCTTGGAATTATAGAGTTACCGAATATGGAAAGAGGCACTCTTTTTGGGACAAACTAAGAAGGAAAGGTAGATACTTATATTGGGACAGAGGGGACTATTTAATTTCTTATCTATTACTTTCTCTCTCTATTTCCTGTATTTTCCTTCATATTTACTGTATTGCTTGTGACCCTCTTACAAATTTAATTGTTTAACCTAGACGACCAAATTTAGGCATAAACAGTTTGGCACCTACCGTAGGGCCCATGCAATTGTGGTTTCTACGAAGGAAATAGCACAACTATGTCTGATGACAACATTCCAAAGAACACTGTCGATGTAGTAGTTGATACCATAAAGGATCCCAACGATCCTAACGGACAGTCGAAAAACCCTTCCATAGATCCGATCTATGTAGATAGTGACGGCGAAGACTGATATGAAAATCAAAGACACAAATGAAAAGACAAGAATTAAAAGTAAGACCCAATTGATTTAGAGAAGAATTAAGGAAATTAATTAGGGGAAAGATTAACCTAATTATCCCCTTAATCACTTAAACAAAAGAACCCTAGCTATTTGATCCTCAATTAGCTAAGCTAATTGTAAATCAAGGACAATAATGATGCTTAAGCAAACAAGCTTAGCCAAATCCTCACAATTATCAATATTCATCAAAACTAGGTCTACTAGTGACTTTGGAAGTATTTATACATTGGCAAATGTCTTAATTAACCCTTAACAATGGGCCTTCAAGTCATTAGCCACTTGTGGGCTTTCTGATCCTCGTCTCAGCGCGATCGCGCAGTGATGCACGCTATCGTGCTGAGCTTTAATTCGTGTCCACGCGATCGCGGCTATGGTCACGTGATCGCGCAGGCAAACCTTCAACCTGTCTCTTGCGCGATCGCGTCTGTGAATTCAATAACACGTGATCGCATCTGACACTCGCGATCACGTAGCTCCTCTCTTTCCCCTTCCGCGATCGCGTCTGTGCGTGCACGATCGCGATGAGAATTTTCAGTTCCAGAGGCAGTAAGCATGCAAAACTGCCCTGGAACCCCCAAGACTTGCCCAATCAGTTCCAGCTGTGTAAACATTGGCTATAGCTGCTGCAACTCCCTTGCTTGGCTCCTCGTGAAGGTCTTGGACGAGCGTCGGGTTGCATCAAAGACGATCAACCACGTGGAAATAACTCCAGGCTAAAAAATTTCCTTGTTGATCTCTTCAAAACCCAGGCAAAACGAGCAGAGCAAAACTCGGCCAACATGGTTGAAAGCATGGCCCAGAAGATAGGAGCGATGTTCGCTGGATCATCTCAGAGATCAACATCCCCACGAGGACCAGCGCCAGTGAATGAATCACCAGCCTCCGTTCCCAATCAAAGACTCAACATAGAGGTCATCCCAAGAAGCTCTACAGTAGTTAGCAATTAAAATCTCGAAGGAATACTTGTCATTGAGGACATGCTAAAGGAGATGAAGGTCATCCACGATCAGATGGTAACGTGCCGGGTACTCCACCTCAGGGTACCGTTGTAGACGAGTAAAAGTTCTATAAGCATGCATAAAAGGCGAGTGTTGCACCGGTCTGTGTACCTAAGCCTCTGCTTGCCGGATAAGCTCAAGTACGATGAAACTACCAACCCGGACGCGCACATCGCTGCTTATTATACAGCTGTCAAAATTAATGAGATTACAGAAGAAGAAACTCAGTCTGCTCTGGTGAAGAGGTTAGCCTAGACCTTAACAAAAGCTGCCATTGCATGGTACACTCAGCTGCCAATGGGATCAATCGAGTCATTCACCCAGAAGCATATGGAGGATATCTTTGAGATACGGTAAAAAGAACAATCCTCGATCTTCAGTGGCGATACTCGCACGATCGCTAAGCTGGAGACAGAGTGAAGTGAAGTAAAAGAGATTACATGGCTGACTTCCCAAAACGTGCTGAAAAGTGGGAGGACTGATGCAGCCCGAACACGTGCTGATCAAGTGTTCGATCCACCGAGGCCGATGACATGAAGCCAAGCCAAGCTGCTGCACGATGTTCACATTCACCTGGCTTGGTCGAAGGAAAGCAATTGCTCCGAAGCTGAGTGGACGGGCTCAAGAACCGAAGGCGTCATCTTCAAGTGTGAGCCCGAGGACAAAGTGACCAAATACCAACTCTTGGCGCCGAGCAGCACAGAGCCGTGCACAACAAATTGTGTCGAAATCAAGTGAGCATCCGATGATAAATGAGTTCGAGCCAGCAACCGAGCACCGAAGTCAAGGCTGCCGAACACACACTTAGCTCAGCCCTGCGTGGCTTATTTTTATTAGTCACCTGTGACCATTTACTGTTTTATCCTTAGCCTAGTCTATAAATACTCCATTTACATTTCATTATAGAGTTAGTTTTTGTTGAATGATCAAACATAGCAAGTGCTATTGTGAGTCTCCGATGGAGCCAAACCCCGACGTGAGATTTTAAAGAACTTGTGTCATTCGGTGTCTTCGATTGAATATTTTCTTCTTGGTCATTCAGTTTGCAAGAAGCTTGTCCTTCTTGAGGATTGTTGCATAGCATAGGTGCGTCTTGATTTTCATTCGATTGAGCTTTGAGACAGGTTCCTTACTGTTCTTTCGAATCGAAGCAAGTTTTGTCTTGCTTCTATCTTTTAATTCTTGTTTCTTTCCGCGTTTTCTTCATGTTTAGCTTTCCTTCGGGTTTGCTTGCACCATCTTGGTATCAGAGCAAGGTTTGGGCTTGTTTCTACAACCCCAAATCCTGTTCAAGTTATCTTTAAATTTCGTGCGTTTATGTCTTTATTTTCCGTTTCATGTTCTTGTTTTGTTTGGATACTGTTGTTGGTGGTGTTGTTATTTTACAAAAAAAAAAAAAAAGTGTTAAAAGAAAAATTCAAAAATTTGGATTGATTGTTGGTTGTATGGATTAAACAACCATTGATTCTTGTTCACCACCGTCCGAGGACTTATTTGAGTACCTGTCGTACACCATCGGCGACTAGGGTTTCTCAACGGAATTTTGGACTGTCTGAGCTTAGTGGTGACTGTTTTCGAACCCCAGCGTGTGTTGGTTGTTACCGATGAAGACTGGTGGTTCTTGATTGATTTGGGTGTGTTTTGTGCTTAAATTTCGAAGTTCTATGTTTTGAGCCGTCGTCCGTACGCCGAAAAATTGTTACTATTGTAACAGTGTACGAACACGAAGAGCTGGTCTTAGCTCAAGGAACTTTGAACTAAATTTCCTCCGTTGTTGTTGTTACCGGAGTTGAAAGAAGCAACCCAAATTCTATTGAAAGTCTTGGTCAGTGAACGAAGTGAAAGCTGTCCGTACGCCGGAGCTAAAAGCTTCACTGTTCCATTGTTGAAGAAGGAGTAAAATTTTAAATCCAAAAACCCCAGGTGAAAGTGTCGGCTTGAAAAGGGAAAGCGGATAAGGTAAAACCCTATCCGTACCAAGGAGGGACCACTCTTGTACAGACAGGAGTTGGTGTGTTCGAAAAAGATTCCGAAGAGGAATCGAAGGGTAGATTCTCCTAGGTTCTCACTTTTCTTGTCTTCGATAAATCTATTTAGTGGATCTTTTGAGTAATTCTTCCTACTCGAGGTCGTATTAACTCATTTTGAGCTTATAGGAACTCGTGCATGGAGTGACTGAAGTCCAACTCTCGTAGAAATCCTTTTTGACTCCCCGAAGCGCAAGAGTAAATAGCGTCCGTTCCATTGAGTCATATCAATTCACTCATCCCGAAGGAGACATTGTAACTTGTCAAATTCGAAGGAACTGAGAGAAGTTGATCAACCGAGGAAGCCATTGGCTACAAGTTCTTGAGTGACCAAAACCGAACCCCTAAATTGAGTGGACCCGAGTGCTACCCAACAAAGGTGAGGGACTGAGTGAGGTGATTTCTAACCTTAACACTTTCATTGGTCTTTGAATTGTGCAGGTACTATGGCTGGGAATGGAGGCGAAGGCAAAGGCATTGAGAAGCCCGAAGTGTCGTTAGCCGATCTCATGGCTGCGATACAAGGCATCAGTGCTGAAGTAAGAGGAGTGAGTGCTCGAGTAGCTAACCTCGAGCAAGGGAGTGTGTCCGTGGCCATGCATGGGTCCGGCGCTGGAACGAGCAGCTCCACTCCGATGAAACCTGAGCTGTATGCCGAGCTTGTTCGACAACATCAGTTGACGAGTGAGGCAATTCGAAGAGGACTCAGCTTGGGCAATCCCCAAGCACAACAAAACTTGGGCAATCACCAAGCACAACAAAAATTGGGCAATCCCCAAGCACAACAAAACTTGGGCAATCCCCAAGCTGATGATCAAAACTTGGGCATTCCCCGAGGAGAGAGGTTATCACTTCCAAAGGCCCGAAGAAACCTTGGTGCCGTTGTCGAAGAGGGATTTCCGAGGACGAATATGAGTATGAGCCATCGTTTGGTCAACGAAGGCAGGCTCAACGAGGTCGTGGAAATTTCCGAGGTCGAGGCTGAGGCGCAAATGTTGAACGACATAATGAGCGTGAGGCTGATGATCACTATGATGAGTATCCCGAACCGATTCGAGGTGCTCGAGATTCAAACTTGAACAGTGTCAAGATCACTATTCCACCCTTCAAAGGAACTAGTGATCCGGATGAATATCTTGAATGGAAGCTTAAAATGGAGCGAATTTTCGAAACCAATGAGATGACCGAAGAAAGGAAAGCTGCCCATGCCATTGCTTCGTTCGAAGCATATGCATCCACGTGGTGTGAAACTGACAAGAGATTTAGACGGAGGAATATTTATCCCGAAGTCACTACGTAGGCACAATTGAAAAGAGCAATGGATGCTAAGTACTTGAGTGCCAAGTATAGGCAAACTCAATTTCAAAAGCTCTATGAGTTGAAGCAAGGGTCCAAGTCAGTTCAAGAGTATCATGATGAATTCTAGAGGATTCGATTAAATCTTGATCTGGACGAAGATGAAGAGCAAGCTACTATTCGGTTCAAAAATGGCTTGGCTCGGGAGGTGTCATCTCAATTGAGGCTACATGTGTATCACACGGTGGAAGATATGTTCGGAGCTGCTACCGAAGCTGAAAGATTTCTTAAGGACGATAAAGCAAACCGGTATCGAGGAGTCACTACTTCTACTCCTATGAGCCGAGGTAAAGAATGGAAGAGTCCGAATCCAACAAGTGCAAACACTGTTCGAGATTCGAAGAAACCCTTCGAAAGGGGTGTGACCGTTAAACAATCAAGAGAAGTGGGAGGTAAAGTTCAACTTAATTCTCCTAGTTCTTCAAACATTCAGTGTCATAAATGCAAAGGTTATGGTCACATGGCTAAAGAGTGTCCAACTCGCAAAGTGATGCTTGTGCTCGACAATGGAGAAGTTTGTGAGCAAGCGAGTGACACCGAAGAGGATAATTTCGAGGAGACTGACCGAGCTGAAAATGATGATGGTCGTGAAGCTACCGAAGCTGATCATCCGAAAATGTTTCTTGTGGTTCGAAGGAATCTTAGCTGCATGACTCTCGAAGAGGAGGACAACCAAAGAGAGAATCTTTTACATGCCCAATGTCGAGTGAGGGGGAAGGTGTGTTCAATGATTATTGACTCAGGTAGTTGTGCAAATGTAGTGAGCCAAACCCTGGTTTCCCAAATGGGACTACCTACCTTGAAGCATCCCCATCCTTACAGGTTGCAATGGTTAAATGAGTGTGGAGAATTGAGGGTTTTCAAACAAGTGTGGATCAAATTTAGAGTTGGAGAATATCAAGATGAGATGATGTTCGATGTGGTACCGATGCAAGCCTGTCATATGCTATTGGGACGACCATGACAGTATGATCGGTCGGTTGTTCACAATGGAAGATCCAACACTTATACTGCAAAACTCGAAGGGAAGAGTTTCATACTCAAACCTTTGTCTCCGAAACAAGTCACCGAGGACTATAAAAGAATGAAAGAATTGAAAGAGGCGGCCAAAGCTAAGCTTCCGATGGGAACAAAAATTGTGGCCGAAGACATTCATTCACCGCCCGAAGTAAAAGGTATTTGTGCAATCATACAACCGGGTGAGTATCTACGAGGCAACGAAAACAATTAGATGATGATCTGCCTCGTGCACAAGGGTATCATTCTAAACTCTAATAATGATTTTTCTAACGATAACTCTATGCCTAGTGCTGTACAAAGTGTTTTGCAGGACGTCGGAGACATGTTTCCCGAAGAAATGCCCGGTGGATTACCTCCATTGAGAGGAATCGAGCACCAAATTGACTTCGTACCGGGGTCACAAATCCCCAACAAATCTGCATACCTGTGTAATCCCGAAGACACCAAAGAGCTCCAACGGCAGGTTGATGAATTGTTGAACAAGGGCCTTGTTCGAGAGAGCTTGAGTCCTTGCGCCGTTCCTGTTATCCTTGTCCCAAAGAAAGATGGAACATGGCGAATGTGTGTTGATTTCCGAGCAGTCAACAAAATAACGGTAAAGCATCGTCATCCTATTCCTCGATTAGATGACATGCTAGACGGATTAAGTGGTTCTTCATGCTTTACGAAGATAGACCTCAGGTCCGGTTACCACCAAATCCGAATGAAACCCGGAGAAGAGTGGAAAATCGCATTCAAGACCAAATTCGGTCTCTATGAATGGTTGGTGATGCCTTTTGGGTTATCCAATGCACCGAGCACATTCATGCAACTGATGAACCATGTGCTCAAACCGTTCATAAATAAGTTTGTTGTCGTTTATTTCGATGACATCCTTATTTATAGCAAATCTGTGGATGAACATGTCGAACACCTAAGGCTAGTGCTTGATAAGCTTAGAGAAGAGAAGTTATATGCTAACTTCAAGAAATGTGCCTTTTGTGTCGAATGTGTAGTCTTTCTAGGATTCGTTGTCAGTGCTAATGGTGTCGAAGTCGACGAATCAAAAAGCGAAGCCATCAAAGATTGGCCAACTCCAACCTCAGTATCACAAGTTCGTAGCTTCCATGGCTTAGCTAGCTTTTACCGAAGGTTTGTTCGTGACTTTAGCACAGTGGCAGCTCCTTTAACCGAGCTGGTTAAGAAAGACCATCCATTTGTGTGGAGAGAGTCCCAAGAGAGGGCTTTCCAAGAGTTGAAATGGAGGCTATGCTCTGCCCTGTTATTGCAACTCCCTGACTTCGGCAAAGCATTCGAAGTCGAGTGTGATGCGTCCGGAGTTGGGATTTGAGGAGTGCTGATGCAAGAATCGAAGCCAATCGCTTACTTTAGCGAAAAGCTTAAGGGTGCAACCTTGAACTACTCTACGTATGACAAGGAGTTGTATGCTCTCGTTCGAGCACTCGGTCATTGGCAGCATTATTTGTGGCCTCGAGAGTTTGTGATTAAAAGTGATCATGAATCTTTGAAACATCTTCGAGCAAAGGACAAATTGAACCGAAGGCATGCCAAGTGGGTTGAATTCATTGAGAGTTTTTCCTATGTAATTCATTACAAAAAGGGAAAAGACAATGTTGTGGCCGATGCGCTATCAAGAAAATTTGCCTTAGCGACCACTCTCGCCTCTAGGCTTATGGGATTCGAAAGCATCAAGCTGATGTACGACAACGATCCCAAGTTAAAAAAGCATTCGAGACGCAATCTTGAGTGGCCGAAGAGTTGAAAAATATCAGTAGCACGATGGCTACCTCTTCAAGAATGGGAGGGTTTGTGTGCCAGTGTCATCGTGGAGAGAGCTCTTAGTTCGAGAAGCTCACTCCGGAGGCTTGATGGGACACTTCGGTGTCGACAAAACTCTTGGTATTTTAACCGAGCAGTTCCATTGGCAAAAAATGCGACGAGATGTGGAAAAACTTTGCAACGCTTGTCTCGTATGCAAGAAAGCTAAATCGAAGTCCAACCCTCATGGATTGTACACACCATTGCCGGTGCCTGATCAACCTTGGGTTGATATATCCATGGACTTTGTCTTGGGGTTACCAAGATCGGGGGGAGGACATGATAGCATCTTCGTTGTCGTGGATCGATTTTCCAAAATGGCTCACTTTATTCCTTGCAAGAAATGTGATGATGCACAACATGTAGCTACATTATTTATTTCTCATGTGCTAAAATTGCATGGTGTGCCTCGTACTATTGTGAGTGATCGAGACTCAAAGTTCTTGAGTCATTTTTGGAAGTGTTTGTGGGGTGCCCTCGGCACCAAATTACTATTCTCGACGTCTCAGCATCCTCAGACTGATGGACAGATAGAGGTAGTTAATCGAACCTTGGGATCTTTGCTTTGTGCAATGACCAATGGTAAGGTCGGAAACTGGGCAGATCGTTTGCCCATGATGGAGTTTGCATATAATCGAACGGTGCATCGAATTATAAATATGACCCCGTTCGAATGTGTATATGGTTTTAATCCTTTGATTCCACTTGATTTAACCCCATTGCTTCGAGATTCTGTTATTGATTTTGAAGGTACTCGGCGAGCCACTGCCTTGATCGAGTTGCATGCAAAAGTGAAGAAGAACCTCGAGGAAGCTTATGCAAAGGTTGCATAAAAAAAACAAGGGGCGTAAAAAGTTGGAATTAAAGAAGGGTGATTGGGTTTGGGTTCACTTTTGAAAGGAACGCTTCCCGAACCAAACGAAAGGAAAGTTTGCTCCTCGAGGGGATGGTCCATTCCAAGTGCTGAGCAAGATCAACAACAATGCTTATGTGATCGACCTCCCTAGTGAGTATAACGTGTCCAACACCTTTAATATTGCTGACTTAGCTCCGTGTTTTGTAGGTCAAACTTCGGAGGAAGAAGAGGGCTCGATTTCGAGGATGAAATCTTCTCAAGAAGGGGAGGATGATGCAGCCCGAACACGTGCTGATCAAGTGTTCGATCCACCGAGGCCGATGACACGAAGCCAAGCCATGCTGCTGCACGATGTTCACATTCACCTGGCTTGGTCGAAGGAAAGCAATTGCTCCGAAGCTGAGTGGCCGGGCTCAAGAACCGAAGGCGTCATCTTCAAGTGTGAGCCCGAGGACAAAGTGACCAAATACCAACTCTTGGCGCCGAGCAGCACAGAGCCGAGCACAACAAATTGTGTCGAAATCAAGTGAGCGCCCGATGACAAATGAGTTCGAGCCAGCAACCGAGCACCGAAGTCAAGGCTGACGAACACACACTTAGCTTAGCCCTGCGTGGCTTTTTTTTATTAGTCACCTGTGACCATTTACTGTTTTATCCTTAGCCTAGTCTATAAATACTCCATTTACATTTCATTGTAGAGTTAGTTTTTGTTGAATGATCAAACATAGCAAGTGCTATTGTGAGTCTCCGATGGAGCCAAACCCAGACGTGGGATTTTAAAGAACTTGTGTCATTCGGTGTCTTCGATTGAACATTTTCTTCTTGGTCATTCAGTTTGCAAGAAGCTTGTCCTTTTTTAGGATTGTTGCATAGCATAGGTGCGTCTTGATTTTCATTCGATTGAGCTTTGAGACAGGTTCCTCACCGTTTCTTTCGAATCGAAGCAAGATTTGTCTTGCTTCTATCTTTTAATTCTTCTTTCTTCCGCATTTTCTTCGTGTTTAGCTTTCCCTCGGGTTTGCTTGCACCAAGGACACCAGAAAAATGTCGATATATCCCCACAAGGGATCACTTAGTATTGATAGAATACCCGACAAGTTTGAGGAGTTAGGGCTGCACATCAACACCGTGGAATTCGTAAAGGACTATATGAAAAATGCCCAAGTACGCTGGCCTAAAAACATGAAGGCGGAGCCAAGTAAAAGTGACATAAACCTCTACTGTGATTTTCATAGAGATCACGAACATGAGACTGCTGGCTGCAGGGCCCTGATTTTAGAATTGATGGGTTTACTCAACAAAGGATACTTGAAGGATCTTCTTACAAATTAGGGAAAGTAGACATACGCCAAAAATAGGAATTCAGAGGGTCTTACAGATCTACCGGAATAAAAAAGGTCCATCAATGTTATAGTTGGCAGCCCAATGTTGTTTTATGATCCAAATCAGAGTGAGGTAGCGCTCGATGGAGGCCACACCTGAGATGGGATGATTCTGTTCAGTGACGAGGACAACACCAACTACAATATCCTTCACCATGATGCCCTTGTCATATTACTAAGAATAGGGGTCATGGATGTCAAATGCATCCTGGTCGATGCTGGCCAGCACCGTAAACCTTATCAAGTGGGATACCCTACGAGTAATGGGAATTGACGACCAAGTAACCCCAAGCATCTACACATTGGTTTGTTTCAACAATTCTTGTGAAAAATCTTTTGGAGAAATAGATCATGTGACACACATACCAGGAGCAGACCACATTGCGTCCTTCCAGGTAATCAAATAAGGGATCCCTTACAATGCTATCATGGGATAGCCATGGATACACCAAGTGAAAGCAGTACCTTATACATGTACTATAAGCTCAAGAACCCTACCAAATGAGGGGTAAAAGAGACCAGGAAGTGGCAAGGGAGTGTTATATAACAGCTATCCTAGGAGCGTCCATCCCTAACATAGCACCAAAGGTGAACCTCCTTGATGCTGATGAAGACCTTGAAACTTCAATCAACCAAGACGATGGTTCTGGCTATCTGGTTGATTGAAAGTTTTGGGGAAAGAAGAAGTGGGACACTTGGAAGTACAATTCTTTTCATCATTTACTTTAATTAAGTCTCTAGTTTCTTTTGGAATATTATTTATAGTATTTTCATGCTTATCAATTATGTTACGGATTTTCACCCACAATAGCACGGGCCTAGTGCCCCTTTGTATCAATAAAACTACTATTCTAGTTAGTCAGTTTTACAATCAGATCCATCTATGATCCAAATATTCATAGCCCCGACACAACTCAAGTTTAAATAATACACTCACTTTTTGCTATAAAAGTAGAGTAAACTGCTCGCTCAAAGCTAGATCACTTCTAGTTTAGCCACCGGGCATTATTCGTAAGTTGAAATCGTCAATTCAACAAATTGCACCAACATGTTGGTGGTAACGCCTATCCGAAAAGTGCCAGTAAAGTCTTAAAACACTCGAGTGAACAAGCACAGACGTTCTAGCTTGAACGCAAAAATTCCCCCTTACATACAACGGGCTAAAGACGTCCCGTTGCGAGCGCGAGCCTTGCTCTACTAAAAGCTATCTATCACAGATGCAATCTATACTGTCATCCACTGGCGCAATCAACAAACTCACATGCCCAACCAGGCTCACTTCCAAACATTCTATACATTAGAATAAACAGGGCGTCTGTTACTTAACAAAAGCCGCCCTAATTTCCTGGTGTACACGCCTACGTAGGCATGACTTTACATGATGTAACCCAAACTTCATCAGCGAAGGATTTCATGGTAAACCATCAACCCCTGAACGAAAATCAGAGGAGAGAATGTGAAAATCCAATTCATAACATTGCAAATAAACAAGCAAACAAAAAGCACCTGGAGAGAACATCCTGCGGCAACCTTGAGCAGGTTTTGGTGACTATAATCAGTAAGGTATCTCCCTCACAGGGGTCGATCTTCTCAACAGTGTGGTTAGTTACAACTCTCGGGCTCTCAAACAAGTTAACGCCTGCCGCAATAGGAATAACAAACTCATGGGGTCTACCAACAGGCTCTACGACGGCAGCTGTATCCACAACCACCTCTTTACCAAGGTCGGCTCAGGGGTAGGAGTCAGTGTAACAGGTTTTGCAAGTGATCAACATGCAGTCATTCATGAGACATATGAAGAAATTATGTCAGTAAAAGGCAGGAAGAGAAGAACCAACCTGATGATGGGGGATCGAGAGGAACAGTCAGCATCATGACTTCATATCCCTCATTGGCCTCCTCTCCAGCTTCAGGAGCTTCATCAATCAGGTGTCTACGCTTTCGCGTAGAGGGACCAGACTCGGGAGTAGCAACAACAGAAGAAGGAGTAGTAGCTTCAGGCTCAGGGGCTCGGGGACTTCTCCCTCACCATCAGATACCACCAAAGGCTCATTGATGACTACTATGTTTTCGAATTTCGTAGGCTATTTCCTCTTTGAAGAACGGGAGCCGCTAGCCCTCTTAGCGACCTTAGCGCCAAGGGGGACCGATGTATGGAGCAGCAATTTGGATTTCTTTCAATTTAGGCATTGAATGGCGGGAGACCCCTGAAATGAAATAAGGTATCGGCGAACGGTCGAGCATGAAGTCCAGAAAGTACTCAAGAGTAATAATTTACCATGATCTTTTGCCTGCCAACCGTTCATACCACCCAAGGCCGTGAAAGTCAACGTGTTGGTATGGTTCTTTGCAAAGATTGAAGTAACCCACATGGCAAATGCATCGTGGGTTAGCCGAAGAGCATTCACAGAGTTCACTGGGAGGAACAAGAAGATAGTTCAGGAAAAGTAGCAGACGTAAGACGCACGAGGTCAGGAATGCGGAAACTTATGCTGGCTATTGAAGACCTCTGGGAAGGGGTAAGATGACACTATTTGTGGGGTTCACACCGCCATGTATCAGTGGACCTAGCTGCTGTCTTTAGAATCTTCGCTGTTGGGGACTATACCTTTCCTTCCTCGTCTGTTGAAAATTAGCATATATGCTTTGTGCAAGTGGGGAGAATAAAAAGCATAGAGAGGCCAGAAAGAAAATTTCACCTTGGTATGGTTAGCCAAATGATCCAATACGGCCACAAAACGCCAAATAGAGGGCCCAACTTGGCCTAAACAGATCTTGTAATAACGACATATGTCCTCGATAATTGAATGGACATGCTTGTTAAGATGTAGAGTGAAAGGGCATGTATGCACCATCGAATAACCAGCATGATGGGTGGAAATTCTTTCCTCAGCAGTGGGAACGATGATATCTATAATGGTGGGCCGTTTGCAATCAAGCCTGATGCGAGTCACCTCATCCTCTACGATGGCAGAAGGGCAGAATTGGATCGAAAGGTTATTATTCTCGCCCTCCTGTTTAGCTGTTTGGCCCTGCATTCTACCATCGCCTTCGAAATTCAAGGTCTGAGGGAGATAATCTTGCACTCTGAAATTTTTAGGAAGGAAGTTTGTTTCTTGGGCCATTTTTGAAGAAATATATTTTGAGAAGGTTGAAGATAGAATTTCCTTTAAGAAGAAGTTTTTGAAAAGAGTTTGAAGATGAGTAGAAAGGCTCTATAATCAAGGTGTACTTATACATGACAAGGATGAGTCTTAGATGGAAAACAGATAGTTTTGCAGACATAAGATCATGATCATTATGGCTTACGTAATAAATCCTGATAATTACAGGATATGACAGGGCATTTGTAACATAGCAAAGACGCAAATAAAAACCCCTTCAATCATAAGGCTGCACATCATCGTACTTGAGTACTGACATTCAATGCAAAGAATGCAAAGAGACAGGGGACGGGTATTAGGAGCGGGCGCATTTCTACCTCTTCTATCACGCCTCTTTCACTTCCTGTCTTCTTATGACAATACTCAGCAAGTGGGGGACTAACTGTGTGGGTGGAAAATACGCCATCTATGATTACGGGGATACTAGTCCAGCTGGCGAGACTAGACTTAGTTTACAAGTCGTCGGGTGCAAGAGGATACACGCCTGCTCCTCAAGCCACGACCGCTCAGCCGGTATGGACGTAGGATGCAAGGTATATACCCCGCCGCCTTAGGATTTACAGTCTCCAAGTTAGGGTTTAGTATATACCGCCGCCTTGAGTATACAGGCCCATGGCCTTTTTAGTCTTTATATTTTACCATAATTAGGACTGGGTAACTCATAGCTATAAATACCCCTCCTACCATTGTATTTAATATCAAGCAATTCACACTGAATCCTGTATTCTCAAGGAATAATACTATTTACTTTCTTGTCTATTACTTTCTCTCTCTATTTCCTGTATTTTCCTTCATATTTACTGTATTGCTTGTGACCCTCTTACAAATTTAATTGTTTAACCTAGACGACCAAATTTAGGCATAAACAATATCTGTACATTTATGTAAATGCCCCAAAATATTATAGGTAAAACAAAATAACAAAATGTGTGGGTATAAATGCACCACCTACTATTACAGGGATACAGGTCCAACCGACAGAGGCTAAACTTACTCTACAAGTCATCAGGCGTTGAGGATATACGCCTGCTCCATAGCCACGACCATTCATTAGGAATGGTCCTAGGGCCAAAGGGCACATACCCAGCCGCCTTATGAATACTAGTCTCGTAGTTAGAGTTATCTTAGTATCACCGCCTTATGTAATCAGGCCCAAGGCCTATAAACATAGTATTTTACCATAATTAGGATTGATCTAAAGCTAGAGCTACATATACCCATCTCCTTTATTCTATTTGACACAAGAGATTCACTACGAATCCGCATATTCTCAAGAAACTCCTACTTTACTGCTTATTTCTCTTTATTCTTCTTGTTTACTTGTATTGCTTGTTACCCCTTCAAAATTTACATGTTAACCTATTCGGAATGTTTTAGACATAAAAAGTATGATGCCGACTGTGGGTCTAGGAAATTGTTAGGGTTTTACAAAGAAAATTAACGATCATGTCAAACGATAACGACGGTCTCCCGACAAACACTGCTCATGCAGTCGATAATGCGTCGAAGGATCCCAGTGATCCTGCCGGTCAATAAAAGAACCCGTCCAAGGATCCAATCAATGCGGGAGATAAGAGTGACCACGACGAATCATAGCATGAAAGCCCCAACAGGACCGAAGACAAATTCGAGAGAGCTTTCAGCAAGCTCCTCGAGCATCAGCTGCAACAGTCAGTTCAAAATTCAACAATGATGGCCAAAGCACTAGTCAAACATTTGGAGGCAGTTTACACTAGATCAGTTCCAAGGCCCGGATCCCCACGAGGATGGGGCCTACGGGTAATGCCCTCGCTTCAGGGGCTAGTCAAAGGATTGATTTAGAGGCTGCCCTAGGAAGTTCAACAGCGCCCCACAACCCAACATCTGTTGAGTCATTTTCCATTCAAGAGATGCGCCAAGAGTTGAAGGTATTCCACGAGCGAATGAGTTACATGCCAGGGGCTCCATCCCTGGTAACAAAAGTGGACGAACAAAGGTTCTTCAAGTAAGTTTACAAAGCAAGAGCCGCGCTGCGCCACTTCTGATACCGAAGCACTTCCACTCACTGAAAACGCTAAAGTACGATAGTACCACCGACCTAGAGGAGCATATATCCACCTACTTTACGAAAATAAAGAATAATGAGATAACAGAAGAAGAAATCTGGTTGGTGTTGGTGAAGACATTTCGTTCAACCCGGACCAAGGGAGCCTTAACATGGTAGACTTAGCTACCTGTACGATCAATTGAATATTTTGCCCAGAAAACGAGAAAAGAGGATGGAAGACATCTTTGAGATCCGATAGCGGGAAAGTGAATTGCTCAAGGATTACTTAGAGAGGTTCCAATACCAGATAGCATAGCTACAGTAGCCTTGAGTAAAAGCTTGAATCCCCAAGGTTCTGTGGCCATACGGGAGCTGCAACGAAGTTTATAAGAGCAGCCAATGAATACTTGGGACGCGCTATATAAATAATACAATTATAAGCTCCGAATTAAGTCAGACACATCCCGAGCACCCGAAGATAGCAGTAGAGAAAGTGAGAAGTGCGAATAAACTGAAGAGCCAAGAGCCGAGGATAAAGGAATAAGGAACAAAAAGGATTATAGGACAGACATTCTAAAATTGGTGGACATGCATGACGATACCCGAAAAATGACTTCTTACAGTTAGAAAGGGTCAACAAATATTGAAAGGGCACCCAATGGAGTTGAAGATTTAGGCTTGCGGTTTAATGCAAGGGAGTTGTCAAAGATCACGTGAAGAACACACCAGTCTGTTAGCCCCAAGTACATAAGTTCTGACCTTAGAAGGAGGAATCCGAATCTCTAGTGCAAATTCAACAGAGATCATGGGCATGACACCGTAGGCTGCAGAGCTTTGATACTAGAGGTAATACACCTCAACATGGGACATTTGAAAAATTTGCTAACAGAGTAATGGAAGCAGATCTATGCCAATAACAGGGACATAGAGGGACCCCAGAGTTGTCATAGGCGAAATGATCTATCAACGTGATCGCAGGTGATCCCATGGAGCCTAAAGATCTTCAAGGCAAGTTAATGATGTGTGAGGCAAGTGTATAGATTAAAGACGTTGCCAGTGATGGCGCAATTCTCTTCGGGGACGAAGATTACGATGGCTTCATTTCCTCGCACCGTCATGCCTTGGTTATAACATTAAGGATTAAAGATATGGATGTGAGGCACATTCTAGTAGACGATGGTAACACTGTAAACCTAATCGAGTAGGAAGCTATGCAGATTATGGATATTGCAGACCAGATAACCCCGAGTTCATACACCCTGTCAAGCTTTAACAATTCATGGTAGCACCGTAAACCTACTCAAGTGGGAAGCTATGCAGATTATGGGTATTGCAGACCAGATAACCTCAAGTTCATGCACCTTGTCAAGCTTTAACAATTCATGTGAAAAGTCTATCAGAGAAGTCACTTTGCAATCTATAAACTTGGTGCTGTCAAGACCATATTTTTTCCGGTAATGAAGAAAGACATTCCTTATAATGCTATTGTACGGCAACCCTAGATACACCAGTTGAAGGCAATGCCATCTACCCTACATCAAAAGGTAAAGTACCTAACTGAGTGAGGAGTAAAAGAGATAAGTAGAGAGCAGCAGACTGCAAAGGAGTGTTATACAACAGCTATCCTTGGAGCTGCCAGATCTAACAATTAGGAAGGGCCGAGCCCCCACGAGATAGAAGAAGACTCTCAACTGTCAAACATCAAGCTGGACTCGACGCACGCTTAGATTCTTGAAGGTTGTAGGGGGGGCGGGAGAGTGAGGTAGCCTGGAGCGCAGCGGTTCATAGCTTATTTTTGTTAACCTAAGTATTTTTGGGATTTTTATCATTTTTTTCTTATGTCATGGGTCCTGTACCCACAATAAGTTGTTACAGACTTAACGCCCCATTTCATATTCGGACCGTATGTCCCCTAATTAATAAAAATAGTATTTCAACTTTAGTTAGTTTTATTCTGATCATCTAGATCCACCTACTTATAGCCCCCGACCATATCTCGAGTTGAAGTTACTAGCTCGCTCGACTAGATCATCTCTAGCTAAGCCACCGGGCAATTACGTTTGTTGAAATCGTCAATTCAATACTTGTACCTATGTGAGGTAGGGACTCTCACCCGCACAATACCGTGAAAGACTTAAGCACTCAAGTGGACAAGCACATCCATCCTCTATGGATGCAAAAATGTCTTGTTATCCACAACGAACTAAAGTCGTCCCCTTGTGGGCTATGCCCTATTCTAAGACGTCTACTACTGATGCAATTAAGCCTCCATCTACTGTCGCAGAATTTAAAGCTGCTTTCTACAGGTGCAATTAAGTCTTCAACAGACAAATAACATGCCCACATAGGCGCAAAAGGCACTTAAAACATACAAACATTCTAGTGTCGAAATTTTAAAAAGTATAAAGAACATCTACAACAGATGTAAGTTATACCCACTGCAGCAATGAAATTGACAGAAACTATTTTGAACAAAAGAAAAGCAATTTCATTAACAAAAAGCCCGAAGGCTACAACCAGTGTTAAGACAAATAAAAAAAACCTAGTAAAAAGGGGGTGGGGGGCTTAGTCGTCAGGGGGACTTGCTTCTTCAGCAGTATTCCTCGAAGCCTCAGCTCCATCAGCAACTCGACCTCTAGCAGGGGAACCGCCTCTTGCACCATCAGTCTCCTCCAAAATTTCCTCAACATCAGAGTCTTGCTGAGTGTCTGCTACCGCCATGAGATCATACATCCTATTAATATCGGCAGTCAAATGTGAACCTTCTGGTAAGCACCAAGTTCGGCGACAAAAGTTGTACGATCCAGCTTGACCTCCTGCTTCATGATCATAGCATCATACTTTAGGGACCAAGAATGGGTTTCCTCGCAAAGGTCATCACGAATCATCTCAAGGGATTCGACCTTGCCCCGCAACCTTTTTTTCATCCTGAAGATGCTCAATGAAGCATTGGACCTCAACAAACTTCTGGTTGACAGCATTAGATTTCTCTTCTGCCGAGGACACCCACTGGTCTAAAGCCAACATGTAAGCCTCTAGAAAGGAAATGCCAGCCCTGGTGCTGAATTCAAGAACTTCTGTCAGAGGGACATTTTTAGAGCATCAACCTCTTCTTTGTGTTCGCAGATAATCACCTCGGCTGCTTCATCCAACTTCTCCGCACGAACCCAGTTATGACGAGAATCATCCTGTAGGGTTTTATTTTCCCCTTTCAGTTGTTCAACTTCGGCAATCATGGGCTGAAAACTTTCAACTGGTCTCTAGAGAATATCATTCTCGTCTCAGAGATGTTCGTAGGCCGCTCCGCTCTGAATAATTTCCAAAGAAACAAGAAGCCCCTAGGGAAAGTTCCTCAAAGACGGTTAGGCAAACAAGGCGAAAAACTGAAACGGTAAGGAGAAACATAAAAGACAAAAAGTGTACCATGATGGCGTAATCAACAACACTAGCTAAGAGATCTTGATGGTCATAATTGGCAAGGAATCGTTGCTTGGATAGACCAACTAAACCCCTAACATTATCAACAATAATCATGGGGTCCTTGAACAGGTTAACTCCCACTTAGATGGTAATTCTTATCTCGCGAGCTTCACCTATGAAGGTTCTTCAGACCTAGTTTCATCAACTTTAGCTCTGACAGCCACGCTCAACCGTGGCTGAGCTCGAGCCAACCACCTATTTTCTAGGACGCCATCAGAAGACAACATAAGCCAACTTAGGGGCTTGGGCTGAAGGGGCAGGAACTTGATCTACTAAAGGAGTTAGTCAAACAACGAAAAGAGAAAAAGATAGATCGCGGAAAGGAATAATCAAGTGAACATGGCCAACCTGGGACATGAGCATCAACATTGACATCAGGAGTCCCAACTTCCTCTTCAACACCAATCTCTTCTCCCTCAACCTCGGAACTCACATCTATAAAATGTCTCCATTTACGAGAAGCAGGATGAGGAGAGCTCACAGAGTCAGAGAGGGAAGTAGCAGTAGAAGGTTCAACGGCCTGTGACTCAGGCGCTCGGGGGATTGCAACATCTTGCAGAACTAGCAATGTATCAACAAAAATAGCCCTTAAGGACCTACTTGGTCTTTTCCTCTTCAAGGAACGGGAGGTCTCGGCCAACCCAACGGCTCTCTCAGCAAAATTGATAAGTCAGGCAATGTAGTAATATATGGGGCATTAATCTTTATGTTCACCAATTCAGGCATGTCACGGCGGGAGAAACTTGAGGGAGGAAAAAAATCAAGCGGCAAGTAAGATGAAGATCTTCAGTTACGATAAAACAGCAACATACCGTGATCCTTTACTCGCCAATGGTTCAAAACAACCATGAACTAGAAATTCATTGAATTGGGAGAGTTCTTCGTGAATTATATAGTATCCCACTCGGCTAAAGAATCACGAGGAACGGGAAGATCGGTCACGAGGTTCACTACCGAAAGTAGTAATCGGGAGTCAATACATAAGATTACAGCGTAAGACAAGTTACAAAGCTGAAATAGCAAAAAGGAAGCTTACATTTTCTGTTAAGAGCTTCTAGGAAAGGAACAAATTAGACAAGGTTTTAGGTACACAAGGCTTTAGGTACATAAGGCCACATAACAAAAACACCAACCACGGTCGTTATAATCTTCACTTTTGGAGACTATGCCTTTTGTTCCTCGTCTCTTAAAATTCAGCATGCCTAATTTAATCTGTTTGGGAGAGTAGAAAGTATGCAAGTGCGAGAAGGTAAAATCCATACCAGCTTTGGTGGCTAGATGATCAATAACAACAATTAGGCGCCAGACAGAAGGCCCGACTTAGCCCAAAATGATACCATATTGACAACATACTTCTTCAACAATCCAATGGATGCGGAGCCCGAAACTGAAGGAAGGATATGTATGAACGAACAAATAACCAACATGGTGGCTGGATATTCTCTCTATTGCAATCGGGCTAATGATTTCTATATCTGACACGACCCAGATTTTAGGCTAGGCCATGCGGGCACCCGACATCCTCCCATAGACCCGTCGGGCGAACCCTTATTAATTGAATTAGGAAAATGAATATATAACCAACTCATAAATAAGAGCAAGACTCTAGATAAAGCATCAACATATTGATGCATATAAGCTGTACAGAAAAAAAATTACAGCTGACTACCCAACATAGTAGGTTTAGGGCTATCATAACTAGACATCTAAGATTACAAATGAATACATATACTCCTCGAAGGGAGAAAAACTAGACTACTCAAAAAAATAGCACCGATGGACGTTCTGGACAAGAGTTGGCCCACCCTGACAGCTGAAATCGCTTTCGCCCTTCAATCGAACGACGAACTCGGTCCTGGAGTGAAACCTGCCGAAATGAATAGATGCAACAAGAAACAAGTAAAGGTGAGTTGAAAGGACACAATAAGTGGGGGCTGACTAGTCACTTTGAAGCATAGGTTAGCTAACCATGGAGAAGAAATAAGCAAATACTAATCAAAAATATATAAGCAAGTAAAAATATATAAACTATGGACACAAAATAGCTAGAAACATGTAGACAATCTTAAACATATCCGTAACCAGGTATACATATTGCACATACAAAATATAGTGCAACAGTCACAAATTAATCAACAACCAGTGCAATGAAACGGGACGAATGCAATATGATGCAATGGAGTCACATGTGCCTAATGAATGGAGCAGAATCCTCCTACTCCGGGGCGGAATCCTGCTACCCTCAATATGATGCAAGGATTGGAATCCTCCCGCTCTTAGGGCGGAATCTTCCTGCCCTTAGATGACGTAACAGCCCAGAAACAAGAAACATAACCAGAAAATATATGACAAGGCTGTGACGTAATAAGTACGCCTTGCCGGCAGTTATTCACGTAAAGAACGTGTGAATAAATTATCCATAAGACCAAAGGCCATCAAAGAAATGGATATAATCACTTACCTCGATCCGACAATTACGAACTATCCCGCGATCGTCTTTTCAGTTCAAGTTCCTCCAAAAGAGTCTACTCAATTTAATAGAGTGATCCATAGCTCAAATAGCTCCAACCCACATCTTAAAGTCTCAAAAATTAATTTTCAATGTCTCACTCGTTGATACCAGTGAGTAGCCTGGCCTTCACGTTAACATTCCAAAAGCAACATGTATTGGATTGGTGTGGAGAGTCAGCGACTTTAAATCGAGAAAACGAAAATGGAAATTATAACTTGTGAAATCTGGTTTTATGGAAATGGCAAAGCAAGGTCTCCGAGAAGTAAGCAAATGGTGCAATAGAAATGGTAGCAATGAACTGGTGATAAGACAAATGGACATAAGAGTTCATGCCTTCATCCATGACAAGCTTTGATATAATAGTTATTCCACTGTAACCTAATTGAACAAGCACCGTCACCAAGAAAGGAAAATGTTGATCTTTACTCCTTTTTCCAATCAACTAAAGAAAATGAGATGGTATAGTCGGGAAGTTAGCTAGTATTACATTGATACTATGTTGAATACTTAGCTTTTAGAGAGAAGAATGTAAAAGGTAGTAATAATAAACGAAGAGTAAAAAGTTTCATGAATTACATTGATTTCGGTGCCTCTAAGTGTTATGTGTTACTGAGAAGTTTCTTACTAAGCAAACTTCTTAGTTACATGTTACTAAGAAAGCTTTCTGTGTGCCATTTGTAAATGTCAAAATAATGTATGTTGTTTTCTTTGAATTGAATAAAATCTATATATTAAAAAAATATTTGATAATATAATTCTACCTAGTAAACAAGGCAATACTTTTATTAAATCTACAAATTATATAAATTTATACAATATATTATACAAAATTAATAAAGTTAGTATTTTTTGTGGGGTTTATGCCCCATGTTTCAGGACTTACGCCTCGCCTCGTGACGAATAAAACACATTGCCCAACGCCTCGTTACTAAGAAAGCTTTCTGTGTGCCATTTGTAAATGTCAAAATAATGTATGTTGTTTTCTTTTAATTGAATAAAATCTATATATTAAAATTTTTTTGATAATATAATTCTACCGAGAAAACAAGGCAATACTTTTATTAAATCTACAAATTATATAAATTTATACAATATATTATATAAAATTAATAAAGTTAGTATTTTTTGTGGGGTTTATGCCCCATGTTTCAAGACTTACGCCTCGCCTCGTGACGAATAAAAAACATTGCCCAACGCCTTTTAAAATACTAGTGAAAACTATACAAACAACCTCGAAATTCACTTTCGAAAGTTTACAGATGTCACAAATGACCATACGACCCTAACAAAATTTTTGGATTCTGAATTGGAGATCATATATTCAAATCGAGCTCGAAACTTCACTTAAGTTGTACCGATAATCAAAATGGAATCCTTCTTCCGAGACCTACTAAACGAGGTCCGAATCAGCTCAAATTTTACGGACATGTCCTAATGGAACTTACGAAGATTTTAGAACTGTAGGCACACCAATGAGAGTCCTAACTTTTGAAACAACCGACCAAGGTCCTTTCATTCCCCTCCACTTAGACTCTCGTTCGTCCTTGAACGAGCCAGAGTCTTTTCTTGCTAGAGTACTTTACACCCAGTATAGAGAACACTTGAAACGAATGCCCAAATCCAGTCGGATAATATGATAACACTGACACCAATCTCATTAGGCGATATTCAATAAAGTACGACTTTTAGCTTAAGTGTCGAGATTGCACTTGATTTACACAGCTAATCCAATTCTTCCTCGATTGCTTGACAGGAAAATTTTTCATTCTTGGAACAAAGATATACCAGTCAGCTCGCATTGATCCCTATTGATCAAACAAACTAATAACCTTACCCCGGAATACTTCGTGATATTGAAAGATCGGCAAATTTGGAACCTAACTTAAGCATTCACATCCGCGTCTAAGGCTGGAGGAATACTCCCCCACTTTGCATGAGCCCAAGAGTTTCTTTTTAGAATCAAAACTCCCTTAATATCCTTGCTAATAATAATAGTCGAGAACTTCCACAAGCTAGATTCACACCTAGCTGAACTTGATATGTTACAATATCTTCGGAAGGATCTCAGATACCCTTATAATTCATCAATACCGGAAAGACAATATGAATTAGCACAGAGGCTGACAAATTGAGCCGAGAAGCCACCTTACTAATACACTTTTCTATATAGGAAAAGGCTAATAAACATGAAATTAAACTTATACTTCGATGACACTTGAAAGATTTACCTTTAGCATCTAGAGTTGGAGGGAAACTCCTCCACATAGAATACAACCACCTAACCATTCAAGAGTAAAGATTTCAAGGCTGCCTTTCCTTAATCCACTCGACCAAGGAAGACTTAGCCATAACATAAGTAGAATGCAGATCTGACGTGCATTACCATATTACACTTTGGAGTTTCCAAGGAAATACAACTCTCAAGTTCACAACTTTTGCACCTTTGCCACAAGGACCACTGGTTGATGACTTCGATTCATGAGTCATATGACGCTTGCTATTACTCTTAGCAGGCTTGCGACACCAGCGACCCACTAACTGGCTATATTGACATACATATATGGCCAAAAAAAAAAATCACAAGAAGATACAAATTCGCTTAAGCTTACTAGTGCTAGAAGAAGGAAGGATACTACTACAGTGAGGGTTACAATAACTAGAGTTTTTGGAAGCTCACTTTTCATTTGGCTAGCTAATAGAGCTAGACTACTTTTGAGTCAAGCTAACCAGGAAACCATAATGGAGGAAATAGACATTGAGTGGAGTTATGGCACAACATTCTTGCGTATCCCAACCTTCTAATCAGAAGGAAGCCCCAACAAGTCGCCAAAGGACACACTAGAAAATTCGCTCTACAAAAGAGACAAGCTCATAGCATAAAATATAATTACTAGTGTCTCACACCAAGGCGGGACACATAGATCAATCTTTAGTTACTAATCACCTTACACCAGAAGGAAAAACGACACTCTCTGATGGTGGCGAAGGAATCTCACAATTCTACCAACGCTGAACCTAGGGAGAGACAAACTGACTTTCGACACATCAATTAAAGGTGGCACATCACGAAGACAAGCAGAAAACATTGATATTCGCTACTGTTCTGCTCTATACACCTCCTATGGACAGTAGAAGGGGGAGGGGTTGAATAGTGTCCTCTGATTTTCGCCGAAGAACCTGACTCTTAATTGCAAGAACCCTATTCTTGAGCTGTTGCCTCCACGGAAAAACACAAAAATAAAAGTAAACAATAATCTAAAAGACACAGTGTTTTTACGTGGAAAACTCCTTGCTCAAGGGAGAAAAACCACGACCCACACTCTGAGATTTTGAAACCACTTCACTAACACAAAGAGCAAGTTTTAGATACAAACTCTGTAACTAACGGGCTACACTCTAGACCCTAATCACTCAACAAAGCTAAACTCTAGCTTTACAAAGTAATCACTCAAAGTTCACCTATTACAATGGCTTCTAACATAAGCAAATAGGTAATACAATCAAAACATAAAAACTATGACAACTACAATAAAGAACCTAAACTAATTCACTACTTTTGCTCTTAGTTCTTCACTGGTTGTCTTCAACAGTTATGTCACTTTAAGAGTTATTGAATTCGCCTTGTGTTTGCTCTGAACTCTCGTGGTGAATAACTGAGATCGGCTGCCTCAATTACTTGCTTTTTATATGGGCTTTGTAATCTTAGTCGTGTTTCACTAGGAAACCTTGTAAACATGGCAAGTCCAGATTTCCCTGTGCTACTTTTCTTGTTCAACACTAGCTCTTGTTCACACTTCGATAAGACAGCCCCGACACAACTTCTTTCAGCTGACTAGGATGCGCATTAGCCCACGCACCACTATTCGTTCTGCATGGATTTTCATTCCACAAAATCTTTTCGATCAGTCGTGCCCTTCTCATCAAGAACTAAGTTCTTCTCTAAGTCACTAAGTCCTTCGTTTGTCATTCTTCAAAGCATCCAACTCAACAAATTCCCCCTTTTTGATGATGACAAAAAAGTATTGCCTAAGAACCTGTACATACAAACACCAAGACCCAAAAAAACAAAAATACACTTTGAAAGAATTTTAAACCAGATGAGTTAGGTTACAAACATCCCAACAATAACATTTCTGTCTTCCCCTTTTTGGCATCATCGAAAAGATTCTAAAATCCTGCAAGAACAAGTTAGTACAGTCCAGACTATAGCACAAGGCAACAAGGTAACTAAGAACACAATGAACAATCCAAATGCCCAACCAAAACCAGCAAAACCATAAATGAAACAAGTGACAACAAAAGTAGTTTAAAACTATTAATCCAGGGCACAAACACACATGTAGCCCAAGTTAAGTACGAACCAAAAACAAAATATCTTAATTGTGCATCGAATGAAAAGCATAAGGAAAGAAGTAATGAAATTGTTGGGAAAGAACAAGACAAGGAACAGACAGACTTCACCTCTTAAGGTTGAAGTGCTTGACAAGTGCTTCAAAGTTTCTAGAGTTTTTGGCCTTTTCTACCACCAGCTCTTTCTCATGCTTGTTGCATTCAACTGTCAGGCGATCAATTTCTTGATCCTTCAACTTCAGCTATCTCTTCAATTTTTTTTTTTGTCATTAAGCTCCAACAGGTGCTGCTCCAATTCCTTCACGGCTTCAATAGCTTGCTGTGAGTCATATCCCTCGCTTTCATCTTCTTGTTCTGTCTTGACTTGTACTGGACATTTGGAGACCCTTCTTTCCTTGAAGAAATCACAGGTCTTCAGGACATTCATGCCAAACATCTGATGATGTGTAGGCTGTTTTCCATTTGCAAGGGGTACACCAAAATGTTCAAACACTTGCTGCAGTATATAGGAATGCACAAGAGAGTGTGGCTTGTTATCTGTGTCAGCAATCCTTTTTATGTTTCTTATTATCAGTCCCGGCAAGTTAATTTTTGCTCCTCTGTCCAGCCAATCCATATAAGTCAAATCAAGAGCACATGCTTCACTGTTCCTTTCTCCTCTAGGCAACAAAAATCTGTGTGCAAACTCAAATAACAGCTGATGAGCTGGTTCCATCTGTTTTTTGTCAACCTTCCTTTCTTTCCTTAGTGTATATTTGCTAGTGAACTTCTTTACTACATCTAGAGGAGTTACATCATCAGTTCTTTTGGGTCATTTCAACTTGACATACCTGCAATATCCTTGAGTAGGCATATAAGAAATTACCCCCAACTCCTCTCTCCTAAATTCCAGCTCCACACCCTTCACCACAGAAAATACCCTTCTTCCTGCTACACTACAATTTTCAGAGAATTCCCTCACTTCATCAGCATACAAACACCTGTCTTCCCAGAGCTTCATCTGCCCCTGGTCCTTCACCTTCTTAACCAAGGGTTTCATCTGATGCTCCTCTAAATCACACCATATACTACCAGCTAGCACCTGGTGTTTAGCAAAGAAAGCCACCCTGTCTACTTCCTCCTGAATCTCTTTTTTCTTTTTCCTTTTCTCATCCCCACTATCAGAATCTGAGTCATCTGGATCTACCTGAGATTTGTTCTCCTCCTCACTCTCCTTCACAACTTTTCTCTTTTCAAGTTTTACAAATTTTTCAATTTGCTGCTTCAATGCATATCTAGTAGCTACTCTCCTTGGAGGTATTTGCTCTTCTCTGCTGGCAGATTCAAAACTAGCTTCATCTCTTTCACTATCACTTTCATTAATCAACCTGCTTTTGCTCACTGCTTTTCCCCCTTTCACCAGTCTCCTTTTATTCTCTTTTATAGGATTTGTTTCACTAATAAACACTACTTATCCTTATCTTCCTTCTCAAGGAACTTTTCATCCTCTAAACCAAACTTCCTTTTAACACTTTTCTTAGGAATCTCATCCACTTTCTTAGTACTTATATTTTCCATCAGAGCATCCTTTTCTTCATTGTCCTTAGAATCAGTCCAATCTAATTTTGCATCATCAGTTGCATCAGGAACTGAGAAAGACACAGGTTCTTTCTCAGATTCCTTCACAACTTCAACAAACATTTGTCCTTTCTCAACTGGACCACTGAGTACTGATTTCTCTAAGGGAGTAGCCTCTAAACAAGGTTCATCAACTACGCCTTTTGAGATTCAACTGACTCTTCTACACTTGCCTTTTCTAACACCACTTTCACACCATCTACATCAGCAATTTCTCGAAACAGACTAGGAAAATGAAATCTAACCTTAGGCTCAATAGGCATTCCTACAACATTCTCTTCTAGAACCTCTACATTCCCCCTATCATTTCCACTGTTAGACTCTACAGTTTTCATAATATCATCCATACCAGTTTCCAGAATCTTAGTACTTAGATTTTCAGGACTAATAATAGAGTCAAAAATAGTAGAATCAGGTTGAGTCACATCGGGCCTTACCTCTGTAGGTTGCACTTTAGTAGCACTAGGTACAACAACCTGAGACTTTGATTTTGCAGACGATTTCTTGGGTGCATTTCTCTTCTGAAACTTTTCCCTAGCCTTAGCAATTCTTTCAGCCAAAGTTGTAGCGCTTGGTTTTAACTTCTTTGAGGATTTTTGTGAGGTTTGAGTTTCTGATGTTTTTGCTGGTGAGGCGGAGGTCGACTGAGTTTGAGACATCTTGTCGATTTGGAACGATTTTCGAAGAAAGGATGATTGTCTTGTTTTGAATGGTTTGAGTGAGAGAGATTTAGAGAGAAGATGATTTTTCCTATTTTGAATGAATTGTGAGAAGAGAAAAATTAAAGGGGAGAGACTGTGATGACCTAGGAAATAGAGAGTAATGATGACAATGTATACCTTTTAGGGTTCTTAGGAAACCGGGAAAGTGGTGATGTGACGGTTACATGGAGGAGTTTCCTAGTTCAAGTGGGGTACGTTTGAATTCTAAAAATGTAACTGAAAAAAAAGATTTTCCTATGAAGTTAGGCGGTTACACCTATAAGGAAGGTTTTAAAGATGCACGATCAAGAACAAATTATTTTAGTGATAGACCTTAGCATAAATAGCTACATGAACGTACCTAGACATAGTTCCTCATGTTGTACCTGGTTCCCTCTAAGTACTTAGTTTGTTCTTCAATGGGAACTCATTAGATATTACACTGTAGACCTAGTTAAACATGTATACTTACAAAGTATAATTTTAGTCTGAACTATAACAACAATATTCACAAGCAGAATAATAATACTTAACTAGCCAAACCTTGGGAATCAAGTGCTGGGTCATCCATGTATTTTGGTCATCCCTAAATCTAGCCTATTCCTCTCAAATTGAACTTTGTTCAAGGCTTTGGTGAAGATGTCAGCATTTTGATCTTCAGTCCTGCATGAATTCATAGTAATTAGACATTTTTCAACATTATCCCTTAGAAAATGATGTCTAATATCAATGTGCTTAGTTCTCTTGTGCTGGACTGGGTTCTTGGCAATATTCACAACACTTGTATTATCACAAAAAATAGGCACTACTCCATATTTTATTCCAAAGTCCTCCAGTTGTTGTTTGATCCATAGCAACTGAGAACAACAGGATACAACAGCAACATACTCAGCCTCAGCAGTGGAGAGAGCTACTGAGTTCTGCTTCTTTGTAGCCCAAGAAATCAGACAAGGACCAAGAAAATGTACCATTCCTGAAGTGTTCTTTCTGTCTACTAGATGCCCTACATAATCTACATCTGTAAATAATATCAGGACGACTTGTAGTAAGATAGAGAAGGGACCCAATGATTCCTCTATACTCAGTCTCATTTGTGGAAGGACCAAGTTCATCCATATTCAGCTTTGTTCCAGGAGCGATAAGAGTAGTCATTTCCTTAGCTCCTTCCATGTCAAACTTCTTCAGCAGCTCTTTGACATACTTCTGTTGATGGATCATGGTTCCTTCAGGAGTCTGTTTGATCTGCAACCCCAAAAAGAAACTTAGTTCTCCCATCATGCTCATTTCGAACTCACTACCCATCAACTCAGTAAATTCCTTACACAAGTCCTCATCAGTGGCTCCAAATATGATATCATCAACATAAACTTGGACCACCAATAAGTCCTTTCCTTTCTTTTTCAAGAACAGTGTGTTGTGAATTTTTCCTCTAGAGAAACCATTTTTACACAGGAAACCTAAAAACATCTCATACCATTCTCTGGGTGCTTGTTTCAGACCATAGAGAGCCTTATCAATTTTGTATACATGATCAGGAAAATCACTGTTCAAGAACCCACGTAGCTGTACTACATATACTTCCTCATTTAGATAGCCATTTAAGAATGTACTCTTTACATCCATCTGATATAAGTGTAAATTCCATATATGTGGCAAATGCAATCAACACTCTTATGGCTTTCATCCTAGCCACTGGTGAAAAAGCCTTATCATAGTCAATTCCTTCCTCTTGGTTGTAACCGTGAACTACCAGCCTGGCTTTGTTCCTGGTAACTATGCCATGTTCATCCAATTTATTTCTAAACACCCATTTGGTTCCAATGATTGATTTGTCCTTAGGTTTGGAAACCAGATGCCACACCTTGCTCTTCTCGAATTGATGCAGCTCCTCCTGCATTGCTATTACCCGGTCTGGATCCTCAAGAGCTTCCTTTACATTCTTTGGTTCCATAGAGGATAGAAAAGCAAAGAACGCACAGAAGTTCTTCAAAGCAGACCTAGTCATAATTCCAGCATCCAACTCCGATAACACATTTTCCAAAGGATGTGAGCTTTTATACATCCAGGGTCTTGACTGTATTTTGTGGGAAGGACCTGCATCTGGATTTTGAGTAGGTCCTTCTTCCTAAGTCGGTTCATCATCCTGATCAGCCGTTCCCCCTGATATATTGACTCCTTGTTCCCCCTGAGTCAATTCTCTATTTTCATCACCTGGCTCCTCCTTTCCTTCTGGATTCTCCAAGCTTTCAGCATGATCTTCTCGTGCAAGGCTATATAATGCAAGACCTATAGCCTGATCATCTCCTTCTTTTTCTATAACTACTTTGTCTGACTCATCAATCACCACATGCATGCTTTCCTCAACTGTCTGAGTTCTTTTGTTGAACACTTTATAAGCTTTACTTTGAGTGGAAAATCCCAGGAAGATTGCTTCATCACTTCTTGCATCAAATTTACCCAGAGCCTCCTTACTATTATTGTGTACAAAGCACATGCAACCAAATGGCCTAAAGTGAGCAATATTTAGCTTTCTTCCTCTTAGAAGGGATTTTGTTAAGAATAGCTCTTATGGAATACCTGTTCATAACATGCTGTGTTGACTACTTCAGCCTAGAAATTTCTTGCAAGACCACTTGATAATATCATGGTTCTTGCCATATCTTCTAAGGATCTGTTCTTCCTCTGTACAACTCTATTTTGATGTGGGGTTCTTGGTGCTGAGAAGTTGTGATCAATACTGTATTTAGTACAGTACTCAGAGAATTTATCATTTTCAAATTTTGTACCATGATCATGTTTGATATGATGCTTATCCATTCCAAACTTAATCTTTTCTGCACAATCCCGGCCCATTCTTCAAAACTGTCAAATGCTTCATCTTTGGATGCTAGAAACAGAGTCCATGTATACCTTGAGTTATCACCAACTATCACGAACACAAACCTCTTTCCCCCTCTGATTCTGACTCTCATTGGTCCATATAAGCCTATAAGAATCAGCTCGAGTGGTTTTAAAGTGGTCACATGTTTCCCCCTGACACAAGCATCACACATCTTAATCACTTCAAACTTCTTTGTAGGTAGTCCACGAACCAGTTCCTTCGATGCTAGCTTGTTAAGCTGTGAAATACTAGCATGTCCGAACCTTTTGTGCCACAGATGTGAATCACTCTCTTAAACATTCAAACAAGTTAAATTGTTTTCAGGAAGTGATCCCAATGATTCCTTGTAAACATTATTCACTCTCTTTCCTTCCTTTACCACTTCTCCACGATGTAGGTTCTTCACAATACATCCCACAGATGAAAAACTAACTTCATTTCCTCGGTCACATAGTTGAGAGATACTTAGCAGATTGTATCTGAGACCATCAACACAATATACATTTTCAATAGCATGATCCAAAAATCTCCCAACTTTTCCTATGCCAACAATCTGACCACTCTTTCCTCCTCCGAAGGCTGCACTACCTCCTTGAATGCTGCGAGTGAGAGTAAATTTCTTCTGTCTCTTGTCATATGCCTTGAACGCCCACTATCTAGAATTCAGCTTGGGTTGTTCACTCTCACTCCAGCCTGCAAAACAAATCAAGGGTTAGATTTAGGAACCAGAATAATGTTAGATTTAGGAACCCAAATAAGTTTGGGTCCGTTCTTATGAAAGAATAGATGAATTAAGTCCTTCTTAGCCCAATCAGGTAAAGCAAATTTTTTGTTTTTAGATTTAGCCTTGCTCATTTTTATGCAGTTTTCTTTCAAGTGACCTATGTTACCATAAAATGTACAAAGCATGTTGCAAGATAGACCTACATATTTGCTTTTGGGATTATAGGGAGGTAGTGGTTTCCTATAACCTAAACCTTTTTTTTCTTGGACTTGGTTTTCAAGAACACAATTCATTTTCTCTGAAGATTTGTTCCACTTGGTTAATCTGGTGAGTTCATAGTCAGCCTTTTCAACATTTTCTCTAAGAACTCTGTTCTTTTCTGTTTCCTGACAAAGAATCTCATTTGTTCATTTAAGCTCATTGTAGAGAAAAGTTCGAATCTCATTGATCACCTGCTTACCATTTGCATTCTTCATCTTATTTATTTCAAGTTCAACTTCTGAGATCTTAGAATTAGATACAAGAGCATGTCCCTTTAGAGAAGCATTAATTTCTTCAAATTCAGTGTTTGCTTCTTCAAGTTTCTTGCATCTAGTTTTTAAGTTAAACAAAGTATCAGATTGTTTATCTTTCTCAGACTCTACCTTTTCATAACCCTCAATTAAGGTGGCAGTTATAAGTATCAGATTGTCAGGTGAGTATGTATGTAATTTTTCTTTCAAATCAGAGAAACATAACTCAGCTGAGTGAGCCACTTCCTCTTCATCAGTTGCCATGAGAGCAGCTTCCTTCTTCTGACTATCTCTATTGTAGAACTCCTTCAGTTTCTCCCACATTTCCTTGGAAGATTTGCAATCCATCACCTTAGCTAGTACATCAAAAGTCATTCCATTCTTGAGATACAACACAGCTTTGGCGTTTGCTTGAAGCCCAACCAATTCTTGTGGGTCCAGTTCTTCTACTAGTTTTGGAATCAGGGATCTACTGGCAGCTCTCTTCACAGGGACATGGGGTCCTCGTTTTACGGTCAACCAAAGGCTGTAGTCCATGGCCTGAAGAAATACTTTCATTTGCTTCCTCCATCTTTTATAATAAATTCCATCAAACAGGGGAAGTCTGAAAGGATTTCTTCCTTCTTTTATTTCAGGTGAACCAGCCCCATCTGAGTCTTCACCTGTCAGTCCTGTCAATGATAGAGGGGATTCATCCTCTGATTCCTTTTCTCCATCAAACTCACTATTAGTTGGTCCCCAGGTTGCATAAAAAGCTTCCTTCCTCTTCCTTCTTTTTGCTCTGAAGTTAGGTGGACGTCTGACTTTCCTTTTGGTCTTATCACTGTCTTTGGAAGAGTCCTTCTCCTTCTCCTTTGTGGCTCTGTTTCATCCACTCAACTTCCTACATTGGACAATCCACAATAGCATGATCCTTCTTGAAATATTTGAAACATCCTAAGCAGTCTGGACTGTCAACTATGTTCTTTCTCCCAGCATTATCTTCGGTGTTTTTCTTGAACCCCTTGAACTTACCCAAATTGAACTTCTGTTTGAGAGAATTGGCCATAGCTCCTTCAAGCGATTGTAAGTCCACGTACTCTTCAGGTTCCTTAGTTGCCTCAAGTGCGAGGGTCTTGTTCTTCTTAGTCACTGATTTGTTCTTCAACTCCTTCATCATCTCATGAGTCTTCAAACTACCCACTAGTTCTTCTATCTTGATAGATTTCAGTGGTTTTGACTCAGTTATAGCAGTCATCTTTGGTTCCTAAGCGTCAGAAAGGACATTCAGCACTTTATCAACCATTTCAACTTTTGGGAGTTCCATATCCAGAGATCTCGTATCATTTGTGATGATGGTTAGCCTTATTATCATATCCTGTATTGACTCCTTTTTACCCATTGTGAACAGCTCGAATTGTCTTTTTAGCATTCTTCTTTTTGAGTCCTTGACTTTAGTGGTTCCTTCATAAGCGACTTCCAAGGCATCCCAAATTTCTTTAGCAATCTTGTAAGATGAAACCCTGTTGAACTCTTCAGGACCTAGACCGCATATTACAAGCCTATTGGCCTTGTGATTCTTTTCTATCATCTTGTAGTCAGCATCATTATACTTAGATCTTATCTTTGGTTCAGTACGAGCAACAGCTCCTTCACCAACAACTTTGTTTGGAGTCAAATTTCCTTCAGAAACTATTATCCATAGTTGATAATCTTCTGCACAGATGTAATTCTCCATTCTATTATTCCACCAAGCGTAGTATTGCCCATTGAACTGTGGAGGCCTCAAAACAAATTGTCCTTCAGTAATTGTAGGTGGTGCACTCATGATTTGATCCTTCTAAAGGTGTTAACCTAAAACGAGAAGGCATGCTCTGATACTACTTGTTATACTCTAAGCACCTCCTATGGACACTAGAAGGGGGGAGGATGAATAGTGTCCTTTGATTTTCGCCGAAGAACCTGATTCTTAATTGCAAGAACCCTGTTCTGAGCTGTTGCCTCCACAAAAAAACACAAACACAAAAGTAAACAGCATTTTAAAACACACAGTGTTTTTACGTGGAAAACTCCTTGCTCTAGGGAGAAAAACCACGACCCACACTCTGAGATTTTGAACCCACTTAACTAACACAAAGAGCAAGTTTTAGATTACAAACTCTGTAATCAAGGGGCTGCACTCTAGTCCTTAATCACTCAACAAAGCTAAACTCTAGCTTTACAAAGTAATTACTAGAAGTTCACCTATTATAATGGCTTCTAACATAAGTAGATAGGTAATACAATTAAAACATAAAAACTATGACAAGTACAATAAAGAACATAAACTGATTCACTACTTTTGCTCTTAGTTCTTTACTGGTTGTCTTCAACAGTTACGTCACTTTAAGAGTTATTGAATTCGCCGACCCAAGTCAACATTTTGGGTTAATAAAGCCGGATTCATTATTTAAGTCAAAATTGCATGACTTAGTGTTTGCTCTGAACTCTCGTGGTGAATAACTGAGATCGGCTGCCTCAATTACTTGCTTTTTATATGGGCTTTGTAACCCTAGCTGTGTTTCACTAGGAAACCTTGTAAATATGGCAAGTCTAAATTTTTCTGTGATACTTTTCTTGTTCAGCACTAACTCTTGTTCACACTTCGATGAGACAGCCCCGGCAAAACTTCTTTTAGCTGACTAGGATGTGCATTAGCCTACGCTGCACTACTCCTAGTTCTATATGGATTTGCATTCCACAAAATCTTTTTGATCAGTCGTGCCCTTTTCATCAAGGACTAAGTTCTTCTCCAAGTCACTAAGTCCTTCATTTGTCATTCTTGAATACATCCAACTCAACAGCTTCTAAATCCCTCAATTCCTACCAAGATAAGTAACTGAAGTTTTACAACCTCCAAAAATAAAACATACCAGAAACTCCCCCCCTCTACCACTACTGATGTTAACAGAAACGACATCCCCAGAAACTATGGAAACATAATAAGACTAGTGAAATCTTGATAGACTCAAAGAATCAAACTTACTCACAGAAGGAAATGATCATACTGGTATCTCAAACCAAGGTGAGATACACGGATCAGATTTTACTTATTGATTTTTTTTCACTCATAAAGAAAATGATATGCTCCGCAGGTGGCAAATAAAGAACTTACCATAGTCACGATACTGAACTGGAAAGAAGGATAAATCGACTCAGCACGTCAGTCGAGGGTGGCATACTACAATGCTAGCTCGATAAATTTGCACCCATTCCAAAATTTCTTCCTTGGGGGATAATTATAGTCTCATGACCCTCAATAGGTATAACAAAATCAAAATCTACCCCCCTCTACATGACTAGTCCTCAACTAGAACAACATTCAAGAAGAATCATAGAAACATTCTGTCACACCCCTCTTTTTACCCAACTCAGAGCGAGTCAAGGTTTGGGTTTGACTAGGTAACTCAGTCGAGTTTAAATTTGGAGTCGCCGCCTAATAAAGTCTTCTAAGGTGTATCACGTCACCGAAAATGTCTAAGGGTCAAGAACTAACTCCAGAAGTTATATTTTCAGAGATTCAATGAGTAAGAAGCCCAAATGATTCGGGGAAGAAGGTGTTAGCCACTTCCCCAAGTCCCACGAAAGGTGGTTCCCGCCCGAAGTTTCATTTTTGGGATGTAATAAGACAATATGAATTTCGAGTATAAAATCATTCTACTATCTTAGAGGTTAAAATTGCAATCAAACAGTCAAAAGGGCATATCTTTCACAAAATAGTCAAACATGCAATCTATATATGACTAAGGCAGGTTGGGCTTTCGGATATTTGTAGAAACGGCCTAAGCCCTATGCCTAATTGCATTTTTAGCCTCTATTTGTAAATGCCTAATCGAACATGGAATATCAATAGGCAGTGTATTTATACAATTTTAACGACTGGACCAGTTCGCAAAAATGAACAGATTTCGAAAATAATTTTCAAATTTGACACAAACCGAATTGTGGTTATTTTTGTCAAAAATGTTAGCCATTCTTGGTCGGCATGATTTGACATTAATTGTCAAACCCTAACCTTAATAGCTATTTACTTTTTGGGGTCAGTTTTGAAAACGTAGCATATAGCGCTATTTTTTAAAAGATGGGTTCACAAAGCACACAAATGCACAAAAGGGGCTGTTGCATATATATAAACATGCAAATACATGATTAAGTGATAATAAGCTTTAGAAAATACGTATAACAATTTGTATAATTGACCCCGAGACTTATACTCCCCTATACACTAATCTATTAGTGTGTAGGAGATCAAAGTTGGTCAAAAATCAGTTTAAAGATATAAGGCCAAGTTTAAAAATAGTTATTGGGCCTGTATTATTTACGCAAATGTGGGGGCAGTTTAATTTTACAGAAACAGTCTGATTTCAAGCAGTCAACACACGTATAACACACGTTCTTAAAATTTCAGATTCTCATATGAAAACGGTTTCAAAAATACCATAGGATTGAATTCAGATCACAAGGTATTAAAACATGCTCATCCAAATCTCCAGTTATCACTAAAGCTCAATTTTCATGCAGGACTTCTATTTTCTTAAGAATGATGCAAACACACAAAGGGAAGTAGTGAGAAAGGGCCCCTGTATAGCCAAACACATGGCTTGTAGCCATGCACCCCGTATTAGAAAGCAATACACGCAGGGAAAACCTAACAAATACATAAAAAGAGGAAAAGCTAAAGGGGGAGGGGTCAGATAAGGGATAAGAAAAGTGTCTTTTGAACACTCAAATTGAAGCATGTTCATATCAATGTCAAGGGAGTCCAGAGAAGAGCCCTTTGTGAACAATCATGGAAACACATGTATATTAAACTTGGTATAGCTTTTAAGCTATTCACACACGACTACGCAAAAAGAGTTAGCAGGGGAGCCAAAGAAAGGGCTCAAACATTCACACGCAAGCAGGGATGCAGTACATGATCTGTACCTTGTCAAGAATTGCATCAAACAGAGAGCAATATTGAGGCAGTGTAATGCAGCAAAAGGAAGACTTGCACCAATGAGGTAAAGTCTTCTAGTTTTCAGTGGAAGAACAGAGAGAGAAGGAGATATTTGCAATGTTCAATCAAAGTTTTGTGTTTTAATATGTGAGTGTTTTATTGAGAGAATTATGTGTGTATTGTGCAAAACAAGACTAGTTTATATATGTAAAAGGGTGAATGGTTTAAGTTCAAACGAGCAAAACTAAAAAAGACAAGGGAGATAGTCCTCTAGAATTAAAAAGATTCCCTTAGGTACTCTTTCCAAATGTAAATCAATCTATCTCCTAAACTTAAGGAAAATAGGATCTTCATCAGTTGTAGTTCCCCTCCCCTTAACCCTAATAGAGTCCAGGTTCAAGAATCAGTTTACAAGAGTGTTCTAGGCCAATCTAAGTTTGAAATCCTCTTGTTGCATTAACAGGTCTCAATCAGACTCTAATTGATATTACATCAATTACTAGAATAATTTTCCATTCAAGCGTCAATCAAAGAGTTCAAGTTGAACAAACCAGGATCTTCTAATCATGTATATCAGATCACCATTCGAATTTCAAACTAGTCATATCACGTGATCCAGCCTTCTATCAAAATAAAAGACTAGATACATTGTGAAACAAGCATGAGTGCACTGACATGGATGTTAAATCCTAAATGACATGGAACACAAATCACAAATGCATCAACTCCAGGCATTCAAACAATTTAACGCAATGTTCAGTTTTAATCAGTGAATTGAAACACGAATTACTAATCATGTGGCCTCTTGTCTTAACTAATTTACAGGTAACAATTAAACGACTAGACATGCTAATACACCGATATCACATAGGTTCAGAGATAATAATAATAAAAAAGGTTACCCGTTTCGAATTAGAACCAGGTTAGTTTTAACCCGCCTTGTGATCATGCATGTGTGAGAGTTTCCCCCTCCTTAGACTACTAATTTCTAGGTCTCATAGAGACACCGCCGGAATTTCTTCTCCTGTGACAGAAGTGAAGGTCGAGGGAAGATGGGGTCTTGACCTTCGTTGTTTAGGGAAATTGTCATGAGGGTTTTGTAAAAAGGAGTGAGGAGAGCAAGAATACATATTTTGTTCGGTATCTGGTGGTCGGAGGTGGCCGAAAATAGCCTCAAACAGTGGCGGCGTTAGGGCTTCGGACGAGAGGAAAGAGAGAGAAGAGGCGGCGTGTGTATTGCAGAAATGGTTAGGGGGTTAGAGTTTCGGGGAGTGAGGTGTGTAATTAAAAAAGGAAAATTGTGTCCTCAGCCATTAGATCGAGCGTTTGGATGGCTAGGATGAAGCCGCGTAGGCGCGACATGGCACTGACATGTATAGGTAGTGGAGTGTGAGGTGTATAAGTGTATATAATGTATAAAATGGTATAAAATAGCATAAAGTGAGTATAAATGTGTATAAAATTCATGTAAAATTGTAGAAAATTGTAAAATTAATTTTAATAATATTGAGATGACTAGAGAAATGCATAAAATATAATTTTGAGGTTTAAAATAATTTGAGTAATTTTGTCAGAAAATAGAGGTAATTGCAGAAATTGCAATTGGCCATGCACATTTTGTAAGCTAGCCGTAGTTGGTGATGGTGCTTTCAAAAATGGCTTGATTGGCGTGCTTGTGTGAAATAAAGATTTTGAATGGGATTTAAAATGAAAATAATGCATAGCTTGTCAGTACAATTTATCTGAAAATGGCTATTGAACAGGAGGTACAAAATTGAGTGTCAACACATTGTAGAGTATATGAAATTCAAATCAATTTAAGAAGTGTAGATCATATTTATAGATAAGGAAAAGAGAAATTACCTGGGTCTATTGCATTGGATATCATAGCATCCTACCCGATTGGCAATACAAAGAAAAGCCTTTATGGTTGTACCGATATCTAGGGTCGAGAGAAAGGCTGGCCATTCCCCTACTGCAAAATAGGACATTCCTTTTTATGATGACTAGGATCGCGACAACGGGAATACCTGGAACCATAATAACGCTGAAAAAAATGCTAATGGCAATGGCAAGGAAACTGAGGCTGATGTCGAGGCACTGGTGCATTATAAGCACCAAAAACCGAGGACTGAACTGACTCGACAGGTTGCCTCTCCTGATAATAAAAGCCCTCACCTCTTGATAAGGTATTAGAATGGCCCCTAAAACCACGGGGTCTCTGATAATCTTTCTGCTGATGTCTGGAACAATCTTTCTTATGATGACCCGGATCATAGCAGATATAACATCCCAAATTATTCTGATGATGAATGAATTACATCTGGTCACGGGGACGAGACCACTTTAGGTTCCTAAATGGAAACTTTAACAGGCCTGGCTGGACAGCCTGAAACAAAACACCTACTACTACCACCTTTGACATGTTCACGTTCACGAAAACACCATCGCGATTCATGCATTTGCTATATGAATATCCCCAGCCCTAAGTAGGGCCACATCCTTAAGCTTAGCTTCATGATCACCTCGACCAACACCCCTATCTACACCTTACGGAGTAGCTAACATCTCACTTGCTGTCTCCGACTCTTCTGCTCCTTGCTAAAACAAAAATTCTCACCATCTTTGGGTGAGTTAGCAAAATAGATTTAACCTTTAGATAAGAAAACAGACGCACGATCAGGAAAGAAGAAAGAAGCGAAACATCCTAAATGTCTTCATAGCCTCTCGTAGATAAGTATGGACGTCATCGTACCCATCAGAAGAACTCTACTAGGCATTGTCTTAGTCTGGATAGACGCTAAATCGGGCTCTGATACCAACTGATACAACCTAGATTTCAGGCACGGCCGTGCGGGCACACGACATCCTCCCCTAGACCCGTCGGGCGAACCCTTATCAATTGAATTAGGAAAATAAATATATAACCAACTCATAAATAAGAACAAGACTCTAGATAAAGAATCAACATATTGATGAATCTAAGCTGTACAGAAAAAAAATATTACAGCTAACTACCCAACATAGTAGTATTAGAGCTATCCAGACTAGATATCTAAGATTACAAAAGAATACATATACTCCCCGAAGGGAGCAAAACTAGACTACTCAAACAAAAATAGCACTGATGGCCGTTCTGGATAAGAGTTGGCTCACGCTGACAGCTGAAATTGCTTTTGCCCTTCAATCGAACGACGAACTCGGTCCTGGAGTGAAAATAAATTTGCAAAATCTCACTTTGTTGATACCAGTGAGTAGCCTTGCCTTCACGTTATCATTTCAAAAGCAACATGGCATTGGATTGGGGTGGAGAGTCAGCGACTTTAAATCGAGAAAACAAAAATGGAAATGATAACTTGCGAAAACTGGTTTTATGGAAATGGCAAAGCAAGCTCTCCGAGAAGTAAGCAAATGGTGCAATAGAAATGATAGCAATGATCTGTCAATAAGACAGAAGGACATAAGAGTTCATGCCTTCTTCCATGACAAGCTTTGATATGATAGTTGTTCCACTGTAACCTAATTGAACACGCACCATCACCAAGAAAGGAAAATGTTGATCTTTACTCCTTTTTCCAATCAACTAAAGAAAATGGGATGGTATAGTCGGGAAGTTAGCTAGTATTGCATTGATACTATGTTGAATACTTAGCTTTTAGAGAGAAGAATGTAAAAGGTAGTAATAATAAACGAAGTTAAAAAGTTTCATGAATTACATTGATTTTGATGCCTTTAAGTGTTACATGTTACCGAGAAGTTTCTTACTAAGCAAACTTCTTAGTTATGTGTTACTAAGAAAGCTTTCTGTGTGCCATTTGTAAATGTCAAATAATGTATGTTGTTTTATTTTAAGCTGTACCAACAACCGAAATGGAAACCTTCTTCCGAGACCTACCAAACGAGGTCCAAATCAGCTCAAATTTTACAGACAAGTCCTAATAGAACTTACAAAGATTTTAGGACTATCGGCACGCCAATGGGTGTCCTAACTCTTGAAATTACTGACCAAGACTCTTTCAATATCCAACTGCAACCACAATTGAGTTTGATACGATGAAGATCTCCAACCTAAACGGTAGAAGGATATGCATCGATAGATGTATTACTGTTATCCCTTCTTGTTTGGGAGTTTGTGCTAGCAACTTGATGTTGTGTTTATAACTTAGTCTCTAGGGATATAATCTTGAGTCCTAAAGTCCTCCGGTAGAAAATTTGCATCGTTGGCTATTGAAAATATGAAGGATCTTTAAAGAAAAGGACTACACCTTGAAGAGAAATTTCCAATGTAGAGGTGATACGGAAACAATAATGAGTAAATCAGGGTTCCAAAGTATGTATATATATAGAATTTGGAAGCCTCTAAAGGCATGTGAATCTGTTAGCAGACGTGAGATCGTGATGATTATGGCAGACGTGATAAATTCCGATAATTAAGGGATATTGCAGAGAAGCTGTTGTAGAGGGAAGTTGCAGGTGCAACCCATGAATAATGGGACTACATGTTGGCATACATAAGTACTATCATAAGTATGAAGCAGATGAAAGGACACGGGGCATGAGCCGAGGTTGATTAGGCCTCTACGTCTTCTTTCACGCTTCTTTCACTTCCTGATCACTTACAGCAATGCTCAGCAAGTGGGGAGATTAACTGTGTGGGCAAAAATACACCACCTATTATTATACGGATACTGATCCAGCTGGTTAAGGCTAAACTTATTCTACAAGTTATCGGGCGCTGAGGATATACGACTGCCACATAGCCACGACCATTCATTAGGCACGAGCCAAGGGCCGAAGGGCACATACCCAGACGCCTTAAAAATACTAGTCTCCTAGTTACGGTTAACTTAGTATCACCACTTTATGTAATCAGGACCAAGGCCTATGAACATAGTATTTACCATAATTAGGATTGGATAGACCTAGAGCTATATATACCACTCTCCCTCATTGTATTCGACACAAGAGATTCAATACGAATGTGCATATTCCCAAGGAATAATACTCCTACTTTACTGCTTCTTTCTCTATATTCTTCGTATTTATTTTTATTGTCTATGACCCCTTTTAAATTTATCTGTTTAACCTATTCGACAAATTTTAGCTATAAACACAAAATGAAAGATAAGATAAAATATATAAAACTTAAAAGACATTTGCAACATATTTTCTCCATTCGGACATTTTCAATAATTGATTATACCACTTTGCCAATTGCCACTACAGTCCATCTAAGAATAGACTAAAGTATGTCACTGCATTCTTGGCAGCGCCATATTATAAGCAATAGTCCATCCGTTCCCATTTTAATTGTCGGTCTAAGTCAAAAATTATTTCAAAATACTTATCGCTTTAGAAACTTTGGATTAAATTATTTCAAAATATTATTACTCATAACCGATATTTTTTAAAAAATTTACGAAATAAAACGAAAATTTTCATTTTATTACCCTAGATAAATATACCATTGTAGACATTTTCCTCTCTCTAACACTTAACCATAATCTTTTCCTCTTTTTTTCACTCCCATCCTCCACCCACCCGCTAGCCGCCTTGTTCTCTGGCAACTACCATTGACCAGGTATGGTACTCATCTTCGTCGACGACCATCTTCTTCTCTACTGACCTGGTTTGCGCTGATTTGCTAATCCTACTATCGGTTTTGCTGATGCGCTGCAATTTCATCCTCGCAAGACTGGAGGAGAACCTCCTTGCAGAGCTGTCTCCCTTACCAGAGTGGCGGTGTTGTTGCTGCCTTGCAGCGGAACTACTGCTCTCATCTGCTTCCTCCTTTTTTCCCCTTCATATGCGTATATATGTGTATGTGTTGTGTATAACTTTGTATTTTTTTGTATATATATGTATATATTTTTGTAATTTTTTGTATTTAAATGTCTATCTTTCTTTTTTTGTATGTGTATGTCGTATGATTGTGTATGTGAATGTCTAGGATAGAATAGTACGTTCGTATGTCTTTTTTGCATCTGTGTATTTTTGAAGATATCTTTTTGTATGTTCAACTTATGAATGTGTATATGTGATTTTTTTGTATGTATTTGTATGTAGTTTCAAAATAGCTTTTTGGAAAAAAGGTTTTCAATGTATTTATGTGTGTTTCATTTTATAGATCCAAAAGAGAAAAAAAAAATTCTATTGGCGGCCAGCGACTGGGTGGCAACAGGAGGAGGAGGCAGCGACGGTTAGGATTAATGGAAAAGGTAAGAAGAAAGAGAAAAATCATAATTTGTATGTTTTGTTGGAAACTGTATATTAAGGGTAATAAAAGGTATTTTTATATTTTGTAAATTGTACTATATCTGTATTTTATATAATTTAGAGGTTTGTTTATATATTTATGTAATTACCCCAATATATTATAGGTAAAACAAAATAAAAAAATAAAGGATAAAATAAAATATATAAAACTTAAAAGACATTTGCAAGATATTTGCTCCATTTGGACGTTTTCAATAATTGACCGTTCCACTTTGCCAATTGCCACTACATCCAAGAGTAGACTAAAGTATGTCACTGCATTATTGCTAGTCAGATTATAACAATTCTCCATCCGCTTTCAATAATTGACTGCATCAGCTCCCATTTTAGTTGCGGCTTTAAATAAAAAATTATTTAAAAATACTTGTTGCTTTAGGACTACGAGACTAAATTTGTGAGTAGTTTTCAACTATATTCTTAATATTTAAGGAAATAGTAGTTCCTTTTTATATTGCTCAATTATCGAAAAATATTTAACCGGGATAACTTAGTTAATATATATTGTATTTCTTATTTTTTTAATGGGCATAAAAAAGCTAAAGCGGTTACTAAAATGGGATAGAGGGTACAAGATTTTGTTTGTCCAATAATTTCTGTTCGTATCCGTGTTTGGCCAGTTTATATATCTACTTAAGGAAAGTTTCCGAAGGACTCAACAAGAAGAAACAATGGATCTTAAGCTTGGTTTTTGTGTTCTCTCCCTGAATCTCCTAATTCTGCTGGTAATTTTCAATCTATTCACCTCAGTCTTAAAATATTTATGATTTTTCATGCACCAGTCGTTTGTTTAATGGACTATTTATATAAACTCTTATTAATTTGTTAGGAGCATTTATGTATGCAGGTTGCTTATGGAACTGAAGCTAGGAAAATGGCCGAAGGAAACCTGCAAGGCAAAGTTGTCCAAAAGACTAATATCTATTTCTGGATTTATGATAGACGAGGAGAAAATGGTTATCCCCAAACAGGGAAAGAGAACGCTCAAGTTCAGTTATTACCAAATAACAAGGATCTTAAAAGCAAGGATGATAATCTTTTTTGGATATACAACAACGAATTAGATGAAAATGGCATAAGCGAGAAAGAGAATCGCCAAGTTCAGTCATCATATAACATGGATGAAAACAAGGTTGATGCTCATTTTTGGATATACAATAACCAAGGAGAAAATGCTCAGCTAGCAAGACCAGAAGAGAATGACCATTTTTGGATTTATGATAAACAAGGAGAAAACTATCATCAGCAAGCTAAAAAACAGAATGATTATTTTTGGATTTATGATAAACAAGGAGACAAGAATCATCAGCAAGCTAAAAAAGAGAGTGCCCATCTTTGGATTTATGAAAAACAAGGAGAAAACAATCATGAGCAAGCAAAAACAGACAATGCACATACTCATTCATCATCCCACATGGATCACAAGGATCCTTCTCTAATGGTTTTCTTCCTTATGGACGATCTTAAGTTAGGGAATTCAATAAATTCGCACTTTCCAAGAAGGGATCTTTCACCTTCTCCGAGTTTCTTGCCCAGAAATGAAACTGATTCCATTCCATTTTCACTAAAGGAACTGCCAAACCTTCTTCAACGATTCAACTTCTCTCGAAACTCTCCACAAGCGAAAGCCATGGAAGACACATTGAGAGTATGTGAAGTTCCACCAATAAAGGGAGAGACAAAGTACTGTGCCACATCCTCAGAGGCAATGCTTGACTTTGTGCAAGGAATCATGGGCAACACAATCCAAGTCCAAGCTCTATCTACAACTCATTTCACAAACTCAACTCCCCTGCTTCAAAAATATACAATTTTGGACGTTCCTCAAGAAGTTGCAGCTCCTAAGATGGTGGCATGTCATATGATGCCTTACGCTTACGCTATTTTCTACTGTCACTACACAATTAGCAAGAGCAAGGTGTTCAAGGTTTCACTAGGTGGTGAAAATGGCGATAGAGTGGAAGCGATTGCTGTTTGTCATTTGGATACATCTGAATGGAGTCCAAATCATGTCTCTTTCCGTGTGCTAGGAATATTACCTGGAACATCTCCTATTTGTCACATTTTCCCATCAGAGAATCTAGTGTGGGTTCCAAAAATTACCACTGCAGCACAAGATCATTGAAGGAGGTCACTCCGTGTTGGCAGCATGTTTTCAGTTTGCTAGTGCCTTAAGTACCTGTTATTGTTTTTATTTGTACGAGTATTTCCATGTTTCTTGTATGTGTCTTGGTGTATTTCTTTCCAGTAGTGGCTAAAAGAATACGATTTCTGGCGTTTCAGATTTGATTGGTTGTCATTGCATGAGAGTTTCTGCCTTTCTGGCATGAGGAGGACATTATACTAATAGAAATCATGCTTCCAATTCAAGACCAATTCCAAGTAAAATTACAGCATGATCTTTCCTACTGTCAATTGAGAATGAAAACGAGCAGATAGTAGTATTTGTTAGTAATTTGATAAAATATTTTAAATGATTATCTTTTTACATGTTTCAATCTTGGCACATTAGTTTATCAAAAAATTATGGACGGTAGAACCTTGTTTTTAATGTTTTGAAAGTGCCAAAAATTTCTTGCCGGGTGGTAAATTTGGCTAGACACCCAACTAATATGCAAAAGCATACAAACATACCGTCTGATGGGATATATACTATTAACCATGTGTTTAGATATAGTATGTATTATAACAATGGCATGGTTATAAGTATAAGTGGAAAATTGTTGGAATATACTAATAACCATGCTGTTTTAGTTGGATTATTCCTAGTTGAACAATTGGTTATTCATCAATTAAATATAATGAAGTATTATTTATTTAGATCAATTGTATCATGTGTGTCCTATTATTTATATAGTAGTTGATTTAGTGTGTAGAGCCAAGTTTATACACGGAAGATTAAATCATCGGTTCTTATAAATAATAAAGTAATGTTCACAATCTAAGATGGAAATTAGACAAAGCCATCGGTATGATTGTAGTACAAGATTATATATAATTTATCTTGATTATGGGAACGGTATAGTTCCATCTTCTTGTGCTAGTACGCTTTGTGTGTATTGAACGGACCAAGTAGAGATAAGTGTTTTTATACTGACTATATAAAACAAACTCTCTAGCTCATCAAATGTACTTATACTCTTAATCTTGATATAGCTATTATTAGTAGTGTATATTATTCATTGTCTTGATTTATCAATAGGTGAGGTCCAGGATATTTGGGTCAAATAATTCCTGATAAGTTGGATAATGATAATATGCATTTGCGAAGTGATAGCTAGTTGATAGAATCCACGTCTCGATATAGAGATTGATGATACCCCTTTATGAAAGCTTATAAGTTTCTATGTGTAAATCTGGCCAGTGGATTTTGTATCCGGCACATGGAATAAGTTAAGCGGAAGTCTAAAGGATTCATTTAGTCAATATATTGAATTGTCAGTAATTTAATAATATTGATTGGTGTCTGTAATCTTAACGTGAGGAGTTAAATAAGATTTGATGGAAGAATTCGAAATTCAACTGAGGAGTGCAATTACGAATTTCTAGTGGAAATAATTTGTAATTTATTATGGAAAGATTAATTCTAGAGAAAAAGAATTAATTCCATAATTGGAAGCCTCATTAATTAATTCTGTGGTCCCTGTTGTGACCGAATCCAATTAGGACTAGGAGAGAGGTTTCTTGGTGGAAAAGAATCTTACACAGTTTTGGAAAAGGGTTTTACCCTTAAAACTATATAAAGGGATTCTTGGCCAAAAGGAAAAACACACAAAAACCCTAAATAGTTTTTCTCTCTCTGAAATATTTGTTCCACCCAAATATTATTGGTCTGGGTATTGTTCGGGCACACGACAGAAGATCATGGAACTGGAGGACGACCCCGTAGATGATCCTCCTCGTGATTGAAGATTGTTTCAAGGTTGAAGTCAAGCTTCAAGAGGTATTCCATTTTATATTTACGTAAAACTTAATTGCCTGCTAGTTTGTCTAGATTACATGTGAGTCATGATTCTGAAATTGCTTCCGCTATATTTATATTCCTACACCGTCACCCCTATAAATAGAGGCTAAGATCAGCCATGAGAATCATCCAAACAAAAACGACCCAACATTCCCTTTTTAGCCAACAATTTCTCCTTAGCCACTATTTTATAATTAGTCACTAGTTCTTTAATATTTAGCCATCTAAATTATAGCCTAATTCTTTTCAACTAGTCACCACCCCTATAGAATCAATATATAAAAAATTTCTGATTTCTGTTTCCTCTATTATTATATAGGAAGACTTGTTTTATTATGGGGAAATATTTCAGGCTGCTGTCCACTGAATAAATTTTTAGGACAATGCCTAGCGCGACTCAAGCGCCGAATATCCCCTCAGAGACAATATTATTATATCCTTTCTTTTTTATTATAATCAATAATATTTTTATTGTACATTATTATTATTATTATTATTATTATTATTATTATTATTATTATTATTATTATTATTATTGTTATTATTGTTTGCCCCATTATGCCCACAGTATTCAATGGAAGAATCTATAATCTTGGAATGCCAATGCCTTTAGAGATCTTCTACAAACCAGATCAGACTTCATAAATTACATAGTATCCCATCTTCCACCATAAGCTTGTCTTTTTTGGAGCACTATATTGAGCATGTATATGAAACCTGATCGCCGAATTTGTGAGTGTCCTTTTGGGCATTGTATTGGGTGAAAATTGTCTTTGCATATGTGGCACTTCGGCGACACGATTCAGAATTAACCAAACAGATGTTTGGGAGTTGAGGATCGAGGTGGACAATGAGATCACCGAAATCAACTACCGAAGGTAGAGCACAAATTGTACCTCGGTGAAATATCACATCGGTTGGTCAATAAGTGCGCATTACCGAGGTCGATAATTCAAACCTTGGTGGATCACTTCGACTCCAGCAGTGTAATTTCCCCCTACTTCAGCCCACAAACTCTATTATTGGAGGTGCAGAATGTGGATATGGAAGTGGCCAGATGTGGAAAACGTGGTCAAGGCCTGCTCATCTATAAATAGCTTCGTTTTCTATGTTGCGATCATTCAGAAATATATACAGAAATTCTGGTGAAATTTATACTCAATCTCATATATTGAAATCTCGTTATTTCTTCATCATTTACATTCGATTTTGCCTATTATCACAGATTTGATACTTAGTATTGCTTATATTTTTGACCCAAATTCGATTTGTTGTCCTAAATCGGTTTAGGCCAATACAAATTGGTGCCGTCTGTGGGGATATAAGCAGTCATGCTTTGTTCCAAAGTTAAACATTCAGTTCATTCGTGTCTACGGTTTGATCCATCAAAATGGCTAACAATGATGAAAATTCCATTGGGCAACAGTTAACTCCCGATGGACGTACTAATGATCACACAAACCCAAATCCCAACGCACCCATAATACCACCAGTAGTGGATCCTTCTTCTTCGGGGGTCTAACGATGCTTTTCAAGCTTTAGTCATCCAAACTTTGAAAATTCTTCCAGCACAACAGGCCAAGCAAATAATTATTACTTCTGAATTTCGTGCCTCGGTGAAGGCAAGGAATAATTATACTCCAAATGGAACTCCACCCGTGGCTCCAAGTGGAGGTATCCCGAATTTCATTTCCCACAGGCGTGACAACAGGGGGACCTCCCAATGGGGCCACATCTGGAGGCTCAGACACTATGCCTAGTACAAAGCCACACTTCGGAAAGGATCTCAACGTGGCTGAAACTAGCTCTTCGGTGGACCTCGAAAAGTTGAGCAAAGAAATGGAGGCCCGAGTTGAGGCTCGAGTGGAGAAATGACTAGAAAGTGTCCCCGAAGTGAGGAAAACCCAAAAATATGCTCGATATAAAAAAATATAGGAAATTACCCTATAAGCCCGAGGCCGCTCCAGCACCCATCCCTTACCTTCAAAATTCAATCCCTGAAAAAGTACGATGGTACCACTGACCCCATCGAATATGTAACCGAATTCATGTCAATGGTCTTGGGGAATGACTTATCAGAAGTAGAAAAGAAATCAATGTTCTTGAAGAAATTTGGTGAGTCTTTGGAGAAAGGGGCATTACGTTGGTGCATGCGCTTGCCCTCGGGGTCCATCTCCAACTTCGATGAGTTAGCCGATGCATTCATCAAAGTTCACACCGGAGCCCAAAAAATCCTCCAGATGAAGAAGGACATTTTCGAAGTCAAACAACGGCCCGGAGAGCCCATCAAAGACTTTCTCGAACGATTTCATACCGAACGGATGGAGTTACCTGCTATGGATGACACTTTGGCCATCATGGCATTTGAAAAAAATATCAATGTTCGAAACTCAGAGGCTGCCGCCGAATTGAGGAAGGAGTTCCAACAATACCAGACCTTGATATGGGATGACTTGCATAATAGAGCATATACCAAAATAAGATTAGAAGAAGTTGAATGGAAGGCTGCTGGTCGAAGTTCCAATTATAAGAATCGATCTGAATCCTCGTATCGTGCCGAGGCACCACGAGGAAATTTCAAGGGGTCGATACGAACCATACACTTCATCGAGGCAACATGTCAGACAAAGACTTGTAAATCCACATGTGAGCCAATGACTCAGTGGGAAAGTTCATCCGAACACGAACCAAAAAAATGTCTCGGGACCAGCTTTGGTCTCCAAAAATAAGGAGCTACCTCGAATCCCTGATTACAACTTTAATGTGTCAACCACGGAGTTAGTAAATGTCATAAAGGGGATGGCAGGAGTAAGGGCGCCGAAGGACATGAGGATAGCTCTAGAGAAAAGAGACCAAAATCTGTATTGTGAATTTCACGCGGATTATAGCCATCGCATCGAGGACTGCAAAGCTCAGCGCTTTGAAGTGGCAAACTTGTTGAAAAGGGCTTGTTGGCAGAATTTCTCACCGACAAAGGGAAAGAGAATTATGCAAAAAATAGCAGCACGGAAATTAGCAATGTTGGTTAAGTATTTAATGAAAATTTTAATAGACGTAAATAATTACTTACCTTCGGTGTACGACAACCCAAAATATACAACCAGGATTTGTTTGGGTTGATGTTTTCTACTTCCCGTTTTCACCGCAATGTCATATATCGGGTTCCACTGACGAAGATGATGCAGATTGCGAGGTCTGGGACATTTTGTGTTTTATTATCGTAGTTGCTGATAAACGGATGAGAGAGAAATTCAATTTACTCGGCGGTTTATATTTGTAGATAATTTATTATCATTGCAAACAAAAGTTACGGTTGAAAAATTTAAAGCAAAAAAATAAAAGACAAAACTAATTTGAAGATGCTAATCAACATCAGATTGGTCTATTGTACGCTTATTGAACAGCTATATTTTGAAATGTTACCGTTCAGGATATTGTCACGTGCACGTTTGACATTTAGGATTTGGGGTTTAGGATTTGGGTTCTACGCGCTTGGAGTTTGGGGTTCGGGCTCTAGGGTATATGTAGATGATTTTGGCTTGATGGGAAAATTATCAATGATAAAAAATTACATTGTTTTTTATTTTCAATATTATCCAGTTGATTGTAAATTCATATGGTTTTTACCTTAATGATGGTCAATAACATTGCTAAGGAATGACATTGGATGCCATATATGTTATAATGAATAATAGTGTTAAGGTTTTGAGAAAGCAAGAGCTCTTTCTTTAAGCATGGAAGAAGACCGTAATATAAGAAGCGAGCATTGCTTTGATTGAGTTATATGGATTAATACAGCCTATCGCTTTAATGATCATAAATAACATTAGATTACGATTATTATTTAACGTATACAAATGATAAGGATGGGTATAACAAGACCTCCTTTCCTAAATATTGAAGATAATCATAGCGTGAGAAGCAACTAATATATTACTTTAGTTATATGGATTAATAACATCACCCACCTTTTGTAATGAATTATTTATATGTTTAAGGCTACTTAAACAAACGTATATGTATTAACACTTCAATTTAATCCTTAATCGGTACAGTCGATGATAAACCTTAAAAAGGTGGATTGTCCACCATGTACAATCCGGATGATTTGACTGGAAATCATTTATATTTTATTTTAATAATTCACCACATTAGAACAACAACATACCCAATGTTATAATTGTGTGATATTAAAATTATTTCATTAAAAAATGTTGTCTCAGTCATATTAAATCAAGTTTAGCAGTGATGTTTTTCAATCTTAACTGTTTGATTATCAACAACTTTAGAAATTCACATTTCTTTAGAATTCCACAGTGATTTTAGAAAGTGTACCGTACTTTAGAATTCCACATTGAATATTATACATGATTTTTTTATATTTATCTTTCAATCGCATACCCAGTCAAACGGTAAATTACTAACCTTATAACTTTTGTATAACATTCATTGTCTTTATTTTGATCGTTTATATACTTGATGCGGTTTATTATAACTTTTATCAGATCTATAAGCAAGATGATGTTGGGTCGAAACAATATGGTGCATGCGGAAGCTAACAAAATAATCATTGGTTGACAGTAAATCAGATATCAAGAAAAATATTTAAAGAGACATTTATTAAAAATGGTCTGGCCAACTGGCCTACATCATATAGAAAGAAAAATCTCCCCTAAATAAAATTCTACTAATGACTACATTGTGGAGTTTTTGGTGTTAATATTGTGAGAAGAAGATCCTCTATTTATAGGAGTTTAATAACTTCTCCTCCAAGAAAATGATAGGCTTGAAGGAGTTATAATTATTTTAAAACTCTTTTTCATCTCTTCAAGAAAGAAGAGTCTGAACATGTTTATAATTATTTAAAACTCTTTTTCATCTCTTCAAGAAAGAAGAGTCTTAACAGGTTACAAATTCAGGGCAAAAACCCTAACAATTCTCCCCTTGGCCTGAATTTTCTGGCAAAATAAATTTGATCTTTCTTCTTCACATGATCTTCATCGTCAACTGCTGCTTGTCATTTTTAAAAATATGCATGGGTTGAAAATTTTTGTATTGGTTGAAAATATCCCAAGAAAGGGTTAAAAGGAGCCCAAAAATGGGTTTAAAGTAGCTCATGTGTTAAAAATAAGCATGAGTTAAAACTGACATCGGTTAAAAGTAGCCCAAACATATGTTAAAAGAGATTTTTTAATTTGAAGATGTAGCAGCAGTATTTTTGAAAGTTTGGTTGAAATTTTTCTCCATATGTAGCATCACACTTTTTATTTTTTTGATAAATCTTCATCATCGTCATATTGATTGCGGCTAGAACTGAACCCGCCTTGAACCCGTCTTCAACCTCATCAACCCGGCTCATCGAACCATCGGCTGAACATGGCTCTGATACCACTTGTTGGGTCGAAACAACATGGTGCATGCGGAAGGTAACAAAATAATCATTGGTTGACAGTAAATCAAATATCATGAAAAATATTAAAAGAGACATTTATTAAAAATAGTTTGGCCAACTGGCCTACATCATATGGGAAGAAAAATATTTCCTAAATAATATTCTACTAATGACTACATTATGGAGTTTTTGGTGTTAATATTGTGAGAAGAAGATCCTCTATTTATAGGAGTTTAATAACTTCTCCTCCAAGAAAAGGATAGGCTTGAAGGAGTTATAATTATTTTAAAACTCTTTTTCATCTCTTCAAGAAAGAAGAGTCTTAACAGGTTATAAATTCAGGGCATAAAAACCCTAACAGATGACACGTGGAGATCTCAGTACATATGTCTTAAATTAATTACACTTTTTCCATGACTTTATGTATAGTCATTAATAAACTTCTATTAGTTTATTATCAAGTTCACCAGATCTACTTCAGAAATCTCGTATCTATGTTTAGTTATTTAGTTGTTTAAATACTTTAATTTTTTTATTATCAGGTAACATCATAAATTTGTTCTGGTCTCCATGTTTAGTTGCTTATAAATTTTAATAAGTCTATTATTATATTAAACAGATCCAGTCATCTTGTTCGATGAAAATAAAGTAGAAACAAGAAAAAGAATAGCAATACCAACATTAGTGCACTGGCAGCAAAATTCCCCCAATTTCATTCATAAATTTTTAATAATTACAAAATAAAGAGTTTTCTTTAATCAGAAAGCTCTTTAAAATAACAAAAAATAAAAAGCATAAATACTTAAATTAACTCAAAATATTTAAAGTAATTAAAAAAATATACAAATTAAGGGGAACCAGGGGCGTAATGAGGCCGTCGGGGTTGATACGGATGCGGCGGCGCATTGCAGAAGCATAGGTGCAATGCGCCTAATGTTCATCTCTTGCAGCTGCCTATCCTCATTTATTATTCGTAAGAGAAGGTCAAATGCTTGGCGGATGAGAAGTGTATCTTGGGTGGGTGGGTACACCATTGTTGTGCAGAAAAAAAACTTAAGAAAAGTTGGGATTTATTAATTGGATTTGTGTGAAAAAAGAGTGAAAAATGGTCCTATGTATAGATGAAGAAGGTGAAAGGAAAGGGGTGTGGGGGGAGGGGGAGGGGGTCTAACAGTCATGATTAAACCCTGTTCTCGAAGAGACTTTTCCCTTTCCTCTATTAAAACCGACGGGACATGCCCAACTTGCGCGGTGCACCCATTAATCAACCTAACACGTTTCACACAGACCTATTATCTACACTCAATATACTTAGCTTACTCATTAAGTTTGTTGTCTATTAATATACGACACCTAGTTATCATTGCTTTTGAAATAATTTCTTGTCTTTAGTCTATGCAATTTTGGTATATGATCGAATAGCCAACTTAAATGATAAATATTGAATTTAGTATAATCCAATATCTATTTAGTGTAGACCATGTATAGTAGTTTATACACTATTTTATTCCTAGTTGTCCAAAAAAATTTGTAACTACATATATCAATAAAGCCAGTTAAAGTTTATTGTTAACCAACTTATGATCGATTATCAACTACACATACTTGGCCAAAAAGTATTTATGTTTTTTTTGTTTTTACATAGTTCTATATAGTAATACCGCCACCAGCAGCTAATAAATGGTAAACTATTATTACCAGACCCAAAGAAAGGTTTTGAATCTTTATAGCCAGTCCTAAAAGGCAAATGCTATGTGTGGACAGTGTTTTTGTTTGCCTTCGTCTCAACCTTACTATCATTTAGGTAAAGAAGATTATCTTTTTATTGGTACTGCTTGCAGAGGTTGAAGTTTTCTTGTCGTTATTCCAATTGCCTCTTTCATGTCCATGGTTTTATATGTGACATTTTCAGGGAGCTCCCAGTTAAATTCATGAAGCAATGAGCCCAAAAAAACTTATAACATGCGATTACCTAAGGGAAGGCCTGCACACATCTTTCTGCCAGCACCAAATGGTATCAGTTCAAAGTTTTGACCCTTGAAATCGGTTTTTGAACTGAGGAACCTCTCAGGATTGAATGCCAAAGGGTCTTCCCAGCATTCAGAGTCTCTTCCCACTGCTCAAACATTGATAAAAACTTGAGTGTCTTCTGGTATGTCATATCCTATGAAACTAGTGTCTTGAATTGCCCTTCTTGGAACTAAGAAAGGAATGGGAGGATGCAAACGCATTGTTTCCTTGACAACAGCTTGCATATAATGCAAGTTATCAATGTCACTCTCCTCAAACTTCCTGTTGCCTACTACGTCAGTAATCTCCGCTTTCACTCTGGTCATTGATTCAGGATTCCGCAGGAGATCAGTTAATGCCCACTCCACACTGGTACTAGTTGTCTCCGAGCCACCAACAAATATTTCCTGATTAAGGTAGTGGGATCCTATTAAAAAATACTTAATATCTCTGAGCATACAACAGAAGAAGGGGCAAGGAATCTTACCTGATCATTATTTATTGGTACATGAATCCTATTAATTGTTAAACTCTATTACCTTCAAAACTAGCTACAAGATTATTTTCCAGTACTATATTTCCATTTCCCTTTCTTAATGAAATTCACATAGAAAGAAGGAAGAAATCAAAATGATTTGAGCCAAAAGAGGACAAATTTTTTTTGCCTGTCCTTCCTGATCAATCAAGGAAAACTCCTGATAATCCAAGAATTTTCTTTCCCTTTTATCCAATAAAACTTAGCTTAAGTAAACACGAGTAACCCTCGATAACCCAACCCCCCACCCCTACCTGAATTTCAGCCACTTTGAAACAAATTTACTATAGAAAATCAGTAGAATATTCTTTGCTCGGCTGGATGCCTTTCACAGCAATTCTTTAAATTTCTATTTTAAAATATACGTGTAGAAATGGGAAAAAAGGGAACAGGTCACTTTTTATTGAATACTTACCAGTATGAACATAATGATCTGATGTTCTGATAACTTAGATGGTTCATCTTTTCCAATACCCTCAAATTCAAGCAACACTTCGAAGAAGTCTTTCTTGTACTCTCCTCCTTTCTTATACTCTTTCATATGTTCCCTCACAAATGTGGAAGCAACTTCAATTGCCTTTCCCTGGTCACGCTCCGCCTTTTTCCTTAAACTTTGTAAGTCAAGCCATCTAAGCCATGGAAATATGTCTGAAATATTTGGACGACCAATCAAAACTAGTACTCTCTTCATGGCTGTGAAGAACTCTGAAGCCTTTTTAGACTCTGGATCTACTAAATCATGAGACAACATGAGGTTTCCCATTATATTAAATAATGCAAGAAATATGAAATGTGCTACCTCAATACCACTTCCCTTTTTCATATAGTTAGCTTCCTTGTCAATCCATTGAAGCGTAGCATCAACACATTTCCGTCTGGCATGCACTGTTTCGTTGATTCTTTTGTATGTGAACATTTTCACAGTGCATATCCGTCTAAGCATGCGCCAATAGGTGCCATATGGGGCAAAAGTCAAGGAACAATTGTTGAAGTTATGTACCATCATGACATCAGTAATTTTGCGATCTGCAAAGGAAGCATCATGGTTCTTGAAGAACTCAGCAGCCACCTTGGCAGACAAAATTACCATGGTTTTAACGGATCCAATCTTTAACCACACAATTGGACCATATCTCGGTTGCATAGCTGCTATTGTTTGGTGAGGCAAAGTTCCAAGATCAAATATGTTACCAAGAATTGGCCATCTGGGTGGTCCTGGGGGAAGCCTGTAGGAACGTGATTTTTTTCGGGATAAAACAAGCACTAAAGCTGGAATTAAGAGGATGGCAGACCAAGCAACATAGTTCCAATGACACCCCATTTCCCTTACCTTTGCTTCACTTCATTCAAAATACTATGTTCATGTGTGTGTGTTTATATATATCCTCTGTTGATTCCTAGTATTAGATTCTTTAGTGTAATTCGCACAATATGATTATTATTGCTTCAATAGAGCTCTTTGCAGTTGAAAATTGTAAAGAATTGCTAGTCTTCAACGATTCTTATATCTTTATTTGTGAAAAATTCTAAAATAGTTGGCTAATAGAAGGGAAAGATAATTAAAAGTGATACATTTCTCAAGGTAACACAAGACAAAATTAACAAATCACTTTTGCTTGCGTACCATGGCCATATAAAAAATACTTTTATTATTTCAGAGAGAAAGAAGAAATGTTGTGAGAGTTGATTGACAATGCAGCGAGTGCTGCTATCTATAGGCAATATTCAGATTATTAATACGTCTAACTTTTCTCTGCAGATGCGCCTTTATGTGGTACCTAACATTTTTGTGAAGTTTTTAATATTGTAGGTGCCTAACTTTGCAAAGTTTTCTTTCCCGACTTTTCACTCTTTTTGTGTTTTTGCTCGTGGTTTTTTCTTATCAAAAGATCATCCTCAATTGTTTAATTGTAGCATATATGCATGCTAGTTATAATATTTGGAAAAGCATGTAAAGAATTTATCAAAACCAGTTCCGAAGCATATACCACTTGAACTCTTCCTCTGAAAAAAGAATATCAGCTTCTAAAATTCCTTGCCTTTGGTTGGTTTACCCTTTTCTATTTTAGTTGTCTAAGGATAGGAAGAAGATTACATTTGCATATGTTATATCCCGTTACATGTGAAATTTTCTCTTATACGTTCTGATTTTAGCTTTGCTTCTTGCTTGCTACACTGCACCTTGGTAGTATTTTCTAGTATGTATGTTGTGTCCTTTCTTAGATGATTTTTTATTGCATTACAAAGAAGAAACAATTGGTAAACAATTGGTACCTCAGAGTTGACCTTCCAACCTATGATAGGGAGACCTGGAAGGAGTGGCGGATGTAGTACTAAGCCATATACGGTTCATCAAATCTATTATTTTCCACGTGAAACATAAACATATACTATGTAATAGTTCACATAATTTTCCAAAAATATTAGATCAAAACCCATAATTTCAATACGAAGAACCTTAAAATTTAAGTCCCAATACCACTTATGTGTTGAGACTTGAGAGTAGTAATTGGAATTCAGTAAACTATGTGATACAGTATGATATTGTCGTCGCCAAAGCTATTTTCACTTTAAATAATATTGTCTTCGTTACTATTTTCACTTCAAAAATCCAAAACAATTGATCTACTCATTGGAAGTTCTTGTTTGTGGCATGTTTGGCCAAGAGCCAATAGCACTTTTTATTCTTCAATTTTAAAAAAATTTTAGTTGTTTGGCCATAAGGAAAAAGTGTTTTGAGGTAGTTTTCCCACTTTCGTTTTTCCTTCTTCATAGCAATAGAAGCGGAAAATTATCTTCTTAACGATAAAAATCCCTTGTCTCAAAATTTTAGTTACCAGAAATGGTGGATATAATTACTTTAGGTGGCATGATGGTCCGCTTCTTCAAGAAACAAGAGAAACGCTATCCAGATTAGTCTCCAGGGCAGAACGAGCGGCGAGGTATGATTTCACCCAAAAGATACATGAATATGAAGAACAAGTGAAGCTTCTTAGAATCTTGCTTTTCAAGAATGTGGAACAGAGAGATTTCCTTAAAACCGAACTCAGGAAAGTTCAAATAGAGAAGGAATGACTGCAATTGAAGTTGAAGGAGGTTGAGATGCAGAGGGATCAATTTAAGAAGTTGGTGCATAGGCTTCTTATTGGAGCAGTATTTTGCTTAGCCTGTAAATGGTAGGTCTAGTTAATTTTGTTAATATGATAGCAATTTAATTATCTTATTTGTTTGATTGATTACTGTGAAATATGAGTAATTTTGCTTTGTTTGTTAAATTTCTATAATACACCATCCATAGTAGACAATCAAAATCACAAGTGGAACAATAAAGTCCAACTTAAAACATGGAAATTTTAAATTTTATAGACCTATAGTGGTGGACAATAAAAAAACACAACTGAAACTAAGATTAAAAATATTTAAAAGGGCTAGAAAGGTTAAACATAAAAATGAACAACATTACTTTCTAAAATAACACAACGACTAGTTTGGTGGATTAACATCGTCCATGACATTTGTTGGATTAACGTCGCCCATGACATTTGGAGATGCGGTGGAGATGCGTCTTCCTCTATGACGTTTGCCTCAGGATGTGGTGGTACACCAAGTGCATCAAGTCTTGGTTGATCACTTTGATTTGATTCAAACTGTCATAGGTGCCTCCCCATAAGATATCTTCAGCCCTCCTCAGTTGGTGCCACATATAACCAACCTCGCTTTGCACAAACAATTTTTTCCAGTCGATATCAGTCTTCTTGGATGGTGCAGCCATTTTGGTGGACTAATTGATAGTTTGAATGCAGATCTTTTTTATTGAAAATGGAACAGGAGTGGCAAACACATTTGGGTGGTTTATATAGAGATGATCTTGAAGAATTAGAAAGGTTAGTGAAGAGCCACCACTTAAATGGAGGAGTCACTGCTTATTGAACCAATTAGACTATGTCACACGCTTCTATTTTCTACCGCACAATCTACTTAGCGTACCAGCTAAGTTTCACATCTATTAACAAACGTCTCTTTTGTTATAATTGTTTAAAATATTATTTAGTCTTCAGTCTATGCACATTTGATCTATGCTCGAACAGTGTCCAACTTATATTTTATAATAAATCGAACAACTATATAGACGAAGAATACAACTACAGCCAATAGTTAGGTCTGTTTCGATAATAGACCTATAACAGTGAACAATCAACTGGTGCGGTTCACCAAAGTTTTTACATTATTTATGGATCCACGATCTATTGCATTTTTAAACACTAGCAAAAGGAATTGAGCAATAATGGTTGATAAATGAAACATGTAACATATTACCACAATGGATTGTCAACACTTTAATACTCAAATAAGGTAAAAATACCAGACAAGACTCAAAAATATAATTGTTAACTATTGTTCATCAAAACACAAAATACTGAAAAATCAATCTTTATTCTTATTATTGTCAATAAACTCTTTGTTCAGACTCTGCAAGACACCCGCAATTCTATAGTTGGGGTCTTCAACATATTCTCCAACCCTTCCATTCAAGTTAGATTCTAATGCAGCATGGAATGGATCCTCCACTTCATAAAACTGTTCATGAGCATCCTCGCCATATTTCATCAGCACTTCACTATCATTCACACTGGCTTCCACTCCAACAGTGGCATTGGTGGCATCAACTGCATTTGCATTGTCATTGGTGGCATCAACTTCACCACCAACTGCTTTGGCATTGGCATTTCCATTGGCACTGACACTGACATTGATTTTAGCATCAACTACATTATCCACTTTATCAAATCTATACTTTTTTTCTCAGAATTAAAGTGGTATTTGTATTGGTACCACAATCCATTGTCATCCTCTTCTTGTACCTCATCAACCACGCAGAAGGAAGGTACAAGCATTTGCATACTGACCTCTTCAATTGTTCCGCTACCAACTTAGCAACATCAGCCAATTTGGCCTTCAGTACTTTCAGCGTAGTGAGCACAATATCCAAAGAAAGACATGCAGGACTGACACAACCACTTGAAGGACCTGCACCTTTACCAATAATTCTTATACAAGCTCCACCAATATCTACATCACCTTTTGCATCTTCTTTCATCTACGTCCATATCATCTTCACCAGCAGTCTTCTTGATGGTTGTGGCCCCCTCCAATTCAGGCCTAAGGGCATCCACCAATGCATCCTCAATTTCATCTGCATAGGGCACATATAAATCCTCCCACCCCGATCGCACCTCTTTGTTAGTAGGGAATAAGTAAAGGCGCACGATCTGGATCGAAGTTGAGCAAATTAATACTGTTTCTTACAAATTAAAAAGATATTTAAAATTAGTTAATTTAATGACATGAAAATAGTGCAACGTTACCTTAATTTTATCTTCTACTTCCACGAATGGGTTGAAGGATTTAGGCACCCTTTTTTTCTACCATTTGAGCATCCGATGGCACGACATAGAAGACTTATGTATGCTTCATTGGCCCAGGCCTAAGATGAAAGATTTAATCAGAGTACGAAAAATAAAAGCTTAACAATCAACTAACTATTGGTTTATTGTAGACTTACCAAAAATGCCCAGGAGAAGCCAAAAAAAGTATATCCAGGTGCTTTTTCTTTCTCACTGAAGGTTTTATAATGCTTGGCCATGCCAAGCTTAGGCTTCAAATATTCAATCGTCAGCGAAGCACAACCTGCCCCATAGATACTTGGAGAAGAACTCCAGATCATCAACCATACAAGCCCATTCCTTCTCAACTGACTTAGAAGTATCTTTTGACATCAATATCGTATGGAGAAACCACAAAAGACACAACTTCAACTATTCCTCTTTGCTAAATCTTGTACTAGTTTTCAACAACCTCAAAAGCCTCGACGATGTCACTTTAGCTATTCCATCACAGGTGTAATTATGAGTTGGTTCTTCATAAAATTCCATATCTTTCCTCACAACCTTTTTTTTTTTTTGCTTTATCGCTGGGCAACACCCTACACTTCAACCCAGTGATAAGAGAAAACTCTCTAAGCCCAAAACGAGCTGGCTTTCCATCAATTAAGAACCAAACCTCACAACACTTTTCATCCTTTATTCTACACAGAAGTAGGGAGTGGACCATATGTCCATTGAAACTCCAAAAGGGGACATTCCAAGGAACTGCCTGAACGCAGACTCCTTATATTTCTTTTCTAATTCAACTGTTTCAACAGCTTTTTGAATATATAAAACTTTGTAATGCTAGTTCGAACAGATATCTTCGGCGGAAAATAAGGAATTTCATCAAGCCAAGTTTTAAGTCGATACCTTCGAATGTTGATTTCCTTAATGCATCGGGGCACTGATAAATGGTCTGACTCACACTCAGGCTCCTTGGCTTCATCCCCTTCTTGATCTGTTTCTTCATCACTTTCTTCTTCTTCTTCTTCTTCTTCTTCTTTTATTTCTTTTTCACTTTCTTCTTCACCTTCTTTTTCAGTTTTTTTTTCACCTTCTTCTTCTTCTTCACCTTTTTCTTCTTCAATACTTTCATCTTCTCCTGATTCATCTTTATTTCCATCCTCACGAGCAGAAGCACTTTTTCCATCATCATCACTACCTTCATCCCTGCTTTCGTTAACTTTCCCTATTTCTGGGAGTTCATCCAATGGAACCACAATATTTTCAGTTTGAGATTTGACTCGGTCTCTTCAACCACAATATCTTTTGCAGAGTGATCATCTATGGTCTTTTTTATCTGGGGTTCATTTTCACTAAATTCAGCATCCATTAAACTAGTTTACTCAATTGGAGATTGATTGTCATTTGCTGCTGAATTTTTATCACTTTCAGGAACTTCACTTTTACCCACTCTATCACATGTAGACTGATTGTCATTAGCTCCTGGAATTTCAGCACTATCAGGAACTTCACTTTTAGCCACTCTACCACTTTTAGACTGATTGTCATTTGCTGCTGGATTTTCAATACTATCAGGAACTCCACCACTTGTGGATTGATTGTCATCTACTTCAGGATGTTGATCAAGTTCAGCAACTTCAGTTTCATCTACTCCACCACTTGGAGATTGATTGTCACCTTCTGCTTAATGTTTATCCATCTCAGCAGCATCCGTTTCAGGAACTCTAACACTTTGATTGTCCTCTTCTTCAGATTGCTTCTTCGACTCTTTCCTTTTAAATTTTACTCTTATGATATTTCTCTTTTTAGAACTTGGAGTAGCTATATTCAACAACTTCGGCCTTGCCATTACTTTATCTACAAATAGACCATGTGAAAACAAAGTCTAAATAAACCCATTTGATTAACTATAATAAAGTAAAACGAGCAAATCAATAAACTACAAAAAAGAAAAATTGGAGAAGGACAATAAAGAAAAAACCTAAATTTCTTCGAAAAACACCATTGACGTTTCATCATAAGTTCTAAATAGGAAAAAAGAACCAGAAAAACTAAAGTATAATGATATTAGGGTTTCTCACCTGAAGAATTTGGAATTTCTCGAGGATACTTCACTGCTACTTCAATCTGGTGTGGTTTATGCACGATTTGAAACTGGAACGGTAATGAGAAAACTAATGGAAGAAAAGATGAGGGAAGGGAAGGGAAAATCAGGTGGTTTAATCAGAAATTGGAAGAGAGGGAAGGAAAATTTTGGTTAAAATGTCCAAGACCCATTTTAATTTCTTGACCCGCCACTTGACCCATTTTTTTGTTAGATTTATATACTTTTCCACAATATACACTTACGCCCACAAGTTTTTCTATTTCTAAAAACGACCCCCATTAACACTTAAACCCACTTAAGCTCACTTAACAATTTTTTCTCAAAAAAATAAACAAAAAAAAAGGTCATTTTTTTAAGTGAAAACTTGAGTGGGTCTTTTAGCTAATTCTTTTCTTGTTACTTTTATCTTTTGCCACCAAACCAGCCTCATAAATTTTTGTCTTAGAACACTTTCCATCCCTTAAGGGTCGTTTTGTAGCAATTGATTTTATGCAGGTATAAGCAATGCATGTATTAGCAATGTAGGTATTAGTAATGCAGGTATTAACAATGCATGTATTAGCAATGCAGGTATTAGTAATGTGGAAATTAGTAATGCGTGTATTAATAATGCGAGAATTAATAATGCGGGTATTAGCTATGCATGTATTATAATGTATGGATTATTTCTTAAATCAGTAATATATTACATATTAATATACAATATATATTATAATTTAAAATATTTAGTTATTCCTTAAATAAATTAAAAAATATTCTTATTATTATAAGGGTTAGTTTTGTCATTTCAAATTTTAATACATGCATTGCTAATACACACATTACTTATTCCACCTTCTACCCTGCATAAAATAATACATAGATTCCCGCATAATTTATGCGGGTATTAGCTAATGCGGAAATCAAAATTTTGAACCAAACATTGTATTGTTAGTGCAATGTTTTATGCGGATTACAAAAAGAGCAACAAACATGTTACAAAATAATGCAAGGTTCAATGGAGGGATTATTTTTCCAAATTATGCAACCAAATATGGTATTAGCAATGCAAAATTTAATACGGGTATTATACCCACTAATGCGTTCTCCCAAACGACCTATGTGTTTTGTTATTCTGAACGGGCGCTATATTTCTTAGTCATATCAAGAATGACTACGTCAAACAACACATTGTTTGCAAAAATTATTAGGTTATGATATGTTATTTCCGATTTACACAAATATACAACCCTAATAGCAAATTTACAAAAAATAGTGATACTATTCTATTTTACAAAACATAGCAATAGTTTTTTTATATAGCATATACAACCTCCATTAAAACCCTACAAATGAAGGTTTACTCCCTCCCACACCCACTGAGCAGTCAGCGTCGGTGCCGGCCACCGGCGGCCGGTCTCCACCGCCAATCGCCTGCCACTGGTGGCAGGTCACCGGAATTTTTTTCTTTTAAAAAATCTGGAAAAAAGCTTGTAGCATACAAAAAACACAAAATGAAAATACATAAACATACATAATCTAGAAAATACAAAACATACAATTATTTAAACCACTAATACAGGACACACACATAAAAACTACTATATACAAAATTATACAAAATACATAACCAAAAAGTTATCAAACATACACTTGAAAGTACAAAAAATACACAAACATACAACAATATACAAATAAACACAACAAGATATTACAAAAAACTTTAATATATTTTTATACCAAAACATACACATACACATAAATACAAAATCGTATACATGTATATACAAATAAATACACATACAAAATCAAAAAATAAAAAGAAAGAAGTAGATTTGAAATTATATATACAAAATACAAATATATACATATACGCATATATACACATACAAAAAGGAAAAAAGAAAAAAAAGACCAAATCGGGAAAACCCACCGGAAAAACATAGATCGGGGCGTTGCACCATTGCAGTGCAGCAGCGCCGCGAGATCGCAGAAACAGTGGTGTGAGGGAGGGGACGGTGGTTGGAAGAGGGAGGGGGACGATGGTGGATGTGTGGAGGACGTGAGAGAAGGAGAGAGAAGGAGAAATTAGGGTTTTATGTTTAGGAAGGGGGAAATGAGAAATGAGAAACTATTGTTATGTATTGTTATGTATTGTAAATATGGTAAAACTATTGTTATTTTTTATAATATAGCTATTAGGGTAGTTATGTAGTGTAAATTTTCTTTTCCCAATTTACTATCAGACTGACAAATTACCAGAAGACATACATCATTAAAAACACATAAAGGAGGCATAAAGTTATGCATCAGCCTTGAAAGACAAGAAAAGTTTTTCTTTGCAGGAAATTAGTGTGCCTTGTGGGACCACAAAATCCCTACATGTTCCATTCTAATTGGTTCATAAAGAGACAAGAATCATGTCTATGAAGACACTTTGTCTGCACTTCTTTCTACACAATAAGAGCTCTCACAATAAGATATAAAATCCCTGATTCCTAACGTTCCGTCTTGAACTTGAACTTTAGGAAAAAAATCACAAGTAGATCCAATATATATCAATCTGCTTTTCAATATTCAAAACATATGACAAACGAGTGATGATTTCGGTTCTCGTGATGAAGAACAACGAAGAAACATGGAACATAACTTCTTTTCCAAACACATTCTCACGACAGTAATTTTTGATATACAAATACTAATAGTAGGAAATAAATAACATGGGCTCTGATACCAATGAAGGATTACACACAATCCGTTGAATACAAAGTTCACCTAAGATTGAACCGTATTTGTTTCATTAGTCGATAGTGCAATCATATGTATAAATACGAACTACACCTTAAGAGCCACAGATCACAGTCTATGAACGTACCTGGTTACAGTAGACTGTTCCATCATTCGTAGAAGAGCACTTACGTCTTCATAGGATCTTCCATAAAAGTTGTTCATCATAAGAGAAGAAGAGAGTTGTTTAGGAAGAGAAGAAAACATCTGTTTTTCCAAGAGAGAAGAATGTTTTTTCCTTCTGACTTTTCAGCAAAAGAAACGTAGGGAAAAAAACTAGAAGTTCCTATGAGATTAGGACTTTTTTTATTTTTCCTATAAGATACAACTCTTTGGGAACTTTTCAATGGTTGTGTCTTTTCTCACTTTTTCTTGTTTTCTATTTTTATTTATATAACTAATTATATATATATTTAGTTATTCGATATGGATCCGAGTTGACACACATGGGTGTCCGAATCCAATTTCGAGTGTTTTCTAGAAAACTTAGACATCTCTTTACTTTGTACAAACAAATTGAACTCTCTTTCTTTAAGCAAACAACTAACTGAATATCAATAACGGCATACAACGGTATCAAAAGCTTGTTAAACTCTCCAATCAGGCGCAAGCACACGTGGTGGTACAAGTAATGTAGAGAGTGAGCAGAGTATCCTTACGACGAGGATTTATAATTAGTTAACTTAAAGCAACGATTAATGCAAACCTAATTATCAAGCAAAATTAAATTGATTTTTAGAAGAAAAACTATTAATCATTATTATAAATAGTCATTATTAAAAGAATAAACTGCCAGAATAGTCTCTACATTTTACTCAATGTGTTTGATAGTATTTTGATGCAACATAATTACTCGCTTGTATAAAATTTGTCAACATGGTGCTCATTTATGTGAGTCATTGTGAATGGATAGATGGTTGTTGGAAGTGTTTGAAATTCGTCTATTAAACACATTCCATATTTTCAATTTCAAAGTGCAAAGACGGTAGTATTTAGGGAAATGATACGTGACCATACCTTTCTTGGCACAAATGGTCATACTGAGGGTAATTAAGTCATTTCACTAGGTAATTTGGGGCAATATGAACATTTACTACGTTTTTTGTGTCCATTATACCCTTCATGAAAAAAAATTCGAATTTTGAATTTTACTCACTCTCCCTCTCTCTCTAGTTATTATGTTTTACTTTCCCAATGAAAACTACGTTTTTTCTGCCCATTTTTTTTTAATTATATCTTTTCAAAAATTTGAATACCAACTTGTGACTTTCTGTTTTTTTCATAATATAAAAAAATTGTATACTTAGTGCATATTTTATATTCTTCTTAATATATAAGAGTTTAATTTCATGCTAATTATCTTTGTGCTTTCTTCTTTCTGATACGTCACTTTTTAGTAAAATTAAAAAAATAGCTTTGTAAATTGTTTGCAAAAAGAATTTTTAACTTGATGTCTAAACATAAGTATTTTCTAAAAAAAAAAAAAAGCTAAAAGCTATTTTTTTCAGTTTGTTCATTTTTTGCATTTATTTGAAACCCATCTTTTGGAAAAATAAAGTATTTTTTGTTAGGAAAGTTATAAAACTTTTTGAATCGAATCCCACCATAACCTATGGAGGAAATTAATTTTTTTTGTTTAATTAATATATACATAAATACTTGTAATACACATACGCTAGTTCGTGCAAAGCACAAAGTATAAAGTTTTAAAAATTTCATACATTTAAATTAAATTTAAATAATTGAAAACAAATAACTCAAAGTTAAAATTTAACATGAATTATCACTAACTTAAAAATAGCGAAATAGTATTTTATTTCAAGCTTGAAATAATATTCTTAGTCGTGACACGTCTAAACTAGAACCAAGATATAAGAAATTTTGCTACATAGCAAGAGCAATTGAAGGATCAAATAGAGCAAATCAAAAGTTCATTAGTATCGGTAATAATATATAAAAGATATAAAAAAATTTGGCTACATAGCAAGAGTAATTAAATATGAAGTAACTGAAAAAATAAGTTAGATGACACACTTTTACCAGGTTCGAACCTTTGACCTTTAATTACAATGTCGCAGTAGTTGCTATTATGCTGGAGTAGCTTCATCTGTCGGGTTCACTCCAACTATACTTAAAAACGCAAATTCTTGTCTTCAATTTCTAAGGCGTTAGTTGACCCATCATGCAACAACACTCGTCCTTTTTTGTAGTCTATTCTTTGTTGGCCCATCAAACAAGGCAAAAAATATGAACATGAGACTAAAACGGTTTTGGTTGACATCGTGTAGAGACACACTAACAACTACTCATACTCCTACTTCTGATGATTTTACACAATGCATGGTCATTTAGTGGTTTGATTAATGATGTCATATATGTATTTATTCTTGATAATATATAATTTTATACATAATAGTATTTCCATAACAAATTTATTTCCTATATTTTTTTTTTGTTCTCACATAATTCTTGTTGTATTATTTAGGGGTGTGTATGCTAATATGTGAATTATAATTTTTTACTAGTAAATTTATAAATAGTGTATAGATACAAAGGCAGAGGAATAAGTTCCAAATATATAGGGCGTGTATTTTCATTACGCAGTTAACTAAATTATCATAATTCGAATGAGTTCAATTTAAATACATTAATAAATCAACTACAATAAAAATTGGTCACTTACGTTGCCATCTAAAATTTAAATATTTAACGAAAAACTCCTACAAGCAAAAAAATCAATTAAATTCAGTACTCATTTAAAATAAACCCGTATATTCAATATTAAGAATAATTTACTTATATATCAATATTAAAAATTATATACTCATACATTTAATTTAATTGTTCAATGTATTGGAGCCACAAAAAGATGGACATGCTAATTTAAAATTATTATATTTTTAGAGGGAAACTTATTGGAGGGAAAAGAATAGTGGAGGAAAACTTATTGGAGGAAAAATAATAGTGATTGAAGCTAAAAGTGAATAGAAACTTTATGGACTTTTCATCGAGTATGACCATTATATGTCCACGTAGGTATGGTCAAATAGCAGCATCCTAATATTTATACCGTCTTTTTGATTCATTGAGTTAATAACTTGTGATTCAAAGTTCATTTTGTTGATTTGGGGAGAAAATCCCAGTCTATGAATTCATAGTTTCTTGTGAAAAACTTCAATGACGTGTGCTTCACTGGTTTTGATAGATTCTTAAATGCCATTTGAAAAATTACAACTAGCTTACATGGAAAAGAGAGTAATTACAAATCCATTTTAGCAGATCCAGTTAATATGGATAAATCTGGCCCGCTAATCCAGGATATTTTTAATGACATGTTTTAATAAGATACAAGAATCATTAAAGACAAGCAATTGTTTTTCTATTTTGATTTGCAAAGGGATCTACAGAAAAAACAATTTTATATCCCAAGTTTACTGAAAAGACATGAACGAAGAGTTCCTAACAAAATAAGGACAACAATTCTTCCACGATCCACAAGTTGTCCAAAAATTCTAGGGAAGTTTTCAGAAATAAACAGTTCACTACCCAAATTTACAACAAGCATGTCATATTTTTTTCTTGAAATTTTTACATAAAAGTATAAGTTTTAGAAGTTATTTACAAAATATAGCAATATTTTAGCAAAATTACCCAATATAGAGGAAAGGAAAAGTTAATTATTAAACACAACAATAACATAGCATAACATAGCAAAACCTTACATACTAACTTCTATTTCCCCAATTTCAGTTTTCCTCCTCCCATTTCCCCCAGTTTCACTTTTCCTCCCACCATTTCCCCAATTTTACTTTCACGACTCCCATTTCCCCAAATTTCGCTTTTTCTCCTCCCATCCTCAACCACATCATATCTCGTTGTATCTCGATGTTTCTCAACTACCAACCACCTCGTATCTCGTTGTATCTTGTTGTATCTCAACTACCAACCACCTCGTATCTCGTTGTATCTCATTGTATCTCGCTGTATCTCGCCTACCAACCACCTCGTATCTCGCTATATCTCTACTACCAACCACCTCGTATCTCATTGTATCTCAACTACCAACTACCTCGTATATCATTGTATCTCAACTACCAACCACCTCGTATCTCGATGTATTTCAACTACTAGACACCTCGTATGTCGTTGTATCTTGTCGTATTTCGTTGTATCTAACTATTTCTAGAATATATCTAGCAGCTTCTAGACAGTTTCAGCATTGTTTCATCTTGTTTATGTGTTGTTTCTCATTATTTCTAAACTATTTCACCTTTTTGGCGTTGTTTCACTTTTTTTTATATTTTGTTTCAGACTTTTTCACTAGTTGTTTCAGACTGTTTAGCCTTGTATCTCGTTATATCTGCGCTATTGTTTATGCTTAAAATCGGTCGCCTAGGTTAAACAATTAATTAAGAATAAGGTCACAAGCAATACAGTAAATACGATGGAAAAGTAAATAAGTAAAAGAGAGAAATAATAAGCAAGAAAGGTAAAGTAGTCTTATTCCTTGAGAATAGCTGGATTCTGTGGTGAATCGTGATGATGTATAATACAATGTAAAGAGGAGTATTCATAGTAGTGGATAGCCTGTCCGAAGTAAGGTAAAATACAAAGACTAGCAAGGCCATGGGGCTATAACTCAAGGCGGTGGTATATACGAAACCCTAACTAGGAGAGTGTAACCATAAGGCGGCAGGATGTATGCCCTTTCTTTTACGCCCATACCGCCTGAACGGTCGTAATTCATAGAATTGGCGTTTATCCTTTGCACCCGGTGGCTTGCAGGATAAGTCTAGTCTCGCCATCTAGACTCGTATCCTCGTAATAAGAGGTGGCATATTTTTGTCCACACATTCAGTCCCTCCACTTGCTGAATGATGCGCGAGCAGTTAGGAAGTGAAAGAAGCGTGATAGGAGACGTAAAGGTGTGACCTTACCAATATTCGACCCTTGCCTCTTTGCATGTGTTGCATTAAACGCAAATCCCTTTAGTATGATGATGTGTCCCTCTATGATTGGAGGGATTTTCCCCGCATCTTCCCAATGCTGTTGTTGCTCTGTTCATATCCCGTAACTATTGGATTCACATCATGTTAACTGCAGTAACACGATCCCATGTGACCATGATCATTCAACTTCTCATTCAAGCAACCCTCTTCGTAAATATTGATATTTAATCATTAGTCTCCAAGGAATTTCCAGAACTTCCCTTAGAAAAACAAACATTCTTTTATTTTCGTCATGGCACAAGGACCAAATTTCCTCCCCGACAACTTCAGAGCCCAAGATTATCTCCCTTCCTCCATCAGTTTCGGAGGCGATAGTCGCATGCAGGGCCAAACTCCTAAACATGAGGGCGATAATAGCAATCTCTCCATAGAATATTATCCCTCTGCAGTTGTGAGGAATGATCTGATGCGCATCAGGTATGAGTGTAAGTGACCAGAATTAATTGACATTATTGTCCCTGGAACTGAGGAAAGAATTTCTTCTCATCGCGCCGGTTATTCGATGGTTCATACATATCCTTTCACTCTACATCTCAATAAGTGTGTTCACGTGATTGTTGAAGACATACGCCGCCGGTATAATATTTGTTTGGGCCAACCTAGCCCTTCTGCTTGGCGTCTAGTGGCCGTGCTGGATCATTTGGCTAATTGTGCTCAAGTTACATTCACCTTCGGACATCTTCTGACTTTCTATTCTACCTGTTTTCAGAAGGCTAGTATGCTGATTGTTTATCAAACAGGGGTATAGTTCCCAACAACGAGTATTCCAAAGACCGCGATTGGGTCTACAGATACATTGATGTACGAACGGCCAACATAGTTTCCTCTCATCTCTTCCCAGAGTTCTTCGACAGAAAGTGTAAGTTCTTATGAACCCTTCCGTATTCCTTGATGTTATCCACTTCTTGGAACTCATTTTTGTTTTCTTAGTGAATCCTGTGACTGCTATTTCATTGAGCCACGATGAGTTGACGACGTGGGTGACAACGATATTTGCAAGAAACCACCCTGAGACTTTGACCTTCACTGCCCTCGCTACTGCGAATGGTTGGCCGGCAAAAGACCAAATGGTAATTTAGTGCTAGCAAATTTTCATTTTGAATCTTCCAATGTCTTTATTAACTCTCTTTTTGCCTCCGGATTTTCTCGCCACGAAATGCCCCCGCTGAAAGAAATCAAGATTTCCGCCCCTATATTGCTCTTCTTCCTGACGTGCAGGCCTCTGGTGGGAGAATCTTGGAAAGAGCAAGCACTTCCCACTCTTCAAAGAAGAAAAGTCCATCCAGGTCTACTAGTGTGGTGGCTGCCAGCGAGACTCTAGTTGTGACGTTCCCCAAAATTTTCTACGTTTTAGGACACTTATTGGCGAGAAAAATTATTTACGTAAAGCCGTTTCAAATATTATGGCGAGGTTTGAGTATGAAGTTTATAGTGGAAATAAGTTAAAGTATTAATGTTGGATGAAGTACAAATATTTAATTATATAGAAAGTGGAAGAAGATATTGTAAAAGGCTAGAAACTCAAATTAACTTAAAATTTAGCCATAAGGGGCAAGCTATCCCTTAAAACGATGTCACTTTTCTTGGCCATATAGTGATACGAAATCATAACAAAAGAAAAGGGGTTCAAATCCTTTCTGACGTAGGAACCGGTGTTGCAGATACTCAAGCGACAGGCTAGGATTTTCCCCTCACTTCCAGTGCTATTGGTGAGCTCCGCTCTCGTTTTTCCTTTTGAGTCATCCTTATTTAGTAATTTATTTCGTCATGAACTAGCCAGGGAGCTCATGTCCTGCGCAGTGCGTCAGTTTATCAGTAGAGGCTTCATAGACAGTCTAGTATTTTGGGTTGTGGTCCAGTCTCGCATTGTTTTGCACGGAAACGTAATTTGAACGTGATATTCTCAAGGATAATATTTTTATAAGATTATATTTATTATTATTTTTCAGAACATTTATGTTTAAGAGAATTGTTTAAGTTGCATGTATTCTCAGGGTTAAGACAGGATAGATAAGTACAAGTGGTTCGCTCGGTCAAGCTAAGGTACCGGGTGCCGGTCATAGCTCGTTTCGAAAAACGGGTCGTGACAAACTTGGTATCAGAGCCTCAGGTTTAGAGAGTCCTATGGGTCTATGAAGCCGTGTCAGTAGAGTCTTGTTTATGGGTATGAAGCGCGCCATACTTATGAACAGGAGGCTGCAGGCACCTAAGAAAAGTCTCTTCTTCTCACTCTAGATCGTGCAATAGAGCCTTACTCTAAGAAAATTTCTAATGTACACGTTTTTCCGAATTCGAAGAAATGGCTCATACTCGAAGCTCTAGCATCAACGATCAAGAAACTCCTGAAGAAACTATTGCAGCTATCGCGAGTAAGAAGAGAACTAAGAAAAGTAAGAAGGGTAGACCTGCTAAGAATGCTCCAGTGCCCCAGGTTGAACAAGATAAAGATGTAGAGCAGGTTGAGCCTAATGCGCAAGGTAATCATGATCAAGTTCCACCCCCAGCAGCAGTTCCGACTCCGATGGTTATATCTCCAGAGGTTGGGTATGTATTAAACGCTGTTGGCAGTACTATGGATATGTTTCAGACTTTCTTAGCCAACCAGAACCAAAGGAAAGAGGACAGCCCCGAGTTGTCCAGGGTGGATAAATTTATCAAGTTGAACCCTCCATTGTTTCATGGCAACAAAGTTGATGAAGACCCCATGCTATGGTTAGAGGGTGTCCAGAAAACCCTCCGGGTTATGAAAATTACTGGTAATGATGCTGTTGAATTGGCTGCCTTCCAGCTCAGGGATGTAGCTGGATCCTGGTTTCAGATGTGGGATAACGAAAGAGCTGAAAATGATAGTCCACCTGCTTGGAAAGAATTTGAAGAGGCGTTTATAGCTAACTTCATACCAGAAGAAGATAAGGAAGCTAAAGCTACACAATTCGAGCAGCTCAAGCAAGGGAGTAAAAGTGTACCAGAGTATCACATGGAATTCATCACTTTGGCTAAGTATGCTCCGGACATGGTCAAGACGGATAGAGCAAAGATCCACAGGTTTGTCAATGGTTTGGTTAGTCACATTAAGGATAACACAGCAGCTGCAGCGGCAGGGCTAACGGCTTTCTCTTCAGTTGTGGGGTTTGCTAAGAATTTGGAAAGAGACAAACAACAAAGGAGGGAAGAAAAGGAGTACAATAAAAAGGCCCGCACAGCAGGTGGGTATAGTGGTTCAGCCAGTGGAGCAGGAAGAGGTTCCTCCAGTAAGGGGTTTATTGCACCAGCGCCGCCTACTCATCATTCAGTTGGTGGGTCATCTTTCAAAAAGAGCCAGAGCTATGGGAATCAGTCCCTCCAGAATCAGAATTTCAAGGCAAATGTCTCTCAGAGTCAGAGTAGCGTTGGACAACAGTTTCAGCAGAAAGATCCTTGCACTTTATGTGGGCGTGCACATTCAGGTCCGTGTATGATGAGTACCGGGGGTTGTTTCTATTGTCGTAAAGAAGGGCATTACAAATCTGAGTGCCCAAAGCTGCAGCAAAATTTTGGTAGGGGAGTAGCACGTCCAGCAGGTTCTTCAGGTACTACAGTTGCACCACCCAAGCTCGTGGCCCTCAGTATCAGGCCGGGCGAGGGGCGGGTAGAGGCTCTGGCTCAGCTAATCAGGGAGAGGGACGACCCCGTTTATATGCTACACTTGATCGTCAGAGTGCAGAGGCATCTCCAGCAGTTGTCACAGGTATACTTCAAGTTTGTTCACATAATGCATATGTCTTGATTGATCCAGGTTCTACATATTCTTATGTCACTCCGTATTTCGCTGTGAGTCTCGGGCTAGAACCTGAATAGTTAAGTGAGTCCTTCTTAGTATCTACTCCAGTTGGTGAGCCGGTGAAAGCAACTAGAGTTTATAAGAGTTGCTCAATTTCAGTCCAAGGCCGCAATACCACGGCCGATCTCATAGAGCTAGAAATGGTGGACTTCGATGTGATCATAGGTATGGATTGGCTATCTTCTTGCCATGCCACGTTGGATTGTCGTGCCAAGATAGTCAGATTTCAGTTTCCAAATGAAGAAGTCCTAGAATGGAAGGGTAGTTCAGCATCTCCAGTGGGTAAATTTATTTCTTACCTTAAGGCGCAAAAGATGATAAGTAAAGGGTGTGTTGCCTATTTGGCTCATATCATTAATGCAGAATCAGAGGCGCCAACTCTCCAGTCTGTGCCAGTTGTTAGGGACTTTATAGAAGTTTTCCCAGATGACCTTCCCGGACTTCCTCCAGAAAGAATCATAGAGTTTGGTATTGACCTCGTCCCGGGCACTCAGCCCATATCTATTCCTCCCTATAGAATGGCCCCAGTAGAGCTTAAAGAATTGAAAGAGCAGTTGAAAGATCTTCTTGACAAGGGCTTCATCAGGCCGAGTGTGTCACCGTGGGGTGCTCCGGTCCTGTTTGTCAAGAAGAAATATGGGTCTCTCAGAATGTGTATCGATTATCAGCAGTTGAACAAAGTTACAGTTAAAAACAAGTATCCATTGCCTAGAATTGATAACTTATTTGACCAACTTCAGGGTGCAAAGTACTTCTCAAAGATAGACTTGAGGTTGGGGTACCACCAGTTGAGAATCAGAGAAGAAGATATCCTAAAGACAGCCTTCAGGACTCGCTATGGGCACTATGAATTTTTAGTGATGTCCTTTGGGTTGACCAATGCACCCACAGTATTCATGGACCTGATGAACAGAGTCTTCAAACCATACTTAGACACCTTTATTATTGTGTTTATAGATGATATTTTGGTGTATTCTAAAAGCAAGGAAGAACATGCAGAGCACCTTAGGATAACATTGCAGACTTTGAAAGAAAATCAACTTTATGCCAAGTTTTCTAAATGTGAATTTTGGCTCCAGTCAGTGGCATTCTTAGGCCATGTAGTATCTAGCGAAGGCATTAATGTAGATCCTTAGAAGATTGAAGCGGTTAAGAATTGGCCAAGGACGACAACACCGACTGAAATCCGAAGTTTCTTGGGTTTGGCAGGCTATTATAGGAGATTTGTAGAGGGCTTTTCTTCACTTGCAGCACCATTGACCAAGCTGACTCAGAAAGCAGTTAAATTTCAGTGGTCAGATGCGTGCGAGCAGAGTTTTCAGGAATTGAAAAAGAGGTTGACTACTGCACCTGTGTTAACTTTGCCGACAAGTTTAGTGGATTCACGGTGTATTGTGATGCCTCCAGAGTAGGGCTTGGTTGCGTTCTCATGCAAGAAGGAAAAGTTGCTGCCTATGTGTCCAGGCAGTTGAAAAACCACGAAAAGAACTACCCCACTCACGACTTAGAGCTTGCAGCAGTAGTATTTGCTTTAAAAATATGGAGGCATTACTTGTATGGTGAGCGTTCTGATATATATACCGACCATAAGAGTCTCCAGTACATTTTCAAGCAAAAGGAGTTAAATTTGAGGCAGAGAAGATGTCTCGAGCTATTGAAGGATTATGACATTAATATCCTCTACCATCCGGGCAAAGCTAATGTGGTAGCAGACGCACTCAGCAGAAAGTCAATGGGTGTCTTAGCTTATTTATCAGTCCAGAGGAGACCGTTAGGCCGAGAAATGCAAAAGTTGGAAAATAACGGGGTCAGACTGAATGAGACAGAAGGAGGAGATGTGGTTGCTTATGCCTTGGCACGTTCATCACCAGTTGTACATGTTAAGGCTAAGTAAGATGAGGATCCATACCTGGTGAAAATAAAAGAGAGAGTCAGGAATAAAGAAATCACAGCTTTCACTCTTGGAAGCGATGGAGTTTTGAAGCTAAATGACAGGTCATGTGTACCAGATTTAGATGATCTCAGAAATGCCATCAAAGAAGAAGCTCATAGCTCGAGATACTCGATTAACCCAGGTGCTACTAAAATGTGTCAAGATTTGAAGGATTTGTATTGGTGGAAAGGCATGAAGAAGCAAGTGGTAGATTATGTGGCTAAATGTTTGAATTGTCAGCAAGTCAAGGCAGAGCATCAAAGGCCGGGCAGTCTACTTCAGGATATAGAGGTACCACAGTGGAAATGGGAAGCGATAAATATGGATTTCGTGGTAGGTTTGCCTTGCACATATCGTAAACATGATTCAATTTGGGTCATTGTAGATAAACTCACAAAGTCAGCTCATTTTCTACCAATGAAGACGACAGACACTGCCGAACAATATGCGCAGTTGTACATCAAGGAAATTGTTAGGTTGCATGGTACCCCAGTCTTGATTATCTCTGACAGAGGTCCGCAGTTCACCGCTCATTTTTGGCAAGCTTTCCAGAAAAGGTTGGGAACCAAGGTCAACTTGAGTACCGCTTTCCATCCGCAGACTGATGGCCAGGCAGAAAGGACCATTCAGACCCTCGAGGATATGTTGCGAGCTGATGTTATAGATTTCGGTGGTACTTGGGATGACCACCTACCACTCATTGAGTTTGCTTACAATAATAGCTATCAGGCTAGTATTGGGATGGCTCCGTATGAGGCGCTATATGGGCGTAGATGTAGATCTCCAGTGGGCTGGTTCGAACTAGTAGAGGTGCCGTTACTTGGCCCAGAGTTTGTTTATGAGGCTTTAGAGAAAGTCCAGCTAATTAGAGAAAGGCTTAAAGCGGCTCAGAGTCGTCAAAAGTCTTATTCTGATAAGAGGCACAGAGACTTAGAGTTTAATGTAGGCGATATGGTATTCCTAAAAGTGTCACCAATGAAGGGAGTTATGAGGTTCGGTAAGAAGGGAAAACTTAGTCCTAGATTTATCGGACCTTATGAAATCTTAAGCAAGAAAAATAATGTGGCTTATGAGTTAGCCTTGCCAGTTGAGTTATCTTCGGTCCATCCTGTTTTTCACGTGTCTATGTTAAGAAAGTACGTCCATAATGAGTCACATATTATTCCTTCCAACACCATAGAGATTAATACAGACTTGAGTTACAAAGAGGTACCAATCCAGATTCTTGATAGGCAAGTTAGAAAGTTAAGAACAAAAGATATAGCTTCGGTGAAAGTATTGTGGCGTGGTCAAAATTCAAAAGCGGCTACCTGGGAGGTTGAGGAAGACATGAAGAAAAGGTATCCCCATCTATTTGAAAAATAAGGTATGTGAACTATAAAAGTTTAATTTGTATTTAATTTTTCTAGTTAATTATGAGATATTATATGGTTTAGCTCCTTGCCAGAGTATATTTAATTTGTTAGTGTTATTTAGCTCCTTGCCGGAGTTTGTTTGAGTTATTATTGAGATTTAGCTCCTTGCCGGAGCACGTTTCATTTATTGTTGAAACTTACCTCCTTGCCGGAGTAGTAGTAGTTATTTGGAGCTATTGTTGGTGCCTATTGATGGCCTGTTATGGTGTATTGGTTGTTGTTGTGGTAATTCTGACAGGGATATTTTTTCGGATAGTCCAGTTACAGGGGAGAGTCTGCCGAAATTATTAAGAAATCTAACACTTAGCCAAAATTTGGAACATTTGGCAAGATGGTGGAATGGAAAAGTGGCCTAGGAGTAAGGAATAAAAATCATTCGAGGACGAATGATCTTAAGAGGGGAAGAATGTGACGTTCCCAAAAATTTTCTACGTTTTAGGACACTTATTGGCGAGAAAAATTATTTACGTAAAGCCGTTTCAAATATTATAGCAAGGTTTGAGTATGAAGTTTATAGTGGAAATAAGTTAAAGTATTAATATTGGATGAAGTACAAATATTTAATTATATAGAAAGTGGAAGAAGATATTGTAAAAGGCTAGAAACTCAAATTAACTTAAAATTTAGCCATAAGGGGCAAGCTATCCCTTAAAACGATGTCACTTTTCTTGGCCATATAGTGATACGAAATCATAACAAAAGAAAAGGGGTTCAAATCCTTTCTGACATAGGAACCGGTGTTGCAGATACTCAAGCGACAGGCTAGGATTTTCCCCTCACTTCCAGTGCTATTGGTGAGCTCCGCTCTCGTTTTTCCTTTTGAGTCATCCTTATTTAGTAATTTATTTCGTCATGAACTAGCCAGGGAGCTCATGTCCTGCGCAGTGCGTCAGTTTATCAGTAGAGGCTTCATAGACAGTCTAGTATTTTGGGTTGTGGTCCAGTCTCGCATTGTTTTGCACGGAAACATAATTTGAACGTGATATTCTCAAGGATAATATTTTTATAAGATTATATTTATTATTATTTTTCAGAACATTTATGTTTAAGAGAATTGTTTAAGTTGCATGTATTCTCAGGGTTAAGATAGGATAGATAAGTACAAGTAGTTCGCTCGGTCAAGCTAAGGTACCGGGTGCCGGTCATAGCTCGTTTCGAAAAACGGGTCGTGACACTAGTGATTTCCAATGGTGAGGGTAAAGTCCCCCAAATGCCCGTGCCTGAAGCTGTTGAGACCACTCCGATTGGTGCTACTGAATCCTGTCCGTCTACGCGAAAGCGTAGGCACTTGATAGAAGAGACACCCATGGCTGAAGAAGAAGCCGGCGTGGAGGATGGAGCGGCTACGCTACCTGCCTCCTCTGAACCTTAACCACCATGTTAGAATCCCGCTTCTTATCGTTCAATTGTGCTTGTAAGTTGACATTTCTCGTTCATGTTTAGAAACCACAGAGTCGACTCTTGTCCCTGAGGCTACTAACTCCTTTCAACACCATCCTGGCAAGGAAGTGGTCATGGACGCTATGGCCAAACCCGTGAATAGAGCTCGTGAGGTTATTATCCCTATCGTCATGGGAGTTAACCTGTTCAGGACTCCAAGGGTTGTGACAGACCATATTGCTGAGTTCGTCGGTCCGGCTGAACAGGGCCACCTTTCTGGATATAATTCTCATGATCTACTTGAGGTTGCCGCAGGATGCTCTCTTCGGGTAAACTCTTTCTTCCATATTTCATAAACAACAACTTTGTCTTTTCTCGCCGAATGCTGATTTTTCCAATCATCTAGGGGTTGATGGTAAACCATGAGATACTCCGTTGAGGGGGCCTAGAAGAAAGTCTTCCTGAGGAGATAGAAGCCTTGCGTGGGCAAGTCGCCAGCTTACAACCAATCGTGGAGAAGGTTGAAGAACTGAAAGGAGAGCTCCAAACTACTCGTGAAGCTTATCATATGAAAGCTTTGAAAAGCAGGAACCTGGACAAAGCACTGGCCAATGAGGTTCGCAAGAACAAGCAGGCTATGGAGACTCTCAAATCGTCCCTCACAGATGCCCAAGTTTCAGAGCAACTACATCTGAGCAATATGAACCGCCTGGAAGCGATTGTGGAGGAACTGCAGCAAAAGTTGTCTGGTATGGAGGAGAGAATGGACGCTGCCGAGAAAAGTGTCTCAGGTGCCCAGAGCCTTTCCGCTTTCCGTCAGTATGAGAATGATAGGATGAAGAGCAAAGTTGCATCGCTGGAAAGGACCTGTGATGAACAAGTGAATACCTTAAAACGCTCGTCGCGTGGCTGAAGTGGATTGTCCTAACATCACAGCTGCCCTTGCCACTCTCCTCCGGGTTTGTGACGACCCTAACTTGGACCTGACTGTCGAGATTTCCTCGTACACCAAGCTTGTTGCTCAGCCAGATGCTCAGCTGGGATCCGACCTTGAGGAAGGTTCTGAAAAGAATAGTGGAGAAAGAGGAGATGAAACACTGGAGAGGGAACCTGCATCAGGTGATGCAGGACCTTCGCGGAGTGTTGCCACCGAAGGAAGTCCCCCCCAGAGAGGAATAGAGTTCCCCCCTGATGCATATATTTTTTTCGCATTTTTATTTTGAACAATTTCCCGTGCTTTTTGGGTGTAACAGTATAATTTTGGGCCCGTTTTGAGGCGTTTTAACTTGCATTACTTGTTTTCTTATTTGAGACGCTTTTAACATTAAGTTGTACCTTTGTAGGCGTATGCACCTAAAAGATTAGATGGCTTCTGGTCGTCCTGAATGTCCTAATGTTTAGAACATTTATCAGTGAGCCTGCTTCGAAAATTATGTCCGTTGTGCACCAATAGTTGGTGGCTTAGGTTGCATCTGTAAGAGATGGTTGTTATCGCCTACAATGGGACGACTTTAGCCCGTGTGATAATAGGCACTTTTGCATTCGACTTTGAACGTCTCTGCTTAGTTACTCGAGTATTTTAAGACTTTCCGGCACTATGCGAACAGGCGTCCCAATCGGCATGTAAGTGCGGTTGGTGAATTAACGAGTTCAACTTACGAATAATGCCTGGTGATTAAGCTAGACGTGATCTAGCTCTAAGCAAGTAGTGTAGCCTGCTTTTGTCACGAAAAGTGAGTATATTACTTCAACTTGTAATTGGCCTGAGCTATGAATATTTGGATCGTAGATGGATCTTAATTTGTAGAAAAAACTGACTATATGAATAGTAGTTTATTAATAAGGGAGCAAAGCCTGGAATGTTGTGGGTGAATACCCGTAACATCTCATAAGAAGTATGAAAATGTTGTAACTTAAGAACACAACTAAGGAACTAAAAAAAGTAAATTCTGAAAAGAAACGTACTTCCAAATATCCCTACTCCTTCTCCCCCTCCCTCCCCATACCCAAAAAATGTCAATCGACGGTACCATCGGAATTGTAGTTTTGGTTGGTTGAAGTTTCGGGGTCTTCGGTGGCTTCAGGAATGTTTGTTTCAGGTACCTCTTCGGGGACAGCTGCTCTCAAGATAGTCGTTGTGTAGCACTCTCTTGCTGCCTCTTGGTCCCTATTGACTTTACTTATCCCCTACTTAGTAGGGTATTTAAGCTTTTGATGCCATATAGACGGCACTGCTTTAACTTGATGGATCCACGACCGTCCTACGATCGCATTGTAAGGGACACCACCCTTGATTACCTGAAAAGATGAAACATAATCTGCTCCTGTGATGTGAACAGTAAGGTTTATTTCCCCAACAGCCTTTTCACAACAATTGTTGAAGCTAGCCAGTGTGTAGACACTTGGGGCCTTCTTGTCTTCGACTCCCATCGCCTTCAGCGTGTCCCACCTGATGAGGTTGATAGCACTACCAGCGTCGACAAAGACACGTTTGATGTCCTTATCCTCTATTCTGAGAGTTATGACCAAAGCATCGTGGTGAGAAGTGTTGCAGCTGGTGCTACCCTTGTCATAACATAGGATCATCTCGTCCTGGGCGTGGCCCTCATCGGCCGTTTCCTGATGTTGTTGACTCTTTGAGCAATGTCGGACCGCCGATTATGACATTAATGGATCTCTTCGGACCAGGTAGCTCTGGTGGTCCATCCTGATTATTTTAGCTTTTAGTGTAAGTTTGTTTTCCCCTGTCGGTGAGCTAATCCTTGAGATAACCCTCATTCAGTAAACCTATGACTTCCAGGACTGGTGCTCTACATCTGGCCATCTCGTGTCTGTGATCCCTATGGAAATAACAATATAGATTCATGTTCCTTCTACCCGGTTCAGACCTCAAATCGCTAGGCCAGCGTACTTGGGCGTCCTTCATGCGTTCCCTTACGAACTCTACAGCGTTGATGCACAATCCCAACTCTTCAAACCTGTTAGGCACCCAATCAATGCTTAGTGAGCCCTTAGTTGATGGCGCTGGGGACTTCCTGCTATCTTCTCGCTTTAGGAAATCATCTCTTTAATCTCTCTTGCTTCGCTTCCCTTTGTCTCCGGCACGAGGTTCGTCCATGTATCCTCGCTTCTGTCCTTGTCGAATGGCGTCTTGGACAATAGGGCGAACGTCCTCGAGGGTGGATGATTCTCCTGGCTCCAAGCGAAGCTTTTCGATATACCTCTTATGTAGGGCGTTCCATGTTGTGACAGGAAGTTGAGTCAAACTCCACTGCAATTCCCTTGTGGCTAGAGACCCCTTCGAGTTCAGACTCTTGCCAAAGGCTACCACGACAATATTATCGGGGACTGGAGGAAGCTCCATGCGTTCCCGCTAAAACCTGTCAAGGTAGTCCTTCAGCAGTTCGTCGTCATGCTAACGAATCTCAAAGATGTCCTCCATGCGCTTCTCCTGCTTGCGGGCACCAGAATGAATTTTCTTGAATAGGTCCTGCATCTGAGTGAATAACTCGATGGAGCCCATTGGTAGTTGGGTGTACCAAGCAAGGGCGCCTTTGGTCAGAGTTGAGCCAAACCTCTTCACCAAAGCAAACTGAATCTCTTCTTCAGTGATCTCGTATTACAGCCGTGTAATACGCAGCAATAAGTCTAGTCTCGCCAGCTGGACTCGTATCCCCATAAATGAGGTGGCGTATTTTTTCTCACACAACTATTTTTGCTTCGTCTAACTATATCTCGCTATATCTGCACTGTTTCAAATTGTTTCAGCATCGCTTCTAACGGTTTCAGGGTTTTGCCACTGTTTCTGCATTGTATCTAACCATTTCTGCTTTGTATCCTGTTGTTTCTAGACTATTTCAGAATTATTTCATCATGTTTCTGTATTGTATCTAGCTGTTTCTAGAGTGTTTCAGCATTGTTTCATTCTATTCGTGCATTGTTTTACTATTTCTAAACTATTTACCAAAGCACGACAATTTCATTTTCTCCTTCAATTTCATTCTATTCGTGCATTGGTTCACCTTCTCTTTTCCGGTTCAATCCTTTGCCTTCTCTATCATCTCGTCCGTTGTCGCTCCAAACGCACACGCAAGTATACGCGGTTGATCAAGTAATAAAGTGATAAGAAAGTATCGTTCCCACGAGGACTATTGATTAACTATTAACTAGACAAACTTCAATTCAAGTATTGTTCAAGAGAGTTTAACCAGGTTTCAAGTTGTGTTTAATTAACTAATTAACTAAAAGCAGTTGAAGTAAATGGAGTGTAAGACAATTCAAGAGTTGTAGATATCAGTGAGAGGAAATATTCCAGGATTATGGGACGATCACCAATCCAGTTGCACTCATCCGCTAATTGAATTAACTTTATTTATCTGAGTTGCTAATCACAGGGTTAATTATACTCACAGAGCTCTTTCGATACCCTACTCGCCTATTCAAGTCAACCTAACACCTATATTTCTATGGAATTAGAATTAACGAGAATACATGTGCTTCTCCTGCAAACGGATTAAGCGTGACTGTTAGGTATATTTCTATCCTAACCGCGAAACCATTCCCCGATGCCCGGGTTCAGGAACATGCTTTATTTAATTCTATTCCAACCTACGGTTCCCACTTTCGAGTTCAACCTTAGGTTCATGGATAATACTTAAAAACTGGCCAGGAGATTAAGTAATTCAAAGCTGAATTAAATAAACAACTCAATCTAATAAATTTAATAGAATTCAACCAACTTCAGAGTACAACTTTCAAGGTTAACCTATAACCCTAGAATAATAGAGTTTAGCTACTCATAGATAAGTTAGCTTTCTCACAAAATAATCTAGAATCCATTAAACAATAAAGAGGAAAGAAGAATTACAACTCAATTGATGAATCTTGGTTCTCTAGCCTCCACTATGGTTCTTGCCTCCAAAAATACGTAATAGAATAAATAAAATAGCGTTACAAGGGTTTTCATCCTAGGAAATATGCTATTCCCACGTTTTTTAGCTAGTTCTGGTAGCTCTGGGACTAGTTTACGGCGCATACACCGGAGCATGCCAAGCATCCGTGGCTGTATGCGCTCCTTCTCTCAATTTCTTCAATAATTGCACTCTTCACAATCCATATAGCCTAGCATGCCAAGCATCCAACGCTGTACCCATTGCTTCTTCCTTGTTCTTGTACAAATCAAGCTCCAATTTCAGTCAATTTGCTCCTAAAACAGCCAAACACCTCAAGTTAGTAGTTTACTATAAATCTCGCATTGTTGGGCGCATAATACACTGAAAATAATTCAAAAGCTATAAGAAATCAATGCCGAGACATAAGATATACGCCCAACATCAACACCCCACACTTAAACTTTGTTCGTCCCCGAACAAACAAACCCAACACACTTATACTCAATAGGTCTTAACTACCCAACTCAAGAACTTCAAGGAAGCGCACCTATGAAATAGGTTGATACCAACAATTAGCCACTAGACATACAAGCACACAACTCCCCATATTTGCACACCACACATTTAGAAAACAAGGATTATCAAGCAGTCAAGTAGCAACAACCAAGCCTCAAGAAACGACTCTTCACACCAACTTACTCACGACATGTCCACTCGCTCAAGATTAGGGCCTAATAAAAGCTCCAACCTCTCATAATCCATGTGCCCTCACCAATCAGAGTCTAGTCCCAAGCACACAAAAATATATCAACTTAATTATAAGGGACTTTCAAGATAGGAAGAATTCTCCCACACTCAAAAAGAATCTCAAGTGCCACACAATGGTACCATAGGCTTGCCCGTGGTGTAGGACTCCACTAATGTTGGCTCGCTCCTATTCGGGATTAACTAGGACTTTAAGGGTTGTAATGTAGGCCAAAGGACGGGTAATGGTTAATAGTGACTACCTCCCTAAGCACTTTAATACATCACTTCCACTTTTTATAGCTCAACTCTTCACAAAAACAACCGAGCTACCATCCGGACATCAACTCAAACACTTCCCTCCTTTTAAGTATTTTTTTTTATGCGCACAACACTAGCAAGGATTGAGAATTTTTTTTCTTTTGCTTTTTTTTTTATTTTTCACTTTTGATTTTTTTTCTTTTTCTCTTTTTTTTTTCAACATTTGTCAATCTTTCCTCAACCTTGCCAATGTACTTTTCCTCAAAAATACCATCACAAATTTTTTTCTTATTGACTCCACTCAAAAGCCATCAATTTTCACCAATCACAACTCCACTAACAACAATATTTTCAATTAAAGTGCTCTAAGGAGTACGACTTCAAAAAGAAGGTAATTAAGAATACAGGGAATAGGCTTGTAATGTGGGTGTCAACAAAAAAAGCTAATAAGCTCAAAAAAATGGTTACAAGGGCTATATATAAACGGATAGGCTAATCAAGGCTGCAAAAGAAAGGGTTTATCAAAGAAAGCCTGTATCATCTCCCGACTAGAGCAAACCTAGGATTTCACTTTGAACACACGCGGGGCAAGTTCTAGACCAATAATGCAAGTACGAGAAGAAAGAAAAGCACCTCACCACTCATGGCACATGAACTACTCAAAGCGGAACAATTCCAACACCTAACAAAAACAAGCGAGACAAATCATGCTATTCAGTCAGTACTCAGAGTCAGAAACCTGAGCCGAAGAGTCACTAACAAGACTGACTATCAATCCAATATACAACTCATACACAAAATCTTTAGGGAAGTTCAACTCGCATGTAAAGGACTAAACATATCAGTATCAAACAATTCACAGAGAATGCACAGGTCCTTACCGCTTAGCTACTCCTATTTCCTAATTTTTTTTTTGTATTTTAAATATCTATATTTTTTTCATTTTTATCTAAAAACACCCGATTCAAACAAAAAGCATCCTCGGGAAAGAACCGTGGCTTGATGAAAACCCAAGGATTATGCCACTAATCTAAACAAAATTTAAATGCAGTAAAAATATACAAGTACAAATCATGATACCCCACCCCACACTTAAAATAGTGCATGGTCCCCATTGCACAAGTACAAAAATAATAACAAGAGTGGGAATCAAGAAAGCTCCATCAAACCGCAGAGTCCGAAGGTGCTTCAGACCGGTCTGAACCCGCGGTCTCAGCAGTGGAAGGGTCTAACAAGGTAGTGCCAGCTGCATCTATCGCATCAATCAGCGACCTCTCTATAGTAGTGGAAGTAGCCGGAGCGGGCTCTGCAGCAGTGCCATCAGTAGCATTCAAATCCACAACCTCCTCACTGGACCCTGCATCAGTCTGGACGCCAATGGAGCGCGTCACTCTAGGACTTTGAACAGCGGCAAGGATCTCTGCCAGTGTGCTCTGCATCAGTGTATCTCGAGCTGCCTGCTCCTGTCTCAACCGGGTCAGCTCTGCCTGCTGCTCATGTCTCAACTGGGTCAGCTTTGCCTGCTGCGCCTCTCTCAGCTTAGCTAGCTCGGCTTCAAAGCCCACAAGTCGCTCTGATGTAGTTCTCTTATCTGCTTTTGCCGCGACCGAGTCATGCACTGAAGTGATGTCATGGGAAATGGGCACCTCCAAAATATCATCCTCCGTATAGAAGGGCACCCCGTGCTTCCTCATCAAAGCTGTCAGAGTGTGCACAAAATACAGCTTCAATGTCTTCTCCTTACTAGTCCGTATCATCTGCTCGTACAGAAGCTCACCCAAGTTCAGTACTATTCCATTCATCAGAGCATAAATAAGAAGCACCCGCTCCCGAAGGACATTTGTCTGATGGTCAGCCTGCATGATTCTGTTTGACACCCAATTGAGCCAAGATCGACTCTCCCTCGACATAAACCTCTTAGGTAAAGTGGCATATTTTCTCTGCATGTTGTGCAACCACGCAGGCTTCGAAGATTCACGATCATCCATAAAAACTGGTGGGTCACACAGTACCTTAATGACATCCGCAAAATCTTGCTCTGCTAGCATCTTCTTATAATCATCCACGGCCACTTCAGTCACCCTGTAATATGCATTAATAGCTCGGACAGAAATATCAACATCAACCTCTCGAACCCGCACTATGCTGCTCCTCGAGTTCTCCCAGTTCGCATATAGCTCCTGAACAGCAGTAACATTGCCCTTGCACTTGGGACCCTGCATAAATCTGTCCCACTTCCTATCTTTAACAACCTCCAGAATAGCCGGGCACGCATTCTCACACGCATGATAATTCAGTGGTCTTTCCTGTGTAATCTGCTTCTTAATGATCCACTGATACGCCAGGTAGGCACTCTCGCTCTCAAAGGTGTCCTCCCACAATGCCCTGTCAATCGGGACACTGGTAGAGGGAATTTCCTCAGGCTCTGGAATAGGAGTGTACTCCTCCTCAGCATCATCATCCTCATCATCCTGCTCCATTGGTTTCTTTCCCTTGCCCTGAACTGCTCTTCTTTTCTTGGCCGGTGGTCTAGAAGCACCACCTTCACGGATCACCACGGGCTTTTCCTTAGCAATGGTTGATTTCCTTTTGCCCGTGGTTGCCGGAGGAGCGGGAATGGTCATATCCGGAGCAGGTATATCTTGTTTCTTCTTTGAGCGTTGCTCCCTTTTATCCTTGCCCTCGGGTTGATTCCGTGGTGGTTGGCCACCGTCCCCGCTTCCACCACTCTTGGATGTTTGCTTTGCAATCTCCATTTTATAATAGAATACCTGCATCCAAACAATGTGAAATTAGCCAACGAAATACTCCCGAGCTCTTTAAAGTAGCTAGAAACTAAGCCAATTCAAGCTAGTCATCTACTTCTCATTGGTGCGCACGCACCCCACACTTAAAGCTCAAGTGTAATCTACAATTAATCAAGTTATGCTCATAGTACGCTCATTGTAACATTCGCGAGGTACTCAGACTTCCCTCGACGCGCACTTTTTTATTCAAAACAATTCTCATGGTTAAAATTCACCAAAGGGTGCAAACAGGGTCTCCACACCCCACACTTATGCTCTACTTCATCTCAAAAATATGAAAAAATATTATCTTAAGCAAAGCAATAAGAGCAGCCCGTGAATTGCACAACGGGGCATTGGCTCGCTCAAGTAAAGTGCAAAACAACACTTCTAGTGTATGAATAATGTGCATTGAGTGTCGTTCATAAGAAAACACTTTAAGATCAGCCCCATGCCCTAATTCTAACTAATATATGTTCAACTTATGCTCCCTAATTGATTTGGCTACTCAGACTTCGTCAAAAACTTAAAATTGTTCATTGGAGAATTTTATCAAACACCTTACGTGCAGTAAATTGGACAGCTTGTGTATGAACTTTTTGTAATTGTTTGGATCTCCCAACTCCGGGAGCTTACGTATATACTCACCCCGGTGCATCACCGCACCCCCCACAGCAGATACCAATCAAAAAGAACCAAGTTTTATCATGGTTTCATAACAACTTTAAGTAAAGACTAAACCTAAAGGGAAGAGGGGAATGAGAATAATTTTAGCACGAGCACAGTGGGGCGTAGCTTCAGCGGTGAGGGGGAAGCACAAGAGAGAAGAGAAGAAATCATACCTGAGAAATTGAAAGCAAAAACTTCAGCCGCTAGTGCGCAGCTTTGGCCCGTGTCCTGTTCTTTGTTTTGTTTTTTTTTTTGGTTTCGTGTGTTTCCCATTTCTGTTCTTTGTTTTGTGTCGTGTTTGTGTGTGTTCAAATAGTATAAGGGGTGTTAAACACTTACCAGCATACAGGGGCGCAAGTTTCCAGCCCACAACACTGTCTCAAAACAAAAAAAAATTCAAAACAAGCTCGCAGCCCACACAATGTAGCGTGCGACGCATGCTTCGCTGTGTGGGAGCAAAACTTGAAAACGGTTGCTGCGTGATCACCTTGCAGCACTGTCCAGGGAATATTATTTTTTTTCAAAAGCTCGCTGATCAAACAGCCCCTGGCGCGACGCACAGGGGCCTGTTCTGAGGTAAATAGCAGCAAACAGGCAACAATGTTTTGGCTCCACAATGCTGCCTCTGCGTAGCATTTTTTCAACAAAAATCCGCTGAGCACAGCCAAGCATGCGACGCATGCAAGGCTGTGCTGGCCTCAATTCAGTTTTTTTTGCTATTCCGTTGTCTGGGACTGGCCAATTTCATTGTTCCAACTGATTTCGAGCCTCAGGATCCTGTAAAAACACTACACAAACACGTTAAACACATCAAGTTCCCATTGTTTATTTTTTATTTTTTTATTTTGTTTTATTTTTATTTTAAATAAAAACGCGGATCAACTAACTCTAAAAATGATAAAACATGGGTTGCCTCCCATGAAGCACTTGATTTAACGTTGCGGCACGACGAGTACAACCCTCTTTCAAGGGTCGACCAAAGAAATGGAAGATTTAAGCCTAACGACTTCACCTCCCCAATAGCGCTTCACAATTTGCCCATTTACTAGAAACGACTTATCCGAGCCCGAGGCTCGCAATGCAACCGCTCCATGGGGCATCACCTTAAAAATTTCAAACGGACCAGACCACCTCGACTTGAACTTACCAGGGAAGAGCTTCAACCTGGAGTTAAATAAAAGAACTAGTTGGCCCGGCTCAAAGTGACGATGCTGAATACGCTTATCATGCCACCGCTTAGTCTTCTCCCTATATAACTTTGCATTTTCATATGCGTGCAACCTAAACTCATCAAGTTCATTGAGTTGCAACAATCTCTTCTCACCCGCCAATCCCATATCAAAATTTAGCTTCTTTATCGCCCAATAGGCCTTGTGCTCAAGCTCGACTGGCAAGTGGCATACTTTTCCATAAACCAGCTTGTACGGTGAAGTCCCAATTGGAGTCTTATAAGCTGTCCTATATGCCCAGAGTGCATCATCGAGCTTGGTAGCCCAATCCTTCCTATTCGCACTGACAGTTTTCTCAAGAATTTGCTTCACCTCTTTATTGGATACCTCAGCCTGCCCACTAGTTTGTGGATGATAGGCGGTGGCGACCTTATGCTTGACCCCGTATTTAGCTAGAAGGTTGTTTAGCAACCTATTACAGAAGTGTGTACCTTCATCACTAATCAAAGCCCGCGGAGTTCTGAACCTGGTGAAAATGTTCTTCTTGACGAAACTCACCACCACCTTCGCATCATTAGTAGGAAGAGCAACTGCCTCTACCCATTTAGACACGTAATCCACTGCCAGTAAAATATACTTGTTATCATTCGACGAGGGGAAAGGACCCATGAAATCGATCCCCCACACATCAAAAATCTCCACCTCTAGAATGCCTTGTAGAGGCATCTCTTGCTTCCTAGTGATTGTGCCGGTCCTTTGACACCGATCACACTTCTTTACAAAAGAGTGAGCATCTTTGAACAGTGTCGGCCAATAGAAACCAGACTGAAGTACTTTGGCGGCTGTTCTATCTCCACCATGATGACCCCCATAAGGAGATGCATGGCACTCTTGCAGAACAACCTCCGTCTCTTCCTCAGGAATGCATCTTCTCACCAACTGATCTGCACACACTCTAAACAAAAACGGCTCATCCCAAACATAAAATCTCACATCATGAAAGAACCGATGCTTACCTTCTGCAGTCAGATGTGGTGGCAGTGCCTCACTTACCAAATAGTTGACATAATCAGCATACCATGGATCCGAGTGATTAGTGATGGCAAAGAGTTGCTCATCTGGGAAGGTTTCTTTGATCAGACCTCCCTCATCCACATGCTTGTGGTTCTCCAACCTAGATAGGTGGTCAGCTACTTGATTTTCCGTTCCCTTACGGTCTCGGACTTCCAAGTCAAATTCCTGCAGCAATAACACCCAACGAATTAGTCGAGGCTTAGCATCCTTTTTATCAATTAAGTACCTGATTACTGCATGGTCTGTGTAGACAATAACTTTGGTTCCAACCAAGTATGCCGGAAACTTATCAAAGGTGTACATTACTGCCAGCAACTCTTTTTCAGTAACTGTGTAATTCAATTGGGCAGGATTAAGAGTTTTCCTAGCGTAGTAAATGGAATGGAATACCTTGTTCCTCCTTTGCCCCAGGACTGCACCAATAGCGACATCGCTAGCATCACACATTAATTCAAATGGTGCAGTCCAATCAGGAGCCACTATTATTGGCGTAAAGACCAATTTCTCTTTTAGCTCATTAAAAGCCCTCAGACAAGCCTCATCGAATACAAATGCTGCTTCTTTCTCAAGTAACCTGCACAAAGGAGTAGAAATCTTAGAAAAATCTTTAATAAACCTCCTATAGAAGCCAGCATGTCCGAGAAAACTTCGGACTCCCTTCACAGACGTGGGTGGGGGTAATTTTTCAACCGCCTCCACCTTCGCCTTGTCAACCTCAATTCCAGCACTGGACACCTTGTGTCCCAAAACTATACCTTCACGAACCATGAAATGGCACTTTTTCCAGTTTAAAACAAGGTTAGTTTCTTCACATCTAGTAAGCACTAGACCAAGGTTAGTTAGACAGGCATCAAAAGAAGATCCGAAGACAGAAAAGTCATCCATGAACACTTCGACAAACTTTTCCACCATATCAGTGAAAATAGCCATCATACACCTTTGAAAAGTCGTAGGTGCAGTACATAGCCCGAACGGCATCCTCCTATAGGCATAGGTACCGTAAGGGCATGTAAAAGTAGTTTTCTCCTGGTCTTCGGGAGCAATCCATATTTGGTTGTAGCCAGAGTAACCATCAAGGAAACAGTAGTACTCTTGGCTAGCTAGCCTATCTAACATCTGATCAATAAAGAAAAGGGGAAAGTGATCCTTTCGGGTGGCTTTATTCAATTTTCGATAATCTATGCACACCCTCCACCCCGTAACAGTTCTTGTGGGGATAAGTTCATTATTCTCATTTTGCACCACTGTCATCCCTCCCTTTTTAGGGACACATTGCACTGGACTTACCCACTTGCTGTCAGAGATAGGAAAAATTATACCTGCATCTAACCATTTAATCACCTCTTTCTTTACTACGTCTTTCATGATTGGATTGAGGCGACGCTGATGCTCCACACTTGGCTTGTATCCGTCCTCCAGAAAGATCTAGTGCATGCAGAAATCCGGGCTTATTCTCTTGATATCAGCTATGGTCCAGCCAATAGCACTCTTATGCTCTCGTAGCACTCTCAACAGCTTTTCTACCTGCAAGTCAGACAACGGCGAAGAAATAATCACAGGTAAAGTGTCAGATTGTCCCAAATAAGCATACCGAAGATGCGCAGGTAAAGGTTTGAGCTCAAGCTTGGGCGCCTCTTCAATAGATGGCTTGGGTGGTGGCCCGAGCGGTCTGTCTAAAGGCTCAAACTTGGGAAACCCAGTAATAAATTCACAAGAACAGTCTAAGAGCTGCAATATCTCCTCTATGTCATCATCTTCACTAGTTTCTTCTCCCAACATCAGTGCTCGCTGCAAGTCATCATTGACATAATCAGTTGGGGCAGTCGACTTCTCCTCCGGGTCATTCACTGTGATCATAGACAACTCATCATGATGGTTAGGCATTTTTAGAGCCTTGTACACATTAAAAACTGCTTCCTGATCATCCACCTTCATTGTCATCTTTCCCTCTCGGACATGGATAACAGTATCACCAGTGGCTAAGAAAGGCCGTCCCAAGATGATAGGGACTTCCTTATCTGCCTCATAGTCTAGTATAACATAATCAGCGGGCAAAATAAATTGACCAATCTGAACCAGTACATCTTCAATCACCCCCTCAGGATAAGTAGTAGACCGATCAACTAACTGAAGTGAGACTGTTGTTGGCTTTGGAGTGCCGAGACCCAGTTGGTTGCACACAGATAATGGCATAAGATTTATGCTAGCCCCCAGATCACATAGGGCTCTACCAACTGCTACATTGCCAACACGGATAGGAATGGTGAAACTACCTGGATCCTTCAACTTCTGAGGAAGTTTGTTCTGAACTCTGTATGTGCACTCTTCAGTAAATGCCACAGTTTCAAATTCATTGAGCTTCCTCTTTGATGACATTATGTCTTTGATATACTTAGCATACTTTAGAATTCCCCGGAGCACATCTACCAATGGAATATTGATACTAGTCTGACTGAGTATGCCCAAGATCTTTGTAACTGCAGGATCTTGCAGATTCTTTTGCAACCTTCGAGGAAAGGGAGGTGGTGGTTTAGCAGCAATCACTGCCTCTTGCTTTTCTGCCTCCTTCTCGACTTCGACTACTGGCTCTGGCTCTTTTCCTTGTCAGGGTGAGACTGCTTTGGCTTCTTTGGCAATTCTTCCAGTTCTCTCCCATTTCGTAATGACATTGCTTGCACTTGTTCCTTGGGATTGGGATCCGTATTGCTAGGCAAAGCACCAGGTGATCTTATATTTTGATTACTAGCAAGCTACCCTACTTGTTTTTCTAGAGAACGAATGGCACTGTCTTGGTTCTGCTGGAGAGTTGAAATTTTCTGATTAAGATCAGCAGCCAATTTTTGAATCATTGCCTCTATTTTTGACGTTTCAGACTATTGCTGCTGCGGTGGATTCTGCACCTGCTGAGTATTACCTTGGGGTTATCTGCTGCCTTGTCCGCCTTGATTACCGCCCCATGAGAAGTTAGGGTAGTTGCGAAAATTAGGCGGGTAAGTGTTGCATTACTGAGCATTTTGGTTAAAACCCCTGCCCTGCTGACCCACGTAAAACGCAGACTCTGGGTTTTCCGTGCAAATATTACTTAGATGATCAGATCCACCACACACCTCACAGTATGGAGTTGCTTGCACTTGTTGAACCTGGGGTGGGGCCGGTGGTTGTGGCTGTGGCTTACTTACCTGGACTAGTACTGCATCAAGTTGCTGCTTAACAGAGTGTTGCATTGGTGCCATTTCAGCTTTCGTAGATGTCAGTACATCTACTTCCACCTTTCCACCTAGCTTGAGATTTTTACCTCTGATTGAGTCACCATGATAATGCTGACTACCTTCTGAAATTTTGTTAAGAATGATCTCAAGCTCATCATACTGCTTCTCTAGACTTGGTTCGCCACAATAAGCATCTAACAAGATTTTAGTATGCGACTGCAGTCCCTCAACAAAAATATGTCCCAACACCTCCTTTGATTGACCATGGTATGGGCAGCTTCTCAATAATGCCTGGAATCTTTCCCTTGCTTCACCTATCTCCTCTGATGAATTTTGATTGAATGACACTATCTCACCTCTGATCTTTGCAGTTTTTCCCGATGGAAAGAATTTAATCAGAAACTTCTTTGCCAATTCGTCCCAAGAGTTAATGGAGTTCGGTGGTTGGACCAAGAGCCATTTCTTTGCTTCACCCAGCAAGGTGAATGGGAACATTGTCAGCCGTATGTATTCATCCGACACATCAACATATTTGTAAGTGTCGTTGATCTCCAGAAAATTCTGCATGTGCTGCTGAGGATCTTTATGTGACAATCCCGCGAACTGACCATTAGACTGGAATAGTCGGATCATACACTCCTTCAGCTCAAATTTACCAGTAATGGTGGGCCTCACAATGGCCTTAGCCATGTTATCAAGAGTAGGTCTGGCCACATCCAGTATAGCGCGGTTTTGATTTTCAGCCATCTCTGCAGGTTCAGAAATAGGAGCTTTCTCTAGCTTTGCTTTGAGTCTGGCTTCCTTCCTTAGCCTGTGAAAAAGTCTTTCAGGTTCCAGGTCAAAAGTGTAGAGTTTATCACCACTCTTGCTCCTTCACATTCAAGCTACAACCTGAAACACCCAAAGACAACTAAAACAAAAATTAATCTTGAACAAATAACAAATAAAAACTAATCTAGAAATTAATTAAATCTTAGTCCCCGGCAACGGCGCCAAAAACTTGTCGCTCCAAACGCACACGCAAGTATACGCGGTCGATCAAGTAATAAAGTGATAAGAAAGTATCGTTCCCACGAGGACTATTGATTAACTATTAACTAGACAAACTTCAATTCAAGTATTGCTCAAGAGAGTTTAACCAGGTTTCAAGTTGTGTTTAATTAACTAATTAACTAAAAGTAGTTGAAGTAAATGGAGTGCAAGACAAATTCAAGAGTTGTAGATATCAGTGAGAGGAAATATTCCAGGATTATGAGACGATCATCAATCCATTTGTACTCATCCGCTAATTGAATTAAGTTTATTTATCTGAGTTGCTAATCACAGGGTTAATTATACTCACAGAGCTCTTTCGATACCCTACTCGCCTATTCAAGTCAACCTAACACCTATATTTCTATGGAATTAGAATTAACAAGAATACATGTGCTTCTCCTGCAAACGGATTAAGCGTGACTGTTAGGTATATTTCTATCCTAACCGCGAAACCATTCCCCGATGCCCGGGTTCAGGAACATGCTTTATTTAATTCTATTCCAACCTACGGTTCCCACTTTCGAGTTCAACCTTAGGTTTATGGATAATACTTAAAAACTGGCCAGGAAATTAAGTAATTCAAAGCAGAATTAAATAAACAACTCAATCTGATAAATTTAATAGAATTCAACCAACTTCAGAGTACAACTTTCAAGGTTAACCCATAACCCTAGAATAATAGAGTTTAGCTACTCATAGATAAGTTAGCTTTCTCACAAAATAATCTAGAATCCATTAAACAATAAAGAGGAAAGAAGAATTACAACTCAATTGATGAATCTTGGTTCTCTAGCCTCCACTATGGTTCTTGCCTCCAAAAATACGTAATAGAATAAATAAAATAGCGTTACAAGGGTTTTCATCCTAGGAAATATGCTCTTCCCACGTTTTTAGCTAGTTCTGGTAGCTCTGGGACTAGTTTACGGCGCATACACCGGAGCATGCCAAGCATCTGTGGCTGTATGCGCTCCTTCTCTCAATTTTTTCAATAATTGCACTCTTCACAATCCATACAGCCTAGCATGCAAAGCATCCAATGCTGTACCCATTGCTTCTTCCTTGTTCTTGTACAAATCAAGCTCCAATTTTAGTCAATTTGCTCCTAAAACAGCCAAACACCTCAAGTTAGTAGTTTACTATAAATCTCGCATTGTTGGGCGTATAATACACTGAAAATAACTCAAAAGCTATAAGAAATAATGCCTCATCATCCGTTGATTCATTTTAATTCACTTAATAATGCCTCCACGTCACACAAAATCAATCCTATTCGTTGCTCGAGTTTGAATCGTGACCCTTGGATTTCAGTTCTGGAGCTGGTTCTTGAATCCGATGGATTAGCAGTTCGGGCTCTGTCCGTACCCGAAAGTGCTTTAGTGCTTGGATCACTTTTCGGGCTTTGGTATTTGTTTAACATCTACTTCAACATTTACAACAAATAGGTACCGTTAGATTTAAATTTCAGAAGTAGATTTAAATTTTATTAGATTTTAAGTTTTTTAAATTTTCGTGCGACCGCCGACCTGAGCTCCGGTGCGAAACTCTGGCGACGTCACTGTTACCGGTGCCCCTAGAAGGAGAAGTGGTGGAATTCATAGCTTTTCTTATCTGAATCATAGGGTTGTTGTTGGGTCGGATAGTGAATCTGATTGCGCTGGGGTGGTGGGGTAGTGGGGGTAGGGGTGGGGGTGATGGCAGCATCCGGGGAGGCTATGAGAGGAAGAGAGAGTAAAATAAGAGATATTGTAATTTAGGGAAATGAAAGTAAAATGTCTTGATTATTGTGAAATGTATTAGGAAAAATAATTATATGTCTTGTAATTTGAGAAAAGTTGCTATTTTTTATAATATAGGAGTGTAGGTTTGTATATATGTGTAAAAAAAACTTTTTTTTCTTTCATACATAGCACAATCCCTAAATTACAAATTTAGACACTCTTTTAAAATAAAAAATCTTAGCTACCAATTCTCCCCTTCTCCTACCACTGAGCTGCCGGTAGACACCCTTCCTGTCGGCAGTGTCATTACTTTTTTATATTTCACTGAAATTATGTTGTTGATTTTGTCTATATCATTGATTTGGACAAATTTATACAAACAAATCTCTCCTGAAAAATAAATTATACATGAATGTACATAGATAAATGCGTAGGGAAGGAGAGAGACAAAAATATACAAAAAAAAACTGAAAATGTATATAAACATCCATAGTACTGGAGAAATCTGAAATTTATACAGATTTATTCATTTACATATATATATTTATAAAGATTTATATAATTTTATACACGTTTACAGGAGAGTATAAACTTGCGGAGGGCTGCTATTTCGCGAAAAAGGGGCATTTCAGGTAAGATTTGTAAATACGAGCCGTTTTTGATAATTTTATGTGTTGCTTTTCTTTTTGTGTGAAAATCCGAAAATTCTATGGTTGAAAATCGACCTTGGGTGTTTTCTCTTTTAGAAAATCGCATTAGCCGTGTGCATGGTGCAACATCTTCAAACGTCCATCAACTTCCTGAGCCTTCGCCTTCGTCCTCAAAGTTCCTATAACCTTCACCATCTTCAGCATCTTCACCTTCATCTTCAAAGGTTACAGCCTTCGCCTCTTCAATGTTTTGAGATGATAATTCAATTTAGGATCCGCACTAGACTTATATTGGGAAAAGCAAAACCCTTTTCCTCGTCGGTTTAGGACTGATGGAAGACAATTTAATTTCCTTCTTGAATGCATTTTAGAAATTGAAGTCAAGCGAATTCCTTTTTGAAAAGCGTTTTCCTCTTTTATATATGTTAGAAACTTTAGGAGTGTTTCTAATTTGTAGAGTTTAAGTTCTGTGTGTAGAAACTTAAAGGTAAAGATATTCTTTTAAGTAAGTTTTTAATAAATAGCGGAAGAGTTAATTAATATGTTAAAAAGAGAGTTGAATGTACTTCTACCCTAACTAAAATCTTTTCCTAATTTACCGGTAAACCAAATTTTTTCCTTATCCAATGTTGTTTAAAAATTTTACAACGATTTTCATTGATTCTTCACTATATCATCACTGTGAATTAATCCTTTAAGCATAGAAACATTGCAAACCTGTTAAGAGTAATCATCAGCGCCTCGTATACAATACAAGCATCTATGAGTAACTGGGATGAAAAATTACGAATTGAAGCTTATTAGTGTTGAATTGTTTTAATAATGGAAGGCTTTCGATAAGTATATTACTATCGACAAGTATTTATAAAGCCTGTAATTTAGTTTTAGATTCGAAACAGATCCTTTATATCAGAACGATGCTTTCTGCCAGTGCAGAAAATGGAGGTGTATGTCTCTGTGACACAACCTAAAGAAATTGGAATAAGCTTCTAAGGACATACAAACTTAATAACCAAAATAGTGGAGATACAAAGGCTTATAGGGGTAGAAGAAGCAAGAGAGAGAGTCGAACTTTAGATTGGAGAGCAATGAAGATGGAGGATACCAAGGAGAGAGGGATAAAGTAAAAAATCAGTGCCTAAATTTAGAAAAACAAAAACAAAAATTACAAAAACCACGACAACCTGCTATAGCAAGTCAAAGTGACCTGATGGTGTATACTGACAAAGTGACAATGCATCAAATTTAAACTCTTTTTTATATAGTACTTATGTTTTATTTATGCTTGGAAATTTAGGAGTTTTCTATCTATTTTATTTGTGCTTGAAATTTTAGAATTTTTTTTTTACCATGACTGCAATTTAATTCCTTTTTTGAATATTTCTCTCTTTTGATTTTGTAATGATTAACATGAAAGATATACAACTTACGAGCCTAACGACTAGTTTTGGTTTGTGTTGGTATGATGGAAATTTTCGAAGAATGTTCTTCATGGTTGATTGAAGAGGAGAATCTGTTGTTCTGGCAAAAAATATTTAGTAGTGATTATAAGTAATATTAGCAAAATCAATTGTACTTTGGTAAAAGTTGCAGAAATAAAGTACTCCCTCCATTTCAAAAAGGATGAACCTATTACTATTTGAAGGGTCAAACAAAATTATGTTTGGCCACATGTCTTACAAATATTTTCTAATTATTTTAAATTGATAACTATTGTGACTTATAGCATTTTTCATGTAGTTTCTAAAAATGTAAATTTTATTTTAAAAAGTTTAAAAAATCAATGTGCAAATTTTCGTTAAAAATTAGTCAGTTTGACCCTCATATTCCGCAAAGATTCATCTTTTTTGAAACGGAGGGAATAATTCGGATGATACTGGAAAACATGTCATGGTGAAAAAGAAGGAACATTGTTCTAACGATTGATTTCTCTTTTGAAGGGTAGCTTTTGGTAAATAAAAATTAGGGACAAGGGTTTTGTTGTGGTTAAAAAGATAGCCTTCCGCTTCTATTGCTATGAAGAAGCTATTAATTGTAATTTATTTTGGACAGCTGAAAAATTGTCTAAAAACACTTTTTTCTTATGTCAAACAACTCAAATTTTTAAAGATTGAAGAATAAAGTGCATTTGGCTCCCAAAAACTGTCAAACATGCTTGTTTAACCTAGATCCGATTTTAGGCCAATTAACAATTAAATTTGTATTTGCGGAGTCACGATCAATAGTTTAGATTAATAGTTTAAAGTGAAAAACTGCGTTGGTTACGATGATGCCAATGTACTCGCAATTCCCCAGATGGTAACTAATAATACGGAAATCAAATATATTCGGAAATGAATAAAAATAAAGAGCAAATGAAGTAAATAGAAGTAACCGTGTTGGATCACTTGATCCCGATGAGACTTCTTCTTTTCTGATTGCACTTAGAGACTAAAGAATAAAGTATGCAAGCCAAGAACAGTATTTGAGAGCAAGAGAATAGTATTATTGATATTGTAGACAGTAAGTCAAAAGATGATGTTACAATGGTATAGGATGAATACTATTTATAAGCCTGATAGGCGTCCGTTGGGGGTTTTGTAACCGCCGGGCACGTATCCGTCGGATATGTAACCGCTGGGTTGTAATTATTGCCTTTATGACCATTTATTGTCTGATCGCACATGATCAGGTTAATAACTCCTCATTCATATCGTGTTGACTGATGGGGCGTTACATAGTTGCTTGGGGTCTGCTCATGGTAAGTATCTGGCTAGTTGTCTGCTCGTAAGATGTCTGCCCGGAGCAACATCTGCCCGTGCCACGTGGCAAGCACGTGTCCTTTTTAGGTGACGTCAGATTTTATCCAATACAGATAGTCCCCGCACTTCTCGGGCAGAATATCTGCTCGAGGAGTGGATATAAATTTTGGCGCAAATTTCTGCTTTATAAAGTCTTTCCTTTGTGTGACGAAGCTTGGTGACGCAGGTATCTTATCAGTTACGTGAAAAACCCTTATGACGTGCGCATTAAATGCGCCGTATGAAAAAGTAACTGCAGCTGGCACGCCTATGCGTTTGCAGTCCATTCTGAAGTGACTACTGCGTGTTCCGAGGGTAAAAGTAATGATTTTAACTGCCTCAATCACGTGCACACGTCGCCTGTTGATCGCGAGGTGACTGCTGCACTTCAGGGTAATGATGACACTATAAAAATTGGCGAAACTTATTCCTTCTTTTGACGGTCAGATCTGATTGTAGTTTCTTGGATAACCTCCACGTGTTTTGAAGGAACTTGATGGGCCGAATTTCCACTCCTATAAATAGGGGTTTGTTGAATGAGAAACCTTTTACTTGCTTCCATTTCCTTTCTGCTAACTCTTAAAAATCTTTGAGCAGCTTCCAATTTTTCTTGCGAATTTCTTAATCTCTTCCGAAATCATGTCTTCCAGAACTAGAAAGAATCAAAACGTTGACGCAGCTGGTAGTTCCTCAGCGGCCACTCCTAGGCCCAGAGCTACTCAGGCTACTGCTGCGGAGATTATCCCCAAGAAGTGGGGTGAGTTAGAGGCGGACTGTAACATCAAGGCCTTCAATAATCATCATGGGGATATGCGCAACTGGCCGGCGTATAGATTTAAATATGGGATCACATCGGAGCTGATCCCACAAGTGAGGATTGACTGCTACTGGGATGATAGGGTTCCCCTCTTGCCAGTTTCTGAAGAGGAGGATATTACTTCCCACAGGGCTGTGTGGACAGCTATGTGCACCTACCCTTTTACAGTGGGATGTAGACTACCCCTGCATCCTGTGCTGGAAAGGCTCTGCAGGGAATATTTACTCTGCCCGGGGCAACTGTGCCCCAGTATATATAGAATAGTTACACTTTTGGACTAGTTTGCGACGGAAACCGACCAATCTTTTGGATATGAACATTTTATTTCTTTGTACAACATACAAATTTTCAAGGATGGCTATGTAAATGCCAGAATGCGCGGGAGCAAGGGCTTGGTGTGCAGTTTTGAAGACACAGGTGACCGGGGTTGGTTGCATCGGTATGTGTTTGTGCGCTCCTCGGCCTTGACTTTCGACTCCAAGACTTATCTTCCCGAAGTTTGGAACAAGAAGCGTAAGTCCCCGAGTATTTTTGAGATTTTTCATGTTCTTCCTTTTCTTCTCATCTGCTTACTTCGTTCAATTTATTTTGTAGCGGCCAAGCGACCCTACGACGGGCTCATATATGTTGACGAGCTGAAGGAGTTTGCTCCTGAGAGGAGAGAATGGGCGCATTTTGCTACGCATAAGAGTTTGACTGTGAAAACTCACGGTGAGAATATTTCCGCTTTTGTGACTGTTCCTTTCCTTTGTAACTTCTCCGTGTCTGACCGTACCTTTTGCAGGTCTGGGTACTCAAGGGGACTTCTTTCCTGCTCCTCCCCAGGACGTGCCTTCCGAACCTGTCGCTGACCCAGATGCTGAGGCCGCAGCTATACTAGCTTCGGGAGAGGCACTGTGCGGCAGGGAGGGTGGCGAGGAACTCTTGTCTGGTGGTCTTGGCTCTTTGAAAAGAAAGAAGAAGGGCCAGGATGAGGGCAGAGCACGGAAAAGGTCTGTTCGTAAGACTTCCGTTGCTGCCGGGCAAGCCTCAACTGCTGGGGGTGAATCTTCATCTAGAGCCAGTGTACCAGAATCTGCAGAGGAGAATGTCAAGACCACTGTTGAAGTCCCCGAGTCTGCACGGGGAGAAGGTTCAGACAAGGAGGTTATCAATCTTTCAGATACTGAGATCGAAGCCAATGAGCCCCTTGCGCGAAAACCTTATCTTCGAAGTGACAAGAGGAAAGTTGAGGAGGAGGATGCCCGTACTCCGGAGAGGAGTCCCCGAGTTGATGACGGGGTGAAGGCGGCTCCTTCCCGTGTGGACAAAGGGAAAAGAAAAATAGGTTAAGAAGAAGGAGAAGAAGATGAAGCAAGGGAAGAAGTTCCCCAAGAGGGTGGCCGAGGTCCTCGTGTTTTTCGCTTCGAGGACTTGGAGAATGTAGCCACTGAGGGGGCAACGCCTGTCGTTCTTCGCGAGTGTGACAGGATAGATCTTGGAGTGGAAGGTGACTCCAACTTGTCAACAACAAGGCTCATTTGGCGGTTAGTTATCGACGGCCAAACCGAATTGAAGGACATCAGGGGTGTGCGTTACAAGTTCGGGCCAAACTACCCCTCTGAACAGGCTCGCCAAGTACTGTGAGAGGAAGCATACCCTGAAACTCTCCCCTGATGTTAACTTCATATCCGGCTCAGGCGGTTTAGCCAAGGCTATCTCTTCACTCATCGGCCCCCGGGAAGAATGGGTGCTGAGGGAACTGAGTGATGAAGAGCTAGCTTTTCAGATTGCTGCTGATTCTGCCAGGGTAAGTTTTTATCGCTTTGTGTTGGAAATAACTCCGGCCTCAGATTTCTAACTTTTGCTTTTTTTTTTTTACTTTTTCAGTCAGGTATGCTGGCTGCTGAGCTCATGTTCCGCTCCAGGATCAACAATGTCGATCAAGTACTCGAGGTAAAGAAGGAGTTGCTGGATGCTCTGAAGGAGAACAAAATCTTGACAGAGCAGTGTGGTCTCCTAGGGAGTGAAGTTAATCGACTAACTGATGTTAGTAATGAACGACTTGAGCAGATTAACGAACTCACCAAGGAGAAGGACCTTCTTCTTAAAGAAAAAGAAAGGTTCGCACGCTCTGCCTAGGGTCTAGAGAGCTTACTTGAAGAATGTAAAGCTTCATTGAACAGTGCTATTGATGATCGCGCGACTCTCGAGATGAATCTGCAAAAGGCCGACGAGGAATCTGTTAGGGCCAGAGCTGAGCTTCAGGCTGCCAAGGATCAGGTTGCTCAGTCGATGAGTGCTCAGGCCGCACTATCCAAAGACTTGGCAAACCTGCGCGATCAATCTGAGATTAAGGCCAAACTTGCTGCGCTCGAAGCTAAACGTTCATTGCTTGGGCAGATACAAGCTAAGCAGATTAATGTTGAAGAAATGCTGCAGATGACGAAAAGCGCTGTTCGTAGAATAAAGCAAGCACTGAACCTTTCTCCCCAGGAGTCTGAAGGTGAAGATGAGGATGAGGATGAGGATGAAGACGATGGTGAGGATTTGGGAGACGATGGCAGAACCGATTGAGCTGGTGCGTCGGGTTCTGATCGTAGCCCCAAGAGCTGATGCCCTTCCCCAATCTTTGAGTTTCTTCATCTGGCGAGAGCCGGATTTTAATTGTTTGTGGACAGAGGTCTTGTAAAGACTCGCTGGTCTCTGTATGGCCGGTTCCATTTGGCCTTTGATCACTCTGTAAAACTTCTGTCAGCCGTTTCGGCATCTTATCGTTTTACAGGATTATGTATATATTCTTTCAGATCTATTCAATGACTATATTTAGCCTGAATTTCTGATCTTTTTGTTTGTATGTAAGGTGGTCTTCGTGCCTTATGTTTGGGAGTTTTCTGAAGTTTGAACTTTATTAAGTTCTGGTCTCCAAAAGTCTGCCCGAATGTTTTTAACTTAGTCTTTCTTTAGGAAGAGGTCGTAAGTTGTGAATAATCGGCGCAGATATTTTTATTCTGACCGAATCGTGGTCGTTAGACTTTTGGCCGAACCGTTGCCCTTTGCGCATAACTTTGCTTATCATTTCGATAATTTGAAAGTTGTTGCATGGCTTTGTAGATTGGCTCTGGCCGAGTCGCTGTCCTTGTGAACTTCTCTTATTTTCGTGGAAGTTTGTCACGTAAAAAGTTTTTTTGAAAAAAAAAAACTTTAAAAACTTGCCTTTTGGCAAGGTCTTCACCTTTTGGCAAGGTCTTATCTGGCCTATAGGGGTCTCTCACCACCCTCCTTGTTTTTATGTTGGGACACGGAAAGTGATAACATAAAAAGAGTTGAGGCAGGTTGCATATAGAAGAACACATATAACCAAACGAGGAGTGTGTCCGTTGTGGGATTCGAACCCACAGCCGCGAAGTTGAAGAACTTCGAGCTCTACCAGTTGAGCTAAACGGATCTGACCTTATTCAGGCCGTTAGTACCATTTAAAGGAAATATAATAAAAATAACGATCGTCATAAAAGTAAGAGGCAAGAAGAATATAACTGACCGTTTTACCACTTAGAAGTGGTACCTTTTGAGGTGAATTGCGTTCCAACTGTTCGGGACAATGGAACCGTCGGGTCGTGCTAGGCGATAAGAGCCCTTACTGACTGAAGCGATTACCTTGTAGGGGTCGTCCCAATTAGGGCCTAGTTTCCCTGAATTGGCTTCCTGTGTGTTCTGGGATACTTTCCTTGGTACAAAGTCTCCAACCTGGAAGCTTCGTACGCGCAGTCCCCGATTGTAATACTGTTCAATTCGCTCTTTTTGGGCGACTACCCGCACAAGGGCTAGTTCCCTTCGTTCTTCAAGGAAATCCAGCTCTTCAGAGAGATTGACTGAGTTCGATTCTTCAGTGGCATGTGCGTACCGTAGACTGGGCTCTCCGATTTCGACCAGGATTAATGCATCCGCGCCATATACTAGTGAATAAGGTGTCTCACCCGTACTCATTTTTACTGTTGTCCGATAAGCCCATAGCACACCAGTAGTTCTTCCACCCAACACCCCTTTGCCCGTTCAAGGCGCTTCTTGAGTGAATCAACGATGATCTTGTTTGTCGACTCTGCTTGTCCATTAGCAACTGGGTGATAGGGGGAAGACGTGATCCTTTTGATGTGCAAATCGTCGAGGAAACTAGTCACTTTCTGGCCGATAAATTGCGGACCGTTGTCCATGACTATTTCCTTGGGTGCTCCAAAGCGACATACAACGAAACGCCAAAGGAAATCGATGACTTCCGTTTGTCGTATCTTCGCATACGCTGCTGCTTCTACCCATTTGGTGAAATAATCAGTGATGATCAACAAGAAACGTACTCCTCTTGGCGCCGCGGGGAGAGGTCCTACTATGTCCATCCCCCATTTCATGAATGGCCATGGGGAGATTATTGAGTGTAACGGTTCTGCCGGCTGATGAAGAAGATGCGCGAACCTCTGGCACTTGTCGCACTTTTTGACAAATTCATTCGTATCCTTCTCCATCTTATCCCAGTAGTATCCTGCATGAATCAATTTTCGTGCTAATGCTTTGCCTCCAGAATGATTACCACAACAGCCTTCATGAACCTCTCGCATCACGTAGTTGATTTGGTTTGGTCCAAGGCATTTTGCGAGGGGTCCAGCAAATGTTCTACGGTAGAGTTCTCCGTTGAGGATGCTGTATCGAGCAGATTTTATCTTGAGCTTGCGTGCGGCTTTGGCGTCAGCAGGCAGAGTTCCATGAACAATATAATTTATAATTTAATTCCGCCAGTCCCAAGTCGCGTTTATGGCATGGACTTCGAACTTCTCCCGATCCACGGTTGTGTAGAGGAGGTGAACAACAGCTGGAGAGCTGGTCGCTCCCATTTCTGCTACTGATCCGAGATTGGCGAGAGCATCGGCTTCATGGTTTTCTACCGTGGTATTAGGAGTGCTTCCCATTCATCAAATTGCGTTAGGAGATCTTTCACACGGGCGAGGTATACTTGCATTCTGGATTCTCGTGCAATGAAGCATCCGTTTATCTGGTTGACCACCAACTGAGAATCACTCTTGAGTTTGACAGTGTTTGCTCTTTAGCTCCGGGCCAGCTCCAACCCTGCAATTACGGCCTCATATTCGGCCTCATTGTTAGTAATAAACGGGCATTTGATGGCTTGCCTGATGGTTTCCCCGGATGGGGTAACGAGGACTAATCCAAGACCAGATCCTTTGACGCTCGAGGAGCCATCAGTATACAATGTCCACGCACCGGGAGCTTGCTCGATATTAAGAACAGCATCCTTTTCTGCTTTCGGGTAGATATTAGCGCTAAAATCTGCTACAGAATCTGCTAGAGCTTTTGATTTTATAGCCATTTTAGGTTGATAAGTGATATCAAATTCACTTAACTCTACAGCCCATTTTACCAACCTTCCCAAAAATTCAGGTTTGTGCAAAATATTTCGTAGAGGAAAAGTTGTTACCACAGCTATTGAATGACTTCGAAAATAAGGGCGCAACTTACGAGCAGCAGTTACTAATGCTAATTCCAATTTCTCCAAAGGTTGATAACGTGTTTCCGCGTCGATTAGAGCTTTACTAATGTAATAAATAGGAAGTTGTTTACCTTTTTATTCACGAACCAGAACCGCACTTACCGAAGATTCTGATACTGCCAGGTAGATCAGCAACTTCTCCCCGGGCAAGGGTGTCGAGAGTAGTGGTGAGTTGGACAGATACTTCTTCAGATCCTTCAGTGTTTGTTGACATTCGGGGGTCCATTCGAATTCTTTGTTCTGCTTTAATACATCGAAAAAGCTTTTGCACCGATCTGAGGAGCGGGATATGAACCTCCGCAGAGCCGCTACCCATCCAGTCAATTTCATGACATCCTTTCGGTCGTGGAGAATGTCTGGAATTGACTCGATAGCTTTGATCTGGGCGGGATTGGCTTCAATTCCACGCTGAGAAACAATGAAACCCAGGAATTTTCCCGATCCGACTCCGAATGAGCACTTCTCTGGATTCAGCTTCATGTTGTACTGATCAAGAATTCGAAAAGCTTCCTTTAGATGCACTAGATGATCTTCTGCTCGCTTGGACTTGACCAGCATGTCATCGATGTATACTTCCATAGTCTTACCGATATGGTCATGGAACATTCGATTGACTAGGCGCTGATACGTTGCACCTGCATTTTTCAACCCAAACGACATAACTTTATAACAATACGTACCTCTGCAGGTTATGAATGCTGTTTTCTCCTGGTCATTGGGGTCCATGAGTATCTGATTGTACCCAGAGTATGCATCGAGGAATGTGAGCACTTCATGCCCGGCCGTTGCATCAATCAACTGATCTATCTTAGGAAGGGGATATGAGTCCTTCGGACAGGCTTTGTTTAGATCTGTGAAGTCGATGCAGACTCGCCACTTGCCATTCTTCTTTGGCACAACAACCACGTTGGCTAACCAATCCGGGTACTCGGCTTCTCATACGGATCCGATCTTCAACAGCCGGTCAACTTCGTCGTTGATGATCTGATTCCGGAAAGCTCCTTGCTGTCGCGTCTTCTGTTTTACCGGGCGGTGGTACGGGTCGACGTTGAACCTGTGAGAAATAATATCCGGAGAAATACCTGTCATATCTGTATGAGACCAGGCGAACGTTGTGTGCCGCTCCTTGAGGAACTGGAGGATATCTCCTCATAAGCGTTCGCTTAGCTCGGTCCCTAGGTAGACCTTCCGCTCCGGCTTGTTTTGCAAACAATTCTTCGGGCTCCAAAGCTTCCACGGTCGGCATGTGTTTTTCCCGCTCGTCCAGCTTTGTGATGAATTCCGGGACCTCGTACTTTGTTTCTCCGTTTGGCATGTCTGATCCCGGTTGCTGTAATTGCTATTTATTTTCTTCGGGCAGTTTGAGGGCCACCGAGTAGCAGTCTCGGGCAGAGCGTTGCTCTCCACGAACCTCGCACACTCCCCATTCATTGGGAACTTCAACACCTGATGATAAGTGGAAGGAACGACTTGCATATCATGGATCCAGGGTCTTCCCAGGATGATGTTGTAAGCCAGGTCTGCATCGACGACATGAAATATTGTCTCCTTTGCTACCCCTTCAGCAAGAGACGTCAGGGTAACTTCGCCAAGGGTCTTCTCACTGGAATTGTTGAAGCCGGAGAGAACTCGAGATACTGGCATGATCTTACCTGCTAGCTGCATCTCTACTACAACTCGTGACTGGATGATGTTCGCAAAACTGCCTGCATCAATGAGCACTCTCTTGACATCAAATTCCGCCACACGCAACGTTATCACTAACGCGTCGGTGTGTGGGAATTGCAATCCATCTATGTCCGAGTCTTCGAATGTTATGGTTTCCTCTGGTCGTGGACGTTTAGTCTTGGTGATGGAGACTTTTGCATACTTTTTTGCCGTGAAGGTGACGGAATCTACCTCGATCCCACCTGAAATAACATTGACTGTCCACTTCGGGGAGGATGCTCGCGGAGGGCCAGATTTGTTCTGCTGAGCCTTCGCGTGAGTTTGCTTTCCCTTCTCGGTCAGGAACTCCTTCAAGAATCCCTGTTTCAACAAATGTGCAATTTCAAACCTTAAAGCTTTGCAGTCTTTGGTGGTGTGACCGTGGTCGCGATGAAATTCGCAATATAGATCTTGGTTTCGCTTGCTAGGATCAGTCTTCATGTCTTTTGGCCACTTGACCTTTTCTCCCATATCTTTGAGTACCGCCATGACTTCGGTCATTTCGACGTTGAAGCTTGGCAGGCTTGGGGCTCTATGCTGATTTGATTCGGAATCCTCTCTTCGGGATAGCCCTCTGTTGTTGTTGCGACCGCGTCCTTTGGAACTGTTGCGTGGCTGCTCAGGGTACGGCTCGTAACGTGCGTCTGACCTCTCCGTCTCCGCTTTCCCACCAGAGCCGCCGCTGCGCGGTTGAGTCCTTCCTCGGGTACCTGTTCCAATCAATTTATCTTTATCGATACGTACCTTTGAGTTGTAGCGGTTGTAGACGTCCGACCAGCTGGCTGCTGGGAATTCACGGAGGGATTCGTATAGCCTGCGCATAGCCTCTGAGCTCCTGATATCCAAACTGTTGGTGAACGCGATGGCTACCCACCTGTCCGGTACCATGGGTAGCATCATACGTTCCCGCTGGAAGCGGTCCACATATTTACGGAGAGACTTGTCGGGCCTCTGCTTGATCTCGAAGATATCCTCCATGCGGGTCTCCGTCTTCTGGGCGCTGGTGTGTGCCTTTACAAACAGTTCAGCCATTTCTGCGAAAGACCCAATAGAGTTTGGTGGCAACATTGAATACCATCGTAGAGCTCCATCTGCCAATGTTTCCACAAATTTTTTCAACTGAACTGACTCGATCTCTTCATCGGTGAGATCGCTTGCTTTTATGAAGTTGCTGAACATCATGAGATGATCGTTGGGGTCAGATGTCCCATGATATCTCGGAATGTTTGGCATTTTGAAGGTCTTCGGTATCGGTTTTGGGGCTGCTTCTTTCTTCCAAGGCCGCTGAGAGTAGCGTTGGACGTCAACTTTCTTCAGCGTGGGTGGAGCGCCCGGTATCTGATCGATTCTCTCGTGGAGAGACTTCTGAAGCACTTCCTGGCTTTCCTTGAATTGTTTGGTGAGAGCCTGCACGATGACGCTCATTTCGGAGGACGCTATGGATCCTCCGTTTTTGGCCGTATTTCGTTCCCCATCCTGCCTTGAAGTGTGTGAAGAAGGAGCATCTCGGCCTGGTGCTGCAGGTTCAGCCCTCGTGACCGGAGGAGCTTGTCCCCGTAGAGAGTTGATCGTCTCCCTTATTCTTCGGTTGACCTCTGCTTATTCCTGCATAAATGCATAGAGGGTTTCTTGGATGTTCCCTTGGCCAGGGGAGAGACTCCTGTGGCATCTTCTCCTAGGCTGAGTGGCGCTCTGAGAGTGCCTATGCCTATTTCGCTGCCTGTCCGTTCCTTCGGGAGACTGTTGCCGCCCATCGGATGAATAATCGGGAGAATAATTAGGAGAATAAGTAGGAGAATGACCCGATGAAGGAGTACGTACCTGTTCTCCTCCCACGATAGTTCATTGTGAACTGCTTTCTGCCATGTTAGTGGTAAAGCAAAGATTGACAAGAAAGGAATAAATTGTATCAAGTAAACTATTAACCTATAGAGGCTATTGACCGGCTCCCACTGTGGTCGCCAAATTGTTTAACCTAGATCCGATTTTAGGCCAATTAACAATTAAATTTGTATTTGCGGAGTCACGATCAATAGTTTAAATTAAGAGTTTAAAGTGAAGAACTGCGTTGGTTACGATGATGCCAATGAACTCGCAATTCCCCAGATGATAACTAATAATACGGAAATCAAATATATTCGGAAATGAATAAAGATAAAGAGCAAATGAAGTAAATAGAAGTAACCGTGTTGGATCACTTGATCCCGATGAGACTTCTTCTTTCCTGATTGCACTTAGAGACTAAAGAATAAAGTATGCAAGCCAAGAACAGTATTTGAGAGCAAGAGAATAGTATTATTGATATTGTAGACAGTAAGTCAAAAGATGATGTTACAATGGTATATGATGAATGCTATTTATAAGCCTGATAAGCGTTCGTTGGGGGTTTTGTAACCGCCAGGCACGTATCCGTCAGATATGTAACCGCTGGGTTGTAATTATTGCCTTTATGACCATTTATTGTCTGATCGCACATGATCAGGTTAATAACTCCTCATTCATATCGTGTTGACTGATGGGGCATTACATAGTTGCTTGGGGTCTGCTCATGGTAAGTATCTGGCTAGTTGTCTGCTCGTAAGATGTCTGCCCGGAGTAACATCTGCCCGTGCCACGTGGCAAGTACGTGTCCTTTTTAGGTGACGTCAGATTTTATCCAATACAATGCTATGTTTCGCATTTTTGAAGTGAAAATAGCTCAAGTGAAGACAATATGATATCCCATATATTCCAAAGTGAAAATAGCTCTAGCGATGCATAGTTTACTGAATCCCAGCTACTACTCTCAACACATAAGTTGAATTGAGACTAAAATTAGGCTGGTTCGATGTTTATAGTTCTTCGTACAGAAATTTTGTAGTTTTTAAAAATTATGGGTTTGGGTGTAATATTTATTGAAATTCGTGTAACTTTTTACATAGTACTCTCTCCGTTTCACAAAAATTTGCATGTTTCGGATTTCGAGAGTCAAACGAATTTTTCTTTGACCGCAATATTTTCATATATTTTTTAAAATTTTCAAATTAATTAGTGTGACTTATAGTACTTTTTATGTAGTTTCCAAATATATAAATATTATTTAAAAAAAGAACTTACATATTATATGTCTAAATTCACAGTCAAAATTATAAAATTTGACTCTCAGCATGACATACTTTGTGGAGCAGAGGGAGTATATCTTTATGTTTGGTTGAAAATGATGGATTTGATAATCAGTTGCTACATCCGTCGCTTCTTCTAGGTCTCCATATCATTGGTTGGAAAGGACAACTCTGAGGTACCAATTGTTTGTCCTTTGTAATGCAATAAAAATCATCTAAGAAGAGAACTCAACATCCATATAAAAATACTACCAAGGTGCAGTGACCTCTATCCTAACACATTCAGAATAAAAAGGGTAAACCAACCAAAGGAAGGAACTTTAGAAGCTGACAACAATCTTTGTTCATAGTCCCACTAGCTGATCTGATAAGAGAATCAAATCCATAAATACATAATTTCTTGAGAAAAACGTCAAGTGGTATATGTTTGAGGACTGGTTTTGATAGATTCTTTGCATGCCTTTCCAAAAAAAATACAACTGGCACACATGGTACAAATAAACAATTGAGAATGATCTTTGTCCGTATTAGCAAACATATAGTCAACATTGGCCAACGCTATTTTAGAATCTTTTACAAATAAGATATAAGAATCATTGAAGCCTAGCAATTCTTTTCTATTTTCAACTGCAAAGAGCTCTGAGAAGACTATATTATACTAGTGATGGACACGTGCGTTGCACGTGAGTCCCATGTGAAGGAGAACGGAAGGTATTAAATCATTATTAACTGGATCACAATGAAGCCTTTTTTTATTACTAAAACTTTAATAAAATTTTTTTGTCTCAGATTTCTTCAACTTGGTAATAGGTATGTATTGTTTTTCCAACTCTTCTTAGATCTCTTCGCCCTTGTGATTTACCCTATATTATCAAGGAAGTAGATCTGAACATAATATATAGTTGTAATGTAAAAATGATTTTCTACTATCTAATCTAGACCTTTCAAAAGTCTAACAAAACGGCATAAAATATATAGCTGTAATTCAAGAATAATATTCTGCAATATGTATGACTATATGGAGCAATTTTTACGATTTGATTGACAAAGCTAGTGAGTAACTTCAGTTAGCAGTATGTATGACTATATTAATTATATTTTTTTAAAAAGTAACTACAAAAGCGTATAATTGTCACCAATTTTCTGATGCGGCATGCCAATCAGTTACATGTTAGAATGATTGTAATAGCAAATTAAGTAAGCTAAAAAGATTACAATATGTTTTATTTAAACTTCAGGAGCCGAAAAAATATTTAAACACGTAGCGTAAATGAAGCATTGTTCAAGTACAACCAAGGTCTGAGACTTACATTCTGGAGAGATACATTAGTATAATTCTAGTGAAATATGTCCAAATCACAATATTAGCATATGAATCACAATATACAATGAAAGATAAAAGCAAATATATAGTATATCTTATTTGATCTCATAGTTTTTGGAGCTGAAAAGTTCCAATGTCATTGTAGAGACTTGTGGCTTTAATCTCTAACAAAAACTAAGTTTACCAAAAGATCTTGCTAAAACTACTGGGTGGAAGTATATGATTAAGAAATAAAAACTAATTTTAATTTGGCTGTTAAATTAAATGGAAAAGGGTCAAAAATGCCATCAACTTATGTGAAATGGGTCACTTTTGCCATCCGTCCACCTATTGAAATCAAAATGCCATGGACGTTATCTTTTGGCTCAAAAATGCCATTCTTTTAACAGAATTATGTGCTGGCACTTGTGGGCCTTTTTGCAATCCTGGTGGCCTTATTTTATTGGTCCACCTGGATTTCAACCCATCACCAAAATAAGACCCAATCCACCTCATTTTTACCTGTAACCGAGACCCACTAATTTCACTTGTCCAACCATGAACCCATCATATAATTTATCAACAAACTCACAATAAAAATTTGAAAATCCAAAATTCATATCAATAACAGCTCCAAATTCATCTTTATGCTTCTCAAGATTGCAATTTTGAAGTCCATTTGAGAAATAAAGGAGAATAGAATGAGGTCTCACTATACAGAAGACTCTTTAGAATCAACCAAGGTTTCAATTTTTTATTTTTTGGATCAACTCCTCGTGAATTTATCTACGAAATAATGAACCGAAATGGATTTCATTAAAAGTGCAACTTGTGTCGATATAAATCCTTTGATGTGGAATTTTTAATGAAACTGAAATGGGTTTGCATACCCTTGAAACAAGTATGAATAATGGGTTTTCAAAAATGTGGAAAATGAGTTTGAGAGGTGAGTTGTTTCTTCGGTTGAGCAAAGAAAGCTCATAAAAGGGTACTTTTACATGAGGATTTAATAGTTGTCGACAAGGTCTCAATTCGATGTTTGAGGTCTTTATGTTGTTGATAAATTATTGGAATGATATTGCGCAAAGCTGAAATAATGGCTAGAAAACTGAATTGGTACAATGTTAAGAGTGAAATATGAAAGTCATCATGGAAGTCATTGAAGAGCTTTAAAAACATTGAAATAGGTTTTGTGATTTATTGAAGATATAAACTAAGTCTTGCCAGGATTTATCCGCAAAGTTGTAAAGAGCTTGTTGTTGATGTTTTAACAAGTTGGTGTGTATTTGATGGGGATCTATGGGTTGAATTGGTTGGATTTGTGGAAATAAAGTTCATGAACATAATGAACTTTATTTTCCTGGATAAGAAATGGGGTGGCTTATCTGAAAATCGGGTCATGATTAGGAGTTAGTTGGGTCTCATTTGGGGAATGACTTGGAAATCAGGTGGACCAATAAGAGAAGGCCACCTAGTTGAAAAAATACCCTACCTCGAGCCACGTCAGCTTTCCGTCAAAGAAATGACATTTTTGAGCCAAAAGATAACGTCCATGGCATTTTGATTTCAATAGGTGGACGGATGGCAAAAGTGGCCCATTTCACATAGGTTGATGGCATTTTTGGCCCTTTTCCGTAAATTAAAAGAATAAAGCGAAGTACGTACCAATATGGATGCGAGATATCATGGCTGGTTCCTCTTCGTACTGCCAAATATGGTGAGAAACAGTATATGTATATAAATAAAAAACTTGATGCATATGTATATTTCAGAAACAATATAAAGGAAGAAATATCCAAGCAGAAATTCGGTTGAGGTGTTGTGTATATATATAAACCAACGTGTTATAATTGTTGGAAACCAAAAGAAAAGACGTTTCAAAGGTTGATGCATTTTCAATAAGATGAGGAAGACAAAAGCAATTTAGCAGAGTAATTTATAAACCAATTAAAAAGGCTGGAAAGCCCAAGCACCTGTTCAATGTAATCGGCTAATTCAAGCACCTGCTCATTGGAAAGCCATTTACCATGTTCATTGTGAATTAAAAAGTTCATGTTTAAAATAGCATAAATACATATATTTATACAAAATTATTTTAGAGTAGTTCTTAATTAAAGGGCAAAATGGTCATTCACTTTTAACTAAGGAGATTTTTGCTTTTATAATAATAGTTTTTTGGTATGCACTTTGCACCTGTATCCCTATTAATGAGTATAATATTTTTAAATTACATTAATTTTAAAAAAATGTGTTTACATCATAAAGTAAAATTTAAAAATAGTATGAAATTTGGAAATGATGGTTTGTTGACGGCCTCACAAGATGTACGTAGAAACTCTAAGTGCTCGCCACATTAGCTAAAGCACAACGAATTATGTGTTTTAGTCTTTCAAAAAGACAACTAAAATATAACAACCCATTAGCTAGATACTTAAAATTGCAGCTAGATCTGATCACAAACCACCGAGTAGGTCGATTGATCTGATCACAAACCACCGAGTAGGTCGACAATTAACAGGAAACAGAAAATTACACAAAAAGGCATGATTAAATATGGGGAGTACTATTTCTGATCAACACGAAATAAAAAATTAACACAAAGGCATGCTTAAATTTGAGGAGTATTATTTTGGCAGTTGCAAATTTCACGAGCTATGATGCGATCACACATGGTACGGAGAAAGACAACACTCCACAGTGGTAAATGTATGATTTTACGACTTGAACTTGTGACCTTTAGTATTATTGTGGTAAATTTACCCTAAATGAATTACCTGAATTCAACAATCGAGAAGATATAACACGCTTATGAAATGGCTAGAGAAATCATCTGAAAAACAAAAAAAAGTTGAGAAGGATCATAACATGTCAATGACAATAGAAATTTATGATGCACCCATTAAATATTGGGTCGACTGACTTGTCATGACACTACAGTACTAATTTTTCATCTTAAACAAATGAATCAAGTACAAAAAAAAAAATCACCGAATCAAAATAAGCAAGAGACTATAAACTTAGTTCTTTTGATTGTAGTTCTGCAAATATTGGGTAACAATAAAAACTTGGTCGTGATTCTTTAAGGCGAGGCAATGAGATATGCATGGTGCACGTCATTCTCGAGTGCTTCTTCTTCTTCTTCTTCTTCTTCTTCTTCTTCTTCTTCTTCTTCTTCTTCTTCTTCTTCTTCTTCTTCTTCTTCTTCTTCTTCATGATGTCAAATTAATGAATTTGAAATACTCGAGTTTGTGTACTTTTATTCTTAAAACTGAAAAAAGATACATGTATGGGAATCTCAAGAGGCTAATTCTGAAAATAATGCAAAGATTTCATATGTACCCTAATGATAAACTAAAGTCTAATTGTCTTCCCTAATTAAATTGAGAGTTCGTTAGTTTAGAATACTAAAAGTACCCCAAGCAAAAGAATACAGATGAATCTATACGTAATAGTTCTCCTGAAATTAGAAAAGCTAAATTTTGAAATATGAACAGTGAAAAGTTAATTTGTAGTTCTTAAAATAATAAACATTTAATGGAGTTTTTAAGATTTCATAATAAAGTTTTTAGTTAACATGTTTACATATTAGTGAAAATTCCAAAACGTAATTCATAATTTCAAGAACTAACCTTGTAGCTAACTTATTTTGTATATTAAAACTAAAGGCATTATTTAAATTTTGGAGGGTAAAATAGTCGTTCATTTTTTACTTTGGGAGATTTCCTCTTTTATATTAATATGATATATTCCCAGAGTTCTCACTGAAAGCACATGATGCACTCATGCAGAAAGTAACTTCCCATCCAATGAATAGCACTTCTATTAAGTTTTTGAAGTGAAAAGAATTATAGAGAAGACAATATTATATCCGTGCTCTACGGAATCCCTGGGACATAGAAACTTTCTAACTTCACTACACTACAAAATCTCCATCATTGAGACAAGAAGGCCAACTCAAAGGTACCAACCATCTAACTTTTATAAAGCAATAAAAATCATTCAAGAAGTTGGCGTATTCTGCATATTACACTAAGAATCTCATACTAGGAATAAGCAGAGGATATATATGCATATGAACATAGTACAAAGAAAAGAAGCAAAGCTGAAATTTTGGGAAAATGGATTGGTATTGGTGCTATCTTACACGGTTTTCCATCGTCATGAATCCCTAACATCATGTTCGCTCTAGAGCAATTTAAGTGTTATAGGGTTTAGAACTCTTTAGGAAATTCCTGTCTGCTGTGATGATTTTTTTATTATGTCGCCCGTTGAAAATACTGAGTTTGGATGAACCTGTAGGCTTAGTGCTACATCAACCACTGCTTCAAGGCTCCATATCATTGGCAGGAAGGTCAACTCTGAATTGCATATATTTTAGCGGTTAAACCATCTTCGCCACCCATTGAGCTAATAACTAGTGATCCAGAGTCCCACTTGTTGGTTGGAGGAGAAAATCCCAATCTATGAATCTATAATCTCTTGTGAAAAATTTCAAGTGCTATATGCCTAAGTACTGGTTTTGATATATTCTTTACATGTATTTTGAAACATTACAGTGAGCATACTTGGAAAAGATATTGTCCTTTTTAGCACATCTCTAGTCAACACTAAACATGGCCAAATCCATGGCCGGCTATTCTTGGAAATTTTAATGAATATGTTCCAATAAGATGAAATAATAGAAGTCTAGCAGTTCATTACTATTTTAAACTACAAAGAGATGTGGACAGACAATTTTAATATCCCATAGTTTTACAGAAAATACATGATCGATAGAGACAGGAACTCTGAGATAAAAATTATTTAATTTAGAATTGGAAGGAGTTATGGAAAATACAATATCATATTGCGTATTAACGAAATACCTAGGAACACGGAAAGGAACTCCCCAGGTAAGCTACCAAATCTCCATAATATTGACATGAAAAGTCAACTAAAAGGTATCAATCATGTATCCTTTGTAATGCAATAAAAAAATCATCTAAGCAATTGACATGTTCTGCGAATTGTTCTCATAATCTCAAATAAAGAATTAGCAGAGGACACTATATATAAAAAAAATACTATCAAGAAGCCGGATAGAGAAGCAAGAAACAAATCTGAAATTTTAGGAAAATGGGGTGGGACTGGTGCTATCTTACTTGGCCTTCCATCATCTTGGCACCTGTTCTCTTCCTTTTTTTGTCCCGGAAAAAGTCACGCTCCCACAGGCTTCCTCCAGGACCTCCTGGATGGCCAGTTTTTGGTAACTTGTTTGATCTTGGAGCTATGCCTCACCAAACAATAGCAGGTATGAAACAGAGATATGGTCCTGTTGTGTGGTTAAAGCTTGGATCCATTAAAGCCATGGCAATTTTGTCGGCCAAGGAGGCTGCTGAGTTCTTCAAGAACCATGATGCTTGCTTTGCAGATCGCAAAATCACTGATACCATGATGGTACATAACTACAATGGTGGTTCCATGGCTTTAGCTCCATATGGCACCTATTGGCGCGTACTAAGGCGGATATGCACTGTGGAAATGTTTACAAACAGAAGAATCAACGAAACAGTGGATATCAGGGGAAAATGTATCGATGCTATGCTGCAATGGATTGACAAGGAAGCAAACTCCATGAAAAAGGGAAGTGGGATTGAGGTTGCACGTTTCATCTTTCTTGCATCATTTAACATGATGGGGAACCTGATGTTGTCTCGTGATTTAGTTGATCCAGAGTCGAAAAAGGCCTCAGAATTCTTCACAGCCATGGCAGGACTAGTGGAATGGAGTGGCCATCCAAATATTTCAGATATATTTCCATGTCTTAGATGGCTTGACTTACAAGGTTTAAGGAAAAAGGCTGAGCGTGACATGGGAAAGGCAATTGAAGTTGCTTCCACATTTGTCAGGGAACGTATGGAAGAACATAAGAAAGGAGGAAAAGAGAAGAAAGATTTCTTGGAGGTGTTGCTTGAATTTGAGGGCACTGGAAAAGATGAACCAGCTAGGTTATCAGAACATCAGATTAACATATTCATACTGGTAAGTGCTTCAACTGTGTTTCACTCGAAACTAGGGGAAGAATAGTGTATTAACATGTGTTTTTCCTGACTGGTTTGAAGGGAAAAATATATAGATCTTCTGATGAATACAAGAGGGGGGGGGGGGGGGTGAATTGTTAAAACTTATTATTTTTAGTCGACTGATCAATTCGTAAGTTGACTGTAAGATGTAAACAGTAAATAATGCAGAAAGGAAAGTTGTAAACAAGGAACGACACAGAGTATTTATACTGGTTCAGAACCAATTGGTTCCTAATCCAGTCCCCTTGGGTCACAAGGGACTGATCTCTCTTGAAGCTCTTTAGTAAATAAAAATACAAGTATGGTTTATCGTTAACCACAAACGTCTTCTCACTGGTGGTTTTTAATCCTTCGCTCACCACTAACGACAGTGTCTGATTTATAGATAACCAGACCAAACTTCAGTGACACAACTATTACCTCACTACACAATCTCTCTTTCTTTTCTTGTAAAACACTAGTAGACTCTCAGGAATACAGTTTGTAAGTAAAAGACTCAAAGATTGTAGATGGTAATCAGAAGCGTAAGGAGATCTTCAGAAACTCTTGAATAAATAGTAACAAGGCAGGGAGACCGTTGCGGGAGATCAGGGCAGAATCTTGGATGAGATGTGATAGGAGAGATTGACGGGTTCCTGATGATAGAGAGATTTGACCCAAGAGATTTGATTCTCTTAGAGATATAAATATCTCCAGAGAATAAGGCAAGAGCAAAACCATCCCTACGGGAAGAGCGCTGTCAATCAAACTTTCCATAGCTGACTCCGAAGGAGAATCAATTTACGATCCACAGAATCAATTCTCAAGCAATAGGGTCCGAAACCTGCGAGAAGCACATAGACTGATTTAGGTATCACATTCTTTTTGTCATAATCAAAATGCATTCTAAATTAACTTAACAATCTCCCCCTTTTTGGTGATGACAAAAAGTGAGAGAGAGAATGTGCTAGTATACTTCCCTTTGTTTCTGAAGTCGACTGTTCGATGCTGATAGCTGACTCCCCCTGAATGTGATAGCTCCCCCTGAGTGTTAGCTCAGTTTTGATAGGCAACAGGTAGGGAGGTTAGTTGACTCCCCCTGAGTGAGTTACCCTTTAAACAGAAGACATAAAGCATAAAACGGATAATTCAATATTCACATAATTAAGCTAAAGTCTGTTCTCCCCCTTGGCATCAACCAAAAAGGAGCAAGCAAAAGAAGCACATCAGTGCTAGGTTATCCTGAATATTACAGACCCAAAGAGTTAAATTTAGCGAGGAGCAAGAAAATAAGTAAGAGTGTTCACAACATTGTTAGTCATACGATCCAGCTTAGTCTGAACATCAGTGGACATGGCAGTGATTCTGGCTTGAACGTCTGTGGAGACAGCATCAATATGTTCATGAACCTGTCTTAAGGCAGCAGCAGAGTCTGTAACAGCATTATCAAGTTTAAGAGAGAATCTGCCTACATCCAACTTAAGTTCAGCAATATCCTCAAAGGCCTTTTCACTTTTGTAGTGCAAGCTTAGCACCAGGTCATTTACATCAGCCAGAGCATCTTTAAACTTACCTGCAGGCTCAGTTTCAACTGGAGCAGAAGCCTTAGAGGGACCAGCAAAATCATCAACAGGCTTGGGGGATTTTGGTTCTTTACGAACCCAGGAGTCATTAAGATGAACATACCCCATTGAAGCAAAAGTACGGGAATTGTAACAGGCAGTTAAAGAGAAGGTTTTCCACTCAGAGACATTCACTTTATAAAAATGCAGGATACGAGTGATGGGTATGCCATATGGAAGGGATGCACATTCAGCAGTACTTTCAAGCATGTATTCAATAATCCAGGTAGCTAAATCAAATTTCTTCTTAGTGACCAGACAATAGACAATCAGGGTGTCACGTTGAGACAGAGAACTAAGAGATCCAGTCTGAGGAAGTAAGGTAGTGCCAACAATATGGGCAAGTACACGCATTTCAAAAGATAGGTCAAGGGGGCCTAGTTGCCCTTCAGGAACATCAGTCTTATCAGAGAGAAAGGTTTTGGCCTGGTCAAACGAGACCTCAAAATCAGCAGGCCAGGAGATTTTAAAAAAGTCAGAGTAACCAGAAGACTTACAGCCCAGAATGCGGCAAAGAATAGCTTTAGTAATGACAATGCGAGTGTTCAACACCATTGTTTCAAACCCACCAGAAGAACAGGGACGAAGATTAGCATTAAAGAGCCTTACCAGATCCTCAGGGATTTCAACAGGTTCGGTAGAGAAGAAACTTGACCAGTCTTGAGCAGCAAACCATGGAGTCAGGGAGCAATTGAGAGAATCCATGGTCTCCAAGTCCACAAGTCTACCATGAGCCAGAGGTTTGTCCTTAAGAGTGACAAGCTTTTCACAAGCAGAGGCATCCCAGAAATCTAGGGTTTCATCCAGGTCGGCAAGAGAGAATTCTTTCTTGGGCCTCTTAACACATTCATCATCAGGGGATTGCATGGGTCTTTTACCGGCTTTCTTAGAAGAAATAGGGTTTCGGTTTGGGCTTTGATAAGTGGATATGGTGTTTTCAGAGTGGTCTGATTCTACCGGAACCGGAGTGGTAGATGTGGTGGATGGTTTTGATTTAGTGCGCTGGCTTCGGCGTGCAGAGAATGATATTTTGCGAACCATTGTAATGGAAGTAGTTTGAGGAGAGGGAAGGAGATGGAGTGAATTTGTGGTAGTGGAGAGGTTAAAAGGAATGGGAAAGGGAACGGGGTGTCGTGTGAGTGGTAGATGAACTGAAGAGACGTGATGGCTGATGGAGAGGAAAGGACAGGATGCAGACTCTTGGGAACTGCTTTCCACGCCGCCTGACAGCTTTTCAACTAAAGGCAGTAATAATGACAAGTAAAAGAGCAAAAGGTAATAATTACATAGTAAAATAAGCATTAAAAATTAAGAAAGTCTGATAAGGAAAGTGCAAAAATACTTAAGGTAATAAACTGAGGGAAATTAAGAAGGATCAGGCAAAATTCCAAGTAAGTCACGTAGAGCACAAAATCGTTCTTCTAAAAGTGGTTTTGTGAAAATATCAGCTAATTGAAAATCAGTGCTAACAAAGGCAATATCAACACCACCATCCCGAACATGATCTCTAATAAAATGATAACGAACATCAATATGCTTAGTCCTAGGATGATCAACTGGATTGTAGGAAAGTTCAATTGCACTGGTATTATCACATAGCATGGGGATGGGTTTAAAAAATAAGTTATAATCAGAGAGCTGTTTGCCCATCCAAAGGAGTTGGGTGCAACAATGTCCTAGAGCAACATATTCAGATTCAGCTGTAGAAAGAGCAGTACAGTCCTGTTTCTTGCTGTGCCAAGAAACAAGAGATTTCCCAAGAAAGAAACTTGCACCACTGGTGCTTTTTCTGTCAACCCTGTCACCTGCATAGTCAGCATCTGAGAAACCAATAAGATCAAAGAAATGTGTTCGAGGATACCATAAGCCATAGTTAACTGTGCCAACAAGATAACAAAGGATTCTTTTAACTGCAGTAAGATGAGATACTTTGGGAGCTGACTGAAAGCGAGCACATTTACATACAGAAAGCATTATGTCTGGTCGACTGGCAGTTAAGTAGAGTAGAAATCCGATCATTCCTCGATAAAGTGAAGCATTGATACTTGTACCTTTTGAGTCACTTACCAGATGTGTAGCTGGGCTCATGGGAGTTTTAGCAGGATTTGCATCATTCATTCCAAACTTAACAATAAGTTCTTTGGTATATTTAGATTGACAAATAAAGATGCCATTTTCGTATTGTTTGATCTGGAGTCCGAGAAAGAATGTAAGTTCTCCCATCAAGCTCATTTCAAACTCCCCCTGCATAAGTACTTCAAATTCCTTGCATAATTTTCGATTAGTGCTACCAAAAATAATATCATCAACGTAAATTTGAATAATAAGAATGTCAGAGGAGGTTTTTTGTATAAAAAGGGTTTTATCACTTTTTCCTCTGAAAAATCCGTGTGATAGTAGAAATGAGCTTAGTCTTTCATACCAAGCACGAGGTGCTTGTTTAAGACCATAAAGGGCTTTGGAGAGCTTGAACACATGATGAGGGAATTTAGGATTTTCAAAACCTGGAGGTTGTTTGACAAAAACTTCTTCTTTAATAAACCCATTTAGGAAAGCACTTTTCACATCCATTTGAAAGAGTTTAAATTGTTTGAAAGAGGCGAAAGCTAGAAGCATGCGAATAGATTCAAGTCTAGCAACAGGAGCAAATGTCTCGTCGTAGTCGACTCCCTCTGTCTGAGAGTAGCCTTGAGCCACTAGACGAGCCTTGTTTCTTACCATACCTGGTTTCTCTCAAATTGATCAAGCTCTTCTTTCATGGCAAGAACCCAAGAATCATCTTGAAGAGCTTCATCTATCTTCTTTGGTTCTATCTGTGAGATGAAAGCCAGATTAGATTTAAGTGAGTTTCTCGTTTTCATACCTTCTCGTGGATCCCCAATGATATACTTCTGTGGATAGTCAGGATCACTTCTCCATTCATTTGGCACGACCACTTCCAGTTCTTTGAGCGGTGAAGTCGACTTAGTTTGTTCAGGAGTAGAGTCTGAATCCTCAGCCTCCTGGATTTGAGGATCAGGAGACTCAAGGGTTGTCACTGTAGTCTTTGAGAGACTGGATGGAGTTGGTCCAACTTCGTCGTCATCTGCGTCATTACCTTTCTCGACATGGATCAAGGAGTCATCAAATACAACATGCATGGATTCTTCAACTGTTAAGGTTCTCTTATTAAATACTCTATATGATCTGCTAGTGTTAGAGTATCCTAAGAAAATACCTTCATCACTACGAGGATCAAACTTACCAAGATTATCTTTACCATTGTTATGAATAAAGCATTTGCAACCAAAAGGATGAAAATAACTAATATTTGGTCTCTTGCCTTTCCAAAGTTCATAAGGAGTTTTATGAAGGATAGGTCGAATGAGACATCTATTTAAAATATGACATGCAGTACTTACAGCTTCAGCCCAAAAGTGATTTGGAAGAGAGTGTTCAATTAACATAGTTCTGGCCATGTCTTGAAGAGTGCGATTCTTCCTTTCTACAACACTATTTTGTTGAGGAGTTCGAGGAGAGGAGAAATTGTGAGTGAAACCATGAGAATTGCAGAATTCTTCAAAGACTTTGCTTTCGAATTCCCCTCCATGATCACTTCTGATAGTGGATATGTAGTAGCCTTTCTCTCTTTGAACTTTCTTGCAGAAAACTTCAAAACTTTTAAATGCATCATCTTTATGGGATAAAAACATAACCCAAGTAAAACGAGAGTAATCATCAACAATCACAAAAGCATATTTTTTTCCTCCAATACTAGCAGTTCTAGTTGGACCAAACAGGTCCATATGTAATAGTTCTAAGGGGTTAGAGGTAGAGACAATGTCTTTTCCTTTAAAAGAGGTTCTAGTTTGCTTACCAAGCTGACATGCATCGCAGATATGATCTTTTGAAAAGTTAAGCTTTGGTAGTCCAATTACTAATTCCTGTTTAGACAGTTTCTCAATTAAGGACATACTGGCATGACCTAATTTCCTATGCCATATCCAGGGATCATTGGTAATGGAAGCAAGACATAAGTGTTTACCTGTAGACGGCTTACCATTGTTGAGAACGTAGATATTGTTTTCTCTGGAACCGGAGAGAACTACCTTACCTTTGGTGTCATGAATAATGCATCTGCTAGATTCAAATTTTACCTTGTACCCTCCATCACAAAGTTGGCTGATACTAAGGAAGTTGTGTTTGAGTCCATCAACAAGAAATGCTTCCTTGATGTCACAGGTGGGACTTAAGGAAATAATCCCAATGCCAACGATCTTTCCTTTGGCATCTCCTCCAAATTTAACAGAGCCTCCATCGATCTTGGTTATGGATTTGAACAGTTGTTTATCTCCAGTCATGTGTCGGGAGCAACCACTATCAAGAAACCACTTTCTCATCTTTGTTGATCTGTTGTGGTGTCCCTGCAAAACAAAGTATTTAAGTATGCTTAGGTACCCAAGCTTACTTGGGTCCTTGGGGGTTAGTCTTAGAGGTGCTAGCTTCAGTTTTGACTTTTGGTCTCCAAATCCATTTTCCAGGATTTCTTTTCTGACACCTTCTAAATACATGACCAATCTCACCACAGTGCTAACATACGGGCATAGTTTTGATTTCTCTTGGAGACATAGAGGATCTAGCAGACTTATAGAAGCTATTTGATCCTACCGAGCTTTGACTGGTGGATTTCCTATAACTGTTAAGCTTAAGTTTGAGTTGATTCATCTCTTCTTTAAGAAATTCATTTTCTGTCTCGACTATTTCTAGTTTCATTTCCCATTCTTCCTTTTCTTTACTTAGTTTCTTTATTTTTCTAAGTGCCTTTTCTAGCTCATCTAGAACTTCATTAAGGTTTCTGGAATTTTCAATGCAGAGTTCGCAATGTACCTCACTTGAATCGTTTGATTGGATCCCACTGCTGGTAGAATTGTCTGAGGCCATGAAGCAAATGTTGGCTGCTTCGTCTTGCTCAGCATCGGCTGTATCTTCATCACTCCATGCTGCATAAGATCTATTCTTACCTTTTCTTTTGGCGTCGGGACAGTTTGTTGCAATGTGTCCTTGTTTGCCGCATTCAAAGCATCGACCTTCATTCCTGTAGTTGATTTGATCTTTCTTGAATGGAGCCTTTCCTTTCCTGAATTGGCGTCTGCGATTCACTAGACCATTCAGGTTCCTAGACATTATAGCAAGTTGTTCTTGAATATCGTCTTCTTCACCATCCTGATCATAGTCGACTTCTTCTACTGTAGTATTGAAGGCTACAGTTTTCTTTTTCTCTTCCAGCGCATTTCGTTTCAAGTGTGTTTTCTCAAAAGCAATCAGATCTCCTCTGAGTTCGTCATATGATATTTTGTTAAGATCTCCGCTTTCAATGTTAATAACTTTGGGTTGCCAGGCAGTGGGCAAGCTTCTCAGAATCTTCCTTATCTGCTCACCACTGGAGTAGATTTTTCCCAGAGCTTTGAGTTCCCCAATAATTTTGCTGAATCTAGCAAACATGTCTTCAGCAGATTCTCCATCTTTCATTTGAAATAGTTCATACTCATACACTAGAAGATTGATTCTGGTTTCCTTCACTTTACTGGTACCTTCATACGTAACCTCCAGCTTATCCCATATTTCTTTTGCAGTATCACAGCTGGAAATCTTCTCCCATTCCTCACCGCTTATAGCATTGTAGAGAATATTCACAGCTTTGTAATTCAATTGAATTACTTCCCTTTGCTCATCAGTGTAGTCATCCAAGTCAAGGGAATCTGAGGTTTTAGCCGTGTCATCTTCCGTTTTAGTAATGGCACCAGTTGGAATGGTACAAGGACCTTTCTTGATTACACGCCAGACCTTCAAGTCGACAGACTTGACATAGGTTTCCATGCGGATTTTCCAGTGGCTGTAATGTTTCCCATTGAAGCAGGGAGGCCGGGTGGCAGAAGTTCCCTCTTGCAATAGTGCACCATTGACAACGTGTGTAGACATGATCTTTACTCACTTGCTGTAAGGCAAAACAAACAAAATGTGAGACCAAGCTCTGATACCAATTGATGAATACAAGAGGGGGGGGTGAATTGTTAAAACTTATTATTTTTAGTCGACTGATCAATTCGTAAGTTGAATGTAAGATGTAAACAGTAAATAATGCAGAAAGGAAAGTTGTAAACAAGGAACGACACAGAGTATTTATACTGGTTCAGAACCAATTGGTTCCTAATCCAGTCCCCTTGGGTCACAAGGGAGTGATCTCTCTTGAAGCTCTTTAGTAAACAAAAATACAAGTATGGTTTATCGTTAACCACAAACGTCTTCTCACTGGTGGTTTTTAATCCTTCGCTCACCACTAACGACAGTGTCTGATTTATAGATAACCAGACCAAACTTCAGTGACACAACTATTACCTCACTACACAATCTCTCTTTCTTTTCTTGTAAAACACTAGTAGACTCTCAGGAATACAGTTTGTAAGTAAAAGACTCAAAGATTGTAGATGGTAATCAGAAGCGTAAGGAGATCTTCAGAAACTCTTGAATAAATAGTAACAAGGCAGGGAGACCGTTGCGGGAGATCAGGGCAGAATCTTGGATGAGATGTGATAGGAGAGATTGACGGGTTCCTGATGATAGAGAGATTTGACCCAAGAGATTTGATTCTCTTAGAGATATAAATATCTCCAGAGAATAAGGCAAGAGCAAAACCATCCCTACGGGAAGAGCGCTGTCAATCAAACTTTCCATAGCTGACTCCGAAGGAGAATCAATTTACGATCCACAGAATCAATTCTCAAGCAATAGGGTCCGAAACCTGCGAGAAGCACATAGACTGATTTAGGTATCACATTCTTTTTGTCATAATCAAAATGCATTCTAAATTAACTTAACATCTTCTTGTTTGGCTTAAGCATTAGCCATTTCTTCCTTCATTAGGGAAATGGAGACACCACACCGACTACAATCTCAAAGTGATGAACAAGGTCATAGAATATTAATAAGTAATAGATGCGTTGTTTCATTTATAAGCTGCCTCTCTCCTTCTATTGCTTGCTCTGCGATATTTAATTTTTTTTTTTTCGAATGAAACTCTCACTGACATGATAATTTTCAGGAAATGTTTCTAGGTGGTTCAGAGACAACTAGTAGCAGTGTCGAATGGGCACTAACTGAGCTCCTGCGCCATCCTGAAGCAATGACCAGAGTGAAAGTAGAGATTATCGAGGTAGTAGGACCAAACAGGAAGTTTGAGGAGAGTGACATTGATAACTTACATTATATGCAAGCTGTTGTCAAGGAAACGCTGCGTTTGCATCCACCACTTCCTTTATTAATTCCAAGAAGAGCAATTCAAGACACCAGTTTCATGGGATATGATATACCAGAAGACACTCAAGTTCTTGTAGATGTGTGGGCAATTGGAAGAGACCCTGAATGCTGGGAAGACCCTTTGGCATTCAAGCCAGAGAGGTTCCTCAATTCAAAAACTGATTACAAGGGGCAAAACTTTGAGTTCATACCATTTGGTGCTGGCAGAAGAATGTGTGCAGGCCTTCCCTTAGGTAATCGTATGTTGCACCTTATTTTGGGCTCATTGCTTCATGCATTTAACTGGGAGCTTCCTGATAACGTCACTCCTAAATCCATGGACATGAAAGAGAGGATGGGGGCGACAGTGAGAAAGCTCCAACCTTTGAAAGCTGTACCAATAAAAATGAACATATAGCCTCAGAAATGGTAGTAAGGTTGAGATGAAACAAACCAAAACACACCCAAGACAGTAATTTGTTTCTGTTTCATGTATTTGAGAATTCGATGTACAAATCCGAAGTCTTCTTTGGGTCCATCAATAAGAGTATACCATGTACTCTTACCTGCTGGTGGCAACATTACTACCTAGAATTTTCGAGAAAACTTAGACATCTCTTTACTTTGTACAAACAAATTGCACTTGCTTTCTTTAAGCAAACAACTGACTGCTGCTAAACCTAGATTCTATAAGCGAAAGCATGGTCAGACCATAGAACATCAACAACAGCATCAAAAACTTGTTAGACTCTCTAATGCAGGCACAAGTATACTTGGTGCTACAAATAATATAGAGAGTAACAGAGTATCCTTACGGCAAGGATTTATAATTAGTTAACTTAAAGTAACAATTAAGGCAAACCTAATTATCAAGCAAAGATTAAATTGATTTTTAAAAGAAAACTATTAATCATTATTCTAATTAGTCATTATTAAAAGAATAAACTGCTAGAATAGTCTCAACATTTACTCAATGTGTATGATAGTCTGCTGATGCGACATAATTACTCGCTTGTGTTCAAAATTGTCAGCATGGTGTTTATTAATGTGACTCATTGTTAGTTCGATAGATGTTGATGGAAGTTTCCGAAATTCGTCTATTAAACACGCGCCGTGTTTTCAATTTTGAAGTGAAAAGACGGTGGTGTTTATTCTGTGTTTTCGACCCATTGAGCTAATAGCTTGTGATACAGAGTACCTTTTGTTGATTTGAGGAGGCAATGTCAGTCAATGAATTCATAGTTTCTACTGAAAAACCTCAAATGACACATGCTTCACTGGCTTTGACAGACTTTACATGTCATTTGAAAAATTACCATTAGCATACATGGAAAAAAGAGAGTTATAATAAATCCATTTTAGCAGATCTAGTCAACATGGCCAAATCTCAGACCCAGTGTTCCAATAAGATATAAGAATGATTCAAGACTAACACTTGTTTTCTATTTTGAATTGCAAAGGGATCTGGAGAACACAATTTTATATACCATAGTTTACTGAAAAGACCTGATCGATGACTTCCTAACAAAATAAGGACAGCAATTCTTTATTATTGAATTGTAAAGACTTTAGAGAAGACAATATTAAATCTTGTGTTAACGGGATTCCTGCAACCCAGTAAGGAACTTAACTGCTACGCTACCAAATCTCCATATTATTGACATGAAGGTCAACCAAAAGGTACCAATCATGTCACCTTTGTAACGCAATCAAAAACCATCAAAGCAATTGACATATTAAGCAAATTGAGAATTCTCACTATCTCAAACAAGGAGTCAGGAGGACACAATATACATATAAAATACTACTAAGTGCAGTATACAGAAGCAAGAAGCAAATTTGAAAATTTTGGAAAATGGGATGGGATTGGTGCTATCTTACTTGGTCTTCCATCATCTTGGTACCAGTTCTTTTCCTTGTTTTGTCCCGGAAAATGTCATGCTCTCGCAGGCTTCCTCCAGGACCTCCAGGATGGCCAATTTTTGGTAACTTGTTTGATCTTGGAGCTATGCCTCACCAAACAATAGCAGGTATGAAGCAGAGATATGGTCCTGTTGTATGGTTAAAGCTTGGATCCATCAAATTCATGGCAATTTTGTCGGCCAAGGTAGCTGCTGAGTTCTTCAAGAACCATGATGTTTGCTTTGCAGATCGCAAAATCGTTGATACCATGATGGTACATAACTACAAAGACAGTTCCTTGGCTTTAGCTCCATATGGCACCTATTGGCGTGTGCTAAGGAGGATATGCACAGTGGAAATGTTCATAAACAAAAGAATTAGTGAAACTGTGGATATCAGGGGAAAATGTGTCGATTCTATGCTTCAATGGATTGACAAGGAATCAAATTTCGTGAACAAGGGAAGTGGGATTGAGGTAGCACGTTTCCTCTTTCTTGCATCATTTAACATGATGGGTAACCTGATGTTGTCTCGTGATCTAGTTGATCCAGAGTCGAAAAAGGCCTCAGAGTTCTTCACGGCCATGGCAGGACTAATGCAATGGAGTGGCCATCCAAATATTTCAGATATATTTCTATGTCTTAGATGGCTTGACTTACAAGGTTTAAGGAAAAAGGCAGAGCGTGACATGGGAAAGGCAATTGAAGTTGCTTCCACATTTGTCAGGGAACGTATGAAAGAGCAAAAGGAAGGAGGAGAAGAGAAGAAAGATTTCCTGGAGGTGTTGCTTGAATTTGAGGGCATTGGAAAAGATGAACTAGCGAAGTTATCAGAACATCAGATTAACATATTCATACTGGTAAGTGGTTGAACACAAAACAACTTTGGGAATTGGTGCTAGTGGGATATACAGTTAGGTGTAAGCTATGTTTTACTGGATATCAAGGCGAAGAAATTTAGTGGATTAAACATGCGTTTCATTTGATTGGTCTGAAGGAAAAGAATGTTAAGTTAATTTAGAATGCATTTTTGATTATGACAAAAAGAATATGATACCTAAATCAGTCTATGTGCTTCTCGCAGGTTTCGGACCCTGTTGCTTGAGAATTGATTCTGTGGATCGTAAATTGATTCTCTTTTGAAGTCAGCTATGGAAAGTTAGATTGTCAGCCGCTCTTCCCGTAGGGTTGGTTTTTGCTCTTGCCTTATTCTCTGGAGATATTTATATCTCTAAGAGAATCAAATCTCTTGGGTCAAATCTCTCCATCATCAGGATCCCGTCAATCTCTCCAATCACATCGCATCCAAGATTCTGCCTTGTTCTTCCTCAACGGTCTCCCTGCCTTGCTACTATTTATTCAAGTGTTTCTGAAGATCTCCTTACGCTGCTAATCTACTGTCTACTTTTCTCCATACTTTTACTTTGCAAAAATACTGTAACAAGCTAGTGATCAGTGTTAGAAAAGAAAAGAAGGAGAGGTTCTTGTAGAGGTAATAGTAGTGTCAAACAGAAGTTGGTTTGGTGAGCTATAAACCAAACAATACGTTGGTGGTTATCGAGTGGTAAAAATCATCCGTGAGAAGACGTTCGTGGTTAACGATAAACCATACTTGTATTTTTGTTTACTAAAGAGCTTGAAGAGAGATCACTCCCTTGTGACCCAAGGGGACTGGATTAGGAACCAATTGGTTCTGAACCAGTATAAATACTCTGTGTCGTTCCTTGTTTACAGCTTTCCTTTCTGCATTATTTATTGTTTATTTCTTACAGTCAACTTACGTATTGATCAGTCGACTAAAATTAGTAGTTTTAACAATTCACCCCCCCTCTTGTATTCATCAATTGGTATCAGAGCTTGGACTCACACTTTTGTTTTTGCCTTACAGCAAGTGAGAAAAGATCATGTCTTCACACGTTGTGAACGGAGCTCTTCTACAAGAGGGAACTTCTACCACCCGACCTCCTTACTTTAATGGTAAGCACTACAGTCATTGGAAGATTCGTATGGAAACATACATCAAATCGGTTGACTTCAAGGTCTGGCGTGTCATCAAGAAAGGTCCTTTTGATATTCCCGCTATCAAAACTGAAAAGAAAGAAGGAGATCTTCAAAATGCTCCCAGTGATGTGGATATGGACGACTATACTGATAAACAACGGGAGATCATCCAACTTAACTACAAGGCTGTAAATATTCTCTACAATGCCATCAGTGGAGAAGAGTATGAAAAAATATCCAGCTGTGAAATAGCAAAAAAAATATGGGATAAGTTGGAGGTTACGTATGAAGGTACCAGTAAAGTAAAGGAAACCAGAATCAATCTTCTAGTATATGAATACGAACTATTTCAAATGAAAGATGGAGAATCTGCTGAAGATATGTTTGCGAGATTTAGCAAAATTATTGGGGAACTCAAAGCTCTTGGAAAGATCTACTCGAGTGGTGAGCAGATAAGGAAAATTCTGAGAAGTCTGCCAACTACTTGGCAACCCAAAGTTATAAACATTGAAAGTGGAGATCTCAACAAAATTTCATATGACGAACTCAGAGGAGATCTGATTGCTTTTGAGAAAACACACTTGAAACGGAATGTAGCGGAAGAGAAAAAGAAAATTGTAGCCTTCAATACTACAGTGGAGGAAGTCGACTATGATCAAGATGTTGAAGAAGATGATATCCAAGAACAGCTTGCTATGATGTCTAGGAACTTGAATGGTCTAGTTAATCGCAGACGTCAATTCAAAAAAGGGAAGGCTCCATTCAAGAAAGATCAAACCAATTACAGGAATGAAGGACGATGCTTTGAATGTGGCAAACAAGGACACATTGCAACTAACTGTCCCGACGCCAAAAGAAAAGGTAAGAATAGATCTTATGCAGCATGGAGTGATGAAGATACAGCCGACGCTGAGCAAGAAGAAGCAGCCAACATTTGCTTCATGGCCTCAGACAATTCTACCAGCAGTGGGATTCAATCAAATGACTCAAGTGAGGTACATTGTGAACTCTGTATTGAAAATTCTAGAAACCTTGATGAAGTTCTAGATGAACTAGAAAAGGCACTTAGGAAAATAAAGAAACTAAGTACAGAAAAAGAAGAATGGGAAATGAAATTAGAAATAGTCGAGACAGAAAATGAATTTCTGAAAGAAGAAATGAATCAGCTCAAACTTAAGCTTAACAGTTATAGGAAATCCACAAGTCAAAGCTTGGTAGGATCAAATAGCCTTTATAGGTCTGCTAGATCCTCTATGTCTACAAAAGAAATTAAAACTATGCCTGTCTGTTATCACTGTGGCGAACTTGGTCATGTATTTAGAAGATGTCAGAAAAGAAATCCCGGAAGATGGATTTGGAGACCAAAAGTCAAAACTGAAGCTGGCACTTCTAAGACTAACCCCCAAGGACCCAAGCAAGCTTGGGTATCTAAGCATACTTAAAAACTTTGTTTTGCAGGGACACCACAACAGATCAACAAAGATGGGAAAATGGTTTCTTGATAGTGGTTGCTCCCGACACATGACTGGAGATAAACAACTGTTCAAATCCATAACCAAAATTGATGGAGGCTCTGTTAAATTTGGAGGAGACGCTAAAGGAAAGATTGTCGGCATTGGAATTATCTCTTTAAGTCCCACCTGTGACATCAAAGAAGCAATTCTTGTTGATGGACTCAAACACAACCTTCTTAGTATAAGTCAACTTTGTGATGGAGGGTACAAGGTAAAATTCGAATCCAGCAGATGCATTATCCATGACACAAAAGGTAAGGTCGTTCTATCCGGATCCAGGGAGAACAATATCTATGTTCTAAACAATGGTAAGACCTCTACAGGTAAACATTTATGTCTTGCATCTATTACTAACGATCCCTGGACATGGCATAGAAAATTAGGCCATGCTAGTATGTCTTTAATTGAAAAACTGTCCAAACAGGAGCTAGTAATCGGAATACCTAAGCTTAACTTCTCAAAAGATCATATATGCGATGCATGTCAACTAGGTAAGCAAACTAGAAATTCTTTTAAAGGAAAGGACATTGTTTCTACCTCCAATCCCCTAGAACTACTGCATATGGACCTATTTGGCCCAACTAGAACTGCTAGTATCGAAGGAAAAAGATTTGCATTTGTTATTGTCGATGATTATTCTCGGTTCACCTGGGTTATATTTTTATCTCATAAAGATGATGCTTTTAAAAGTTTTGAAGTTTTCTGCAAGAAAGTTCAAAGAGAGAAAGGTTACTACATCACCACCATCAGAAGTGATCATGGAGGGGAATTCGAAAGCAAAATCTTTGAAGAATTCTGCAACTCTCAGGGATTCACTCACAATTTCTCCTCTCCTCGAACTCCTCAACAAAATGGTGTTGTTGAAAGGAAGAATCGTACTCTTCAAGATATGGCCAGAACTATGTTAGTTGAACACTCTCTTCCAAATCATTTTTGGGCTGAAGCTGTAAGTACTGCATGTCATATTTAAAATAGATGTCTCATTCGTCCTATCCTTCATAAAACTCCTTACGAACATTGGAAAGGCAAGAGACCAAATATCAGTTATTTTCATCCCTTTGGTTGCAAATGCTTTATTCATAACAATGGTCAAGATAATCTTGGTAAATTTGATCCACGTAGTGATGAAGGTATTTTCTTAGGATACTCTAACACTAGCAGATCATATAGAGTATTTAATAAGAGAACCTTAACAGTTGAAGAATCTATGCATGTTGTATTTGATGATTCCTTGATCCATGTCGAGAAAGGTAATAATGCAGATGACGACGAAGTCGGACCAACTCCATCTAGTACCTCAGAAACTACAGTGACAACCCTTGAATCTTTCAATCCTCAAATCCAGGAGGCTGAGGATTCAGAATCTACTCCAGAACAGACTAAGTCGACTTCACAGCTCAAAGAACTGGAAGTGGTCGTACCAAATGAATGGAGGAGTGATCCCGACTATCCACAGAAATATATCATTGGTGATCCACGAGAAGGTATGAAAATGAGAAACTCACTTAAATCTAATCTGGCTTTCATCTCACAGATAGAACCAAAGAAGATAGATGAAGCTCTTCAAGATGAATCTTGGGTTCTTGCAATGAAAGAAGAGCTCGATCAATTTGAGAGAAATCAGGTATGGGAGCTCGTTCCTAGACCCAGAGGCAAATCTGTCATTGGTACCAAATGGGTGTTCAGAAACAAACTCAATGAAGAAGGTAAAGTGGTAAGAAACAAGGCTCGTCTAGTTGCTCAAGGCTACTCTCAGACTGAGGGAGTCGACTACGACGAGACATTTGCTCCTGTTGCTAGACTTGAATCTATTCGCATGCTTCTAGCTTTCGCCTCTTTCAAACAATTTAAACTCTTCAAAATGGATGTGAAAAGTGCCTTCCTAAATGGGTTTATTAAAGAAGAAGTATTGTCAAACAACCTCCAGGTTTTGAAAATCCTAATTTCCCTCATCATGTGTTCAAGCTTTCCAAAGCCCTTTATGGTCTAAAACAAGCACCTCGTGCTTGGTATGAAAGATTAAGCTCTTTTCTATTATCACACGGATTTTCTAGAGGAAAAAAGTGATAAAACCCTTTTTATACAGAAAACCTCCTCTGATATTCTTATTATTCAAATTTACGTTGATGATATCATTTTTGGTAGCACTAATCCAGATCTATGCAAGAAATTTCAAGTGCTTATGCAGGGGGAGTTTGAAATGAGCCTAATGGGAGAACTCACGTTCTTTCTCGGACTCCAGATCAAGCAATATGAAAATGGTATCTTTATTTGTCAATCTAAATATACCAAAGAACTTATTGTTAAGTTTGAAATGAATGATGCAAATCCTGCTAAAACTCCCATGAGCCCAGCTACACATCTGGTAAGTGACTCAAAAGGTACAAGTATCAATGCTTCACTTTATCGAGGTATGATTGGATCATTACCCTACTTGACTGCCAGTCAACCAGACATAATGCTTTCTGTATGTAAATGTGCTCCGCTTTCAGTCAGCTCCCAAAGTATCTCATCTTACTGCAGTTAAAAGAATCCTTCGCTATCTTGTTGGCATAGTTAACTATGGCTTATGGTATCCTCGAACAAATTTCTTTGATCTTATTGGTTTTTCAGACGCTGACTATGCAGGTGACAGGGTTGATAGAAAAAGCACCAGTGGTGCAAGTTTTTTCCTTGGTAAATCTCTTGTTTCTTGGCACAGCAAGAAACAAGACTGTACGGCTCTTTCTACAGCTGAATCTGAATATGTTGCTCTAGGACATTGTTGCACTCAACTTCTGTGGATGGGCAAACAGCTCTCTGATTATAACTTATTTTTTTAAACCTATTCCCATGCTATGTGACAATACTAGTGCAATTGAACTTTCCTACAATCCAGTTGATCATCCTAGAACTAAGCATATTGATGTTCGTTATCATTTTATTAGGGATCATGTTCAGGATGGTGATGTTGATATTGCCTTTGTTAGCACCGATTTTCAATTAGCTGATATTTTCACTAAACCTCTTTTAGAAGAACGATTTTGTGCTCTACGTGACTTTCTTGGAATTTTGCCTGATCCTTCTTAATTTCCCTCAGTTTATTACCTTAAGCACATCTGTATTTTACTATGTAATTATTTCTTATTTTCTTACTGGACTCTCTTAATTTTTTAATGCTTATTTTACTATGTAATTATTGCCTTTTACTCTCTCACTTGTCATTATTACTGCCTTTAGTTGAAAAGCTGTCAGGCGGCATGGGAAATGGTTTCCAATGGTCTGCTTCCTGTCCTTTCCCATCCATCAGCCATCACGTCCCTTCAGTTCTTCCACCTCTCACACGAAACCCTTTCCCTTCCCCTTCTTCTTTAACTACTCCACTCCCCCAAAATTCTCTTCATCTCTTTCCCTCTCCTCCAACTATCTCCATTAAAATGGTTCGCAAAACATTATTCTCCGCACGCCGAAGCCAGCGCACTAAATCAAAACCACCCACCACTCCGGTTCCAGTGGAATCCGACCACTCTGAAAACACCATGTCCACTTATCAAAGCCCACACCGAAACCCTAATTCTTCTAAGAAAGCCGGTAAAAGACCCATGCAATCCCCTGATGATGAATGTGTTAAGAGGCCTAAGAAAGAATTTTCTCTTGCTGACTTGGATGAAACCCTAGATTTCTGGGATGTTTCTGCGTGTGAAAAGCTTGTCGCTCTTAAGGACAAACCCCTGGCTCATGGTAGACTTGTGGACCTGGAAGCCATGGATTCTCTCAATTGCTCTCTGACTCCATGGTTTGCTGCTCAGGACTGGTCAAGCTTCTTCTCTACAGAACCTGTTGACATCCCTGAGGATCTGGTAAGGCTATTCTATGCTAATCTCCGTCCCTGTTCTTCTGGTGGGTTTGAAACAATGGTGTTGAACACTCGCATTGTCATTACTAAAGCTATTCTCTGCCGCATTCTGGGCTGTAAGTCTTCTGGTTATTCTGATTTTTTTAAAATCTCCTGGCCTGCTGATTTTGAGGTCTCGTTTGACCAGGCCAAGACCTTTCTTTCTGATAAGATTGATGTTCCTGAAGGGCAACTAGGCCCCTTAGACCTTTCTTTTGAATTGCGTGTACTTGCTCATATTGATGGCACTACCTTGCTTCCTCGGACTGGGTCTCTTAGTTCTTTGTCTCAACGTGACACCCTGATTGTCTATTGTCTGGTCACTAAGAAGAAATTTGATTTAGCTACATGGATTATTGAATACATGCTTGAAAGTACTGTTGAATGTGCATCTCTTCCATATGGCATCCTCATCACTCGAATATTGCATTTTTATAAAGTGAATGTCTCTGAGTGGAAAACCTTCTCTTTAACTGCTTGTTACAATTCCCGCACATTTGCTTCAATGGGGTATGTTCATCTTAATGACTCCTGGGTTCGTAAAGAACCAAAATCCCACCAAGCCTGCTGATGATCTTGCTGGTCCCTCTAAGGTTTCTGCTCCAGTTGACACTGAGCCTGCAGGTAAGCTCAAAGATGCTCTGGCTGATGTCAATGACCTGGTACTGAGTCTGCACTACAAAAGTGAAAAGGCCTTTGAGGATATTGCTGAACTTAAGTTGGATGTAGGTAGATTCTCTCTTAAACTTGATAGTGCTGTTACAGACTCCGCTGCTGCCTTAAGGCAGGTTCATGCTCGTATAGATGCTGTCTCTACAGACGTTCAAGCCAGAATCACTGCCATGTCCACTGATGTTCAGACTAAGCTGGACCGTATGACTGACAATGTTGTGAACACTCTCACTTATTTCTTGCCCCTCGCTGAATTTAACTCTTTGGGTCTGTAATATTCAGGATAACTTCGCACTGCTGTGCTTCTTTTGCTTGCTCCTTTTTGGTTGATGCCAAGGGGGAAAACAGACTTTAGTTTAGATATGTGAATATTGAGTCCTCCTTTCTATGCTTTATGTCTTTTGTTTAAAGGGTAACTCACTCAGGGGGAGTCAGCTAACCTCCCTACCTGTTGCCTATCAAAATTGAGCTAACACTCAGGGGGAGTTATCACACTCAGGGGGAGTCAGCTATCAGCGTCGAACAGTCGACTTCAGAAACAAAGGGAAGTATCCCAGCACACTCTCTCTCACTTTTTGTCATCACCAAAAAGGGGGAGATTGTTAAGTTAATTTAGAATGCATTTTTGATTATGACAAAAAGAATATGATACCTAAATCAGTCTATGTGCTTCTCGCAGGTTTCGGACCCTGTTTCTTGAGAATTGATTCTGTGGATCGTAAATTGATTCTCTTTTGAAGTCAGCTATGGAAAGTTTGATTGTCAGCCGCTCTTCCCGTAGGGTTGGTTTTTGCTCTTGCCTTATTCTCTGGAGATATTTATATCTCTAAGAGAATCAAATCTCTTGGGTCAAATCTCTCCATCATCAGGATCCCGTCAATCTCTCCAATCACATCGCATCCAAGATTCTGCCTTGTTCTTCCTCAACGGTCTCCCTGCCTTGCTACTATTTATTCAAGTGTTTCTAAAGATCTCCTTACGCTGCTAATCTACTGTCTACTTTTCTCCATACTTTTACTTTGCAAAAATACTGTAACAAGCTAGTGATCAGTGTTAGAAAAGAAAAGAAGGAGAGGTTCTTGTAGAGGTAATAGTAGTGTCAAACAGAAGTTGGTTTGGTGAGCTATAAACCAAACAATACGTTGGTGGTTATCGAGTGGTAAAAACCATCCGTGAGAAGACGTTCGTGGTTAACGATAAACCATACTTGTATTTTTGTTTACTAAAGAGCTTGAAGAGAGATCACTCCCTTGTGACCCAAGGGGACTGGATTAGGAACCAATTGGTTCTGAACCAGTATAAATACTCTGTGTCGTTCCTTGTTTACAGCTTTCCTTTCTGCATTATTTATTGTTTATTTCTTACAGTCAACTTACGTATTGATCAGTCGACTAAAATTAGTAGTTTTAACAATTCACCCCCCCTCTTGTATTCATCAAAGAAGATATAGATCTTCATCTTTTGGCTTAAGCTTTGTCATTTCTCATTCTTTTCAAATCTTGATTAGGAAAGGAAAGTGGAGATATCACACCAACTACAATCTCCAAGTGATGAATAAAGTCAGAGAATTTTAACAAGTATTCAATGGCTTGTGTTGCTCCCAACGCACACGCAAGTATACGTGGTCGACAAGTAATAAAGTGATAAGTAGAGTATCGTTCCCGCGAGGACTATTCAGACTGAATCCTAGCAAACAATTTCTTAAAAACTATTCAGGGATCTTTTTCCAATGGTTGAGATTTTTACTAACTAAATGCAATAATTAAAACAAGTAACTGAAATCGAGTACTCGAGAGCAAACTATAGTTGTTATCAATAAAGAATAAACGGTCCAGGGTCAGAGTTACGAACAATCCAGTTGAGTTTTCCAGTTGATTCTACTTCTTGATTTCCGAGATTGCTAACTACAGGTTAAATGTACCCGTGAAAACCTTTCGATTCTTCACGGTCTATGCAGGCTACTCCAATCCCTATATGTCTATAGGTTGAATCACGTGCACGCATTAACGAATTCTGTAATTAGTTAAGCTAGGCGAGCAAGTATATGTCTATCCTACTCACAAATTGGTTCCCCGATGCCCGGGTTCACAATCTAGCTCTACTCTTTCTTATTGCGTTCATAAATTCCCTCTTTCGAGTTCAATCTAAAAACCATAGATAGTGTTCAATTATCAGGCCTCAATAATCAAACAATTATGATCAAGAAGGAATAAACAATCTATAATAGTAAATCAATATATAGAAATCAACTTTCAAACATCAACCTTCATGTATTTACTCTAACCCTAGAACGAACAAACTATAGAATTAAGGAGAAGAATAAGAGAAAAAGAGAAAGAACTTGTTTAGAAGACATCTAGGGCTCCTCCCCTCTCCTCCAAAACTTGCTCCAAAGTCTGAACTCCCATCAAAAACTAAGTTAAAGTGTATTTATAGGGTTTACAAACACCTAGTAATAAGTTAGACCCAAGCCTAGACGAAATAGGAAGTAAAAATCCGCACAAGGGCGCTATAACGGGCGCCCCGCGCCTCGTAACGCGCTACAACAACCAGAAGACGCCAAACTTTGGGCGCTATAGCCACGCGCCGCGTGGGAAATTGCGCTGGGCACTGGGCGCTATAGCTGGCGCGCCACGTGCCCCAAAGCGCCCAACAATTTTTGCTTGTTCCTTGGTCCGAAATCTCGCTCGTGTCGTGCCCTCGTATGCTCAATCAATCCTCAATCAACTTCCAATCAATTCTTGCTCAATCAAGCTCCTAAAAGCTCCAAATGCACTGCATAACAACCTACACACGCACGACATAAAATTAGTACAAAACCACATTCATAAACTAGAAAATAGGCGAATAAAATACTCAAACGTGAGGAAATATTAAGAAAATATAGGCATAAAATGCCAAACATCACCACCCCACACTTGAACCTTTGCTCGCCCTCGAGCAATCACAAATAACTTCCCAACCTAGGTAGAACAGGTCTGCCTATGACTATGGTTGATACCGATCATTGAACAAATGCACACATGACTACTATGGGTCCAACAAACATGCCAATAATTTACCAAACCAAAAATATGAGAACAACCACCCCAAAATAGCTCAAATGCACCAAACTCAACTCATTGTAACCATGCTCCCACAAAATCACACCTATCTACTCAACCAACAAGCCACGACTTCACCTATTTCATGCAAACTATGTGCCCTCACCTAAATGAAGCAAAGAGTGTCCCCCAAATATCACACACAACAATGAATATCATGAGTAGAACGGGGATAATAACAAACGAATTCACTCACTCTCATGAAAGTCTCACATGTCACACACAATGTACCATAGGCTTGCCCGTAGTGTAGGACTCCACTAATGTAAGCTCACTCCAATCGGGATTAACTAGGACTTTAAAAAGGTTGTAATGTAGGCTAAGGGGCTGGTAGGTTACATATGGATAATAGTGACTACCTCCCTAAGCACTTTAATATATCACAATTAATTTAAGCACAAATCTCATCAAAGCCACCCAATCAACAACTTTCACACACACCTTCTTAACAAGTAGCAATTTTTCTTTTAAGCACACACTAGCAAGGAATGGATATTCTTTTCTCTTTTTATTTCTTTTTCCACAATTTTTTTCTTTTCTTTTCAACTTTGCTCCTTTTTTTTCAATTTCATTATTTTCCAACCTTGCCAATGCTCATAAGCAACTACTACACAATTTGAACAAGTATTCCCCTTCATTAGTTCCACTCAAAAACCTCCCAAAATTCAACCACAACTCCGCAACAATATCACAATATCAACTAAAGTGCTTAAGGAGTAAAGGGCCAAAAGAGAACAATTTAGAACAAGTGGGTAGGCTCGGGGTGTGGGTGCCAACAAAAAGGTCAAAGAAATCACAACAATTTTTTTCCAAGGAGTATATGTAAGGGTAGGCAAATCAAAAGAAGGTCTGTATCATTTTCCGACTAGAGCAAACCTAGAATTTCGCTTTGCACACACACGGGGCAAGTTCTAGACATTAATATGCAAGCATGGAGCAAACAAGAATATGCCTCACACACACATTGCACATGATCCACACAAAAAGGTTCCATCAACAACTCTCAATCAGGCATCTAGACTGCAACTCGTGGAAAATTAAGCACTAATGCACAAAGGTTCACAATAAAGTCAAGCAAGTGGACTCAAGCATCTCAAGGGGGGCGTTCCATTTTTTTCTAGGCATGCATCACAATTTAAAACCCAAGGACACCACAAATAGCACATGCAATCAATTCAAGTCCACCGGTATCAAACAAATCAAAGGCACATAGCATTCTACCTATTTCTTTTCGTCTAGGGCCATCTATACTAACTACTCTAATCCTAAAAAGAATAAAAACTACCCGGTTCAAAGGCCTCCCCGTGGAAAAGAACCGAGGCCATAAGAAAAACCACGGGGTGGATGACATGTACCACTAACAAAGACTAAAAAGAAAATCTTTTTGAAATTTTTCATTGGTTTTCTAATTTTTTTCATTTTTTCATATATTAAAGCAAGAAACAAATAAAAATAAAATCAAGTGACAAAGAAAAATCCTAACGGTACATGCATCTCTAACCTCAAAATAAAGGGGAGCTCCCCTACCCCACACTTAAATCAAGCAATGTCCTCAGTGCTAAAAATAAAAATGCAAGGGTAAAGAAAACTTCCCTGAAGGCTAATAGGCTTAGCTGTTGGCGCTAGCATCCTCCAAGCTTCCATATAACATGAGGTACTCAGACTTCCCCCAACAGGTCATCAATATTAGGCAAGGGTCAGGACACCCCACACTTAAACTCGACATTACATGAACCTGCAATCTAAAGAATCACCCGAAGTAATATACAACCATAAAAATAATAATAAAAATAAATAAAAGTAAAGCAAACAAATTGGGTTGCCTCCCAAGAAGCGCTTGATTTAACGTCGCGGCACGACGAAGAAAACTTCATCACTTTTTCCTCCACCTTGAACTAATGAATTGAATCCCCAACTTTGCTTCAAGCTTATGACTATGGTATTGGGGTGGTGGCAAAAACACAAAAGGACCAAGTAACCATTGTCGCATTTTGCACTTCTTGGCCTTTAAATGAGGGATGTCGTTTTGTCTCCTCGGCATCGCAAATTTTAAAATATAGACACCTTGTTCCTCCTCCTTGGGTTTCTTCATAGGCTCGGGTGGCTCAATTTTCATGTCATCATCCAAACACATTGGGTTTTTTCATAGGCTCGGGTGGCTCAATTTTCATGTCATCATCCAAACACAATGTTGAAAAACGATTGGAATGAGGTCCAATGCGCTGTAATTCTAAGATTGCATCACTTTTGACACCCTCACTTGCACAAACACTAGAGTCCTCAAATATGATGTTTTCTATTTCCTCACTTGACTCTAATGTAATTTCCTCAACTTCGGCATCATCAACTAATATTGGGTCGAATGGTAGGAATTCCACTTTTGCTCCTCAAATTGGCTTCTAAACTCTTCTATCTCAAATCTACTATTCACGACAACTGATAATTGGGCATTAGATACCTCAACCATATCACTCAAATTCTCCTCCAAGTCGTGAATAGCCAAGCCAAATCGGTCGATCTCTTGTTCGAGCTCCACTCTTTCTTCCATAAATTGCATCGTCATATTTGTAAGTTCACTCCTGAAATCCCCATAAGCTTCTAAGAGTTTGGCTTGCTCCATTAGCCAAGTTTCGCTAACAACCTGCACTTTATCGCTCCTGTCAAACTCACAAATATCATTAGAATTATCACAAAAATTATTAGGGGAAGGAGCATGACACTTAGGACAATCATTCCACCGACCACCACACAATTTACAAAAATTCCAATCAAAGGTGGTAGAAAATTCATATAACCAGTCCCGCAGGGTTGAAAGAGTTGAACAATTTTCCCATAAGTGGGTTCCTCCGCAAAGTAGACAGAGATTATTAAAATTTGAGCAATCATGATTCGACCAATTTTCATTAATAGATGCCATGATAAGACAAGTAACTAGACTAAACAAAAATTAAACCTGAATAGAAAATAAGTAATCGTTCAAAAAGAAATCAGTCAATTATTAGTCCCCGGCAACGGTGCCAAAAAACTTGTTGCTCCCAACGCACACGCAAGTATACGTGGTCGACAAGTAATAAAGTGATAAGTAGAGTATCGTTCCCGCGAGGACTATTCAGACTGAATCCTAGCAAACAATTTCTTAAAAACTATTCAGGGATCTTTTTCCAATGGTTGAGATTTTTACTAACTAAATGCAATAATTAAAACAAGTAACTGAAATCGAGTACTCGAGAGCAAACTATAGTTGTTATCAATAAAGAATAAACGGTCCAGGGTCAGAGTTACGAACAATCCAGTTGAGTTTTCCAGTTGATTCTACTTCTTGATTTCCGAGATTGCTAACTACAGGTTAAATGTACCCGTGAAAACCTTTCGATTCTTCACGGTCTATGCAGGCTACTCCAATCCCTATATGTCTATAGGTTGAATCACGTGCACGCATTAACGAATTCTGTAATTAGTTAAGCTAGGCGAGCAAGTATATGTCTATCCTACTCACAAATTGGTTCCCCGATGCCCGGGTTCACAATCTAGCTCTACTCTTTCTTATTGCGTTCATAAATTCCCTCTTTCGAGTTCAATCTAAAAACCATAGATAGTGTTCAATTATCAGGCCTCAATAATCAAACAATTATGATCAAGAAGGAATAAACAATCTATAATAGTAAATCAATATATAGAAATCAACTTTCAAACATCAACCTTCATGTATTTACTCTAACCCTAGAACAAACAAACTATAGAATTAAGGAGAAGAATAAGAGAAAAAGAGAAAGAACTTGTTTAGAAGACATCTAGGGCTCCTCCCCTCTCCTCCAAAACTTGCTCCAAAGTCTGAACTCCCATCAAAAACTAAGTAAAAGAGTATTTATAGGGTTTACAAACACCTAGTAATAAGTTAGACCCAAGCCTAGACGAAATAGGAAGTAAAAATCCGCACAAGGGCGCTATAACGGGCGCCCCGCGCCTCGTAACGCGCTACAACAACCAGAAGACGCCAAACTTTGGGCGCTATAAGCCACGCGCCGCGTGGGAAATTGCGCTGGGCACTGGGCGCTATAGCTGGCGCGCCACGTGCCCCAAAGCGCCCAACAATTTTTGCTTGTTCCTTGGTCCGAAATCTCGCTCGTGTCGTGCCCTCGTGTGCTCAATCAATCCTCAATCAACTTCCAATCAATTCTTGCTCAATCAAGCTCCTAAAAGCTCCAAATGCACTGCGTAACAACCTACACACGCACGACATAAAATTAATGCAAAACCACATTCATAAACTAGAAAACGGGCGAATAAAATACTCAAACGTAAGGAAATATTAAGGAAATATAGGCATAAAATGCCAAACATCTGCTTGTATCATTGATCATATAAGCTGCATTGCTCCTTTTTCTATTGTTTATTTGGGCTTTATTTCTTTTCTGAATAAACTACTACTTACAAGGATAATTTCAGGAAATGTTTTTAGCTGGTTCCGAGACAACTAGTAGCAGTGCAGAATGGGCACTAACTGAGCTCCTGTGCAATCCTGAAGCAATGACCAAAGTGAAAGCAGAGATTGCTAAGGTAGTCGGACTACACAGGATGTTTGAGGAGAGTGACATTGATAACTTGCATTATATGCAAGCTGTGGTCAAGGAAACATTGCGTTTGCATCCTCCACTTCCTTTCTTACTCCCAAGAAGAGCAATTCAAGACACCAGTTTCATGGGATATGACATGCCAAAAGGCACTGAAGTTTTTATCAATGTGTGGGCCATTGGAAGAGACCCTGAATGCTGGGACGACCCTTTGGCATTCAAGCCTGAGAGGTTCCTGAGTTCAAAAACCGATTTCAAGGGGCAAAACTTTGAGTTGCTACCATTTGGAGCTGGCAGAAGGATGTGTGCAGGCCTTCCATTAGGTAATCGTATATTGCACCTTCTTTTGGGTTCATTGCTTCATTCATATATCTGGGAGCTTCCTGATAATGTCACTCCTAAATCCAACATCCTTCCATTAGGTAATCGTATATTGCACCTTCTTTTGGGTTCATTGCTTCATTCATATATCTGGGAGCTTCCTGATAATGTCACTCCTAAATCCATGGACATGACGGAGAGGTTGGGAGCGACAGTGAGAAAGCTCCAACCTTTGAAAGCTGTACCAATTAAAACGAACATATAGTTTGCATCAGAAGTGATAGTAAGGTTAAGATGAAACAAACCAAAGTGCATTCAACACTGTATATTGTTTCAGTTTCATGTATTTCAAAATTATATGTACAAATCCAAAGTTTTCTTTGGGTCCGTTAATAAGATTAACTGCTGGTGGTGACATTACTACCTAGAGTTCTCTAGAACTTGATAACGTCTCTTTACTTTGTATTAGGAAATTGAACTGGTTTCCATTAAGCAAACAACTGACTGCTGCTAAATCTGGAATCTCCAAGTGAAACATGGTCAAAACATAGAATATCAACAATGTCATCAAAAACAGATTAGAAATCAAATTGTCGTGACCCATGGGCCGGGACTGGCACCAGAAAGGTTCAACCAAATCGCATACTAGAACAAATTTTAATCCCAAGCCAACAAACAAGATAAATAGTCTCAAAGAAATATTGGAGTATCTGAAAAAACATAGGTAAGATCATTATCTAAGACCGGGTCAAGGAGTATATAAAGCACTGCTAGGACAGTCAACATTTTACTAGTGTTATATGATAGTATTTTTAATGCAAACATACTCGCTTGTGTTCAAAATTGTCAACATGTTCTTAATAATGTGAGTCATTGTTGAATTGATCAATGGTTTTTGGGAGTTTCCGAAATTTCCATTAAACTCATACAAGAGTTTGTAGGAGATACAATTTATACGGATAGTCTTACAACACATAAAAGGAAAAATCATATTGAACCAAGAATTGCTCTTGTAATATACCTCCCGATATCCTATGACAATGATAAGGCCTTTATCACAGGCACAAACTGCAACAAACATGCCTCTCAGTCATGTTAAATACAAATGCGTGTCCTAAACAATTTAAGAACTCTTCATTCTTAAGTTCTATGGTTGATTGTCTCTTCAATGAAGCAGTTAATAAATACGGTCAATGAACATCTCAACAACATCTTCATACTTCATAAGTTGGTGAATCTACCTTTTGCAGGTTTTATATACCAAATATATATATATATATATATATATATATATATATATATATATATATATATATCAGCACCAGAAATTCAAGATAAATTAGTCAACACATTTCATCATCAGATTATAAGCATCTATTTATTCCCAATCACCAAGAAACTGAAACAGATCAAATCTTAAACACTACGCAAATGAATGAAATGATGATGACGATAGAACAGCAAAAGCCGTGTCTAATTGAAATGTAGCCTTTCAACCATATGAGAAGTGAAGGAAATGGGTGAGGAGACTGAAGAAGAAGAAGACCTATATGTTGGTGCTAACGTAACAATGTTCACTAGGCTTCGCAGAATAAAGAAGTGTGGTGACTCCCACATCGAAAGAGAAAGACTAAACCGAAACTTCGTGCTACAAATAAAATGTCAGCACAAGTAATTGGAAATTTCACGCAGCCACGCAGTGAGGACAAAGCGAACTATTCTTTCGCCTTTTACTAAAGAATACCATGTGCGCGCTACAATTAGTGGCATACGCTAATTTTTGGAGGGGTTCCCTTCATTGAGTGCCCTTATAATTCTAGTTTCAATATTTTAATGTCAACATCAATACAAATTTCTTGTATTAACAGTGCTTAAAAATTGCACTCTTCTGTTTCTTATAATTCGTTAACTCTAAAATATAAAGAAATGTCATTATTTTGATATAGCTAGTAGCCCTGTGTTTTTCTAGTATGAAGGAATAGACAATTGGTAAGATTAGTAAATCTATAAACAACACCACTACAAAGCAAGAAAGTCATATCATGTCCAGTCCAATAAGCTTTTTCAATCTAAATCCTTTCCAGTGCATCTAGTTTGGCTGGACGGTCTTTTCTTCTCTAATCAAGACAGAAGGATGGAGCTAAAAACCTTCTGCTTTCTAAATGAAGTGGAACATGACAAAGATAAATCAGCACAAGTATGGAGGAATGCCCAGCTTCCCCTGTTGTCTGGTAGCTTGATCTGGGACTAGCAGGATGTAGCTACCTACGAATTTGTGTTCGTCAAACAAGAGCTGATGGAATGAGTAGAACTAAAACCTCAATCAATTTATAAGGTAGTGAACTCACTGTTCTTGTGTTAAGAGACAATCGGAGTTTGGTCACTGAAAAAATGCCAGAAAACATGAAAAAGGAAACCTGCAATTGACATAGTAATGATCACAATTCACAAGTCTAGAGCATATGAGCAATTGGCTAATTGATAAAAGGAAGCTTTGATTCCAATGACAACCTCACACTTGGGCTGTAAGCAGCATATTTTCTTAACACCACTTTCACACCAGAAAACAGATGAACTAATGGTTATCTAGCTTCTAGAACTTGCTAGCACACAAACAAAGTCAATTTTGTTAATTTGGAGAAAGCTTTCTAACATTCAGACGGCAAAGGCTCCTCATGGACTCCTTCTGGGCAGTGTGATAAAACATTGGACTAAGCCACACCAAGATTCATTTCATCATGAGGTTATGACCATCTATTTCTTCCCAAGCACCAAAAAACTGAAACAAATCAAAGCTAAAGATACTATGCAAACGAATCAAAGGACGAAGGAGACAGAACAAAAATGCAGCTTCTATTTGAAATGTAAACTTTCCACCATATCATAAGTGAAAGGAAATGGTGAGGATATACTTTGGAGCTAACAAAGTTCAACAAGGACTTGGCAGAAGGAAAAAAGTGTGCTGATTCCCACATCGAAAGAAAAAGAGTAAGCCCAAACTTCTTGCTACATATAAAATGTCAGCAAGAGTAACTGAAATACTCACGCAGCCACGCAGTGAGCACAAAGTGAACTATTCTTTCGCCTTTTACTAAAGAATACCGTGTGTGCGCTGCAATTAGAGGCATACGCCAATATTTGGAGGGTTCTCTTCATTGAGTGACCCTTACAGCTCTAGTTTAAACCTTGTAATGTGATGTTTAATGTGGATGTAAGTGTGACTAAGCTACTCGTTTTTCTGTTTTGTATGTTAATCTATTTGACTTAATATGACGATTTATACAGTGGGGTGCACCTATCTGATAGTTGATTAAATCACACCCTATCTCCGTTAGAGGTTTGAGAGTAGTAAACTTTGCAGTAAATAGTAAACATATGTTTTTGAGAGTAGTAAACTCTGCAGTAAATAGTAAACATATGTTTTTGCTAATCTTAGCTGGTTTTATGTAATAAACACCCTTAGTCCACATTTAACTTTTTCATTGAAGATGGATCACATGATTTGCTCATATTACAGTTGGGGAGAATTCCTTAATTGCCTTGAGAGGATAACATCATATCATATCTAACTATACTAAAAGAGCCAATCTCAAAAGCAAAATGTAAAAGACCATTTTGTCCCTATAGCATAAAAATAGTATGTAGCACAAAATTAATATAAAAGTGAGAATCCTAAATGTAAAGTCATAATACTAAAATACCTCTACTAAAATATTAAATACTCATTTTTCCCTCACCTTAAAATACCTGATTTTAATATAAAATACTAAATGACCGTCATTGTGGTTTTCAATTTGTTCAATTTTCATTTTGTTGTTGTTACAGATTAGGGAACTTAAAGGTCAGTTGCATTGGACAATGCAATATAGACTAGATTCATTCCTTTAAATTAACATAAATTGGCATAATGTATAAAATGCTAAAATTATAAAAAAATGTGAAACTCCAAGACAATGTGATGAACATCAAGAGTCGCCGAGCTCAGCACATACATCTCCTATATATGGGATATCTTCGATATTATGCTTCTTTGTTTCTCCATCAAATATAATATCAACACAATTTTCAAAATTCTCTTCCAAAACTAATTCAAGACATAGTAAGTAAGAAGCTTCGAGTAAAGAGAAAATTTGGAGGTTCTATCGCTAGATAACGGGAAGTGCAATAATGTGATTTTCAATTTTAATTGTAACTGGTTAGAAAATCAAACAGTCCGAGTTTCTAACTTTACATTCTTTTTGTTTTCTCCTTGAATTTTTTATAGAGTATTAATACTCAGATTATTCTAGGTGAATATTTGCGTTCTTGATAACTGTTTAAAAAATGTCACTTATGGAGACAAATTCTTTCTTATTCCAATGTTTATATCTTTGTACTCCTATATCTTATTCCATGCGTAGTATTTTTCATTATCTTGATTTAAGTATTTACTTTGTTGTGTACTCATTGATATGGGGTTCACGCGCAAAGCGCGTGTCGAAGACTAGTTACTATAAAAGCATGTACCATTTTTCTTGAAAAGTCAGATTACTAAAATGCCCTTGTGAATATTATTATTGTCAAGCTTTAAATAAAATATAACCAACTTTTTTAAAAAAAGAAAGAATAAGACGCCTAAACTCCTCAAAGCCTCAATCAATAGGTGCGCTCCCAAGAGTTGCCAACTTTTAGTTTCACACACTATAAAAAAATCGAATCTCATCCACAAGAACAGGCCTTAAAATTTGATAAAGGAAAAGAATGACTTCGTTCAACAAGTAATACCATACATGTTGATGATAAAATCGTGCTTAATCAATCCGTCCTACAAAGGGAAAAGGCGAGAGAAAAAGCCATGAGGGACAGGTATGTGTGTCTCAGAACACGTTTTCTTGGCTATTTTAAGTTTTAAAGTTTCTTGATTTGAATGTTCCCATTTTACAGTTATAAATAGTACACCTTAATTGCTGAAATATGAGGTCTAACAGCTTTAGTCAATAACAATTTGGTATTTAAATGTCATGCAATTATGATATATTAGCGGTAATATTTAGGGGGAAAAGGAAAGAAGAAAATTGATATATTTAAAAGTGCTTGTTCTAAAGAGTTGTATTTTTTAAATTACTTTTCAAATAGTTACGTCGTGCAAAACTGCTTTCAACCACAAGATTTACTGATACAATTACTTCCTTTATGTGGTAGATGTTGAAGAATATATGCAAGCTCGAGCGTCATCCCATCAAAGTCAAGCAAAATAGATGTATGTTCTTCACTGCCACAATTACAACAATATTTGGTCGATTTAACTGTCGTAGAACTCTTTTTTTTTCCTACAACCCAAAACAATAAATTTAACAAACTTTAGCTAAACAAGAATAGCGTTAACTTAGTAGGCTTATACGTTGAACAAATATGTTTACTTTTGTCTTATTCCATGAATTATTCCTCTATAATACCGATTTATTTCAACTTGCATTACTAACGTTTTTTATAATAACCTTCAAAAATCTAGCATATGGTCAAACTAGGATGAAAATAAAATAGGTCTCAAATACTAGGCAGCTTGCATTTGGAACTTATAGAAGAATTACCATTTGATCAGCGAGTAATTGATCATTCTGTTTGTTCTATTTTCTCTACATTCATAAATGTTAGTATTCTTTAGCCAATATTAAATTCTCCCAATATGAGTTATATATGATCATTGAATATGGGTCTGCAATATGTATTTTGGATTCTAATCGGAATATACAGTCCTTTTTTCCTTATAGTTTTGCAGTAAAGCACTTATTATTGTGTTTGAATTGTACGTATTTTGTACTAAGCTGTCTAGCTAGGAATGCAGATTTGTCGTACACTGTGGGTTCCTGCAAGCTTCTAATGTTTTAAGTGACCTTATCCTTTTATTATTCATTTGCTTCAAACTTTGTAGTATTTCCCTAGCCAATAAATTGATTCAATTTAAAGGGCGCACAGTATTATGCATATGTAGGTGCAGAGAGGTTGGAGGACAATTTTTCCGTTTGATAGGTGCATGTAACGAAGAATATGATTGTCTATTTGGATATTTTGTGTCCGAATAAGAATTTTTATTTTTCATCTTTGTAGGTTCAAACGATTTTCAACCATCTTGGCCATGATAAATAAATTACCACATGATTATCCATATCGATCTTTCATAGAATATTTTGTATATTATTTTTTCATGTATAATTGTTATTCAAAATTTATTTATTAATCTTGATATTATTTATTGAACTATGTACTAAAAAGTTCGATATCACGTGCAACGCACGTGTCGAGATACTAGTTTTATGAAAAATATAGCTAGAGACTAGAGTGTTAACACTTGTATTTGCTTAGGAGTAGGAAAAGTATACAGAAATAACAAGAGTCGAGATAGCCTTTGATATGCATATAGGTATTGTAACTACAACCTCATACATAGCTTTCTTTTATTTAACTTCTACCTATAATTTCATTCTGCCCAATTTCCATGTTTATAAGTAACATATCGGGGTTTGTTATATTAAATTGAGGGTGAGAAAGGAAAAGCATGGGATTATATGTCGGAATAAAATATTACTTCATATAACTTTTCATCTTAAATTTGAAATAACCAACATTACTAGCAATAAATTATTTCATAGAGAATATTAGAGTATAGCTTAAGGCGCAGGATGTCCCTCATCGGCTGACACAAAGCAAAAACAGAGCTGATGGTGTATAAAACCATAGCAACGAGCAACAAGGAAACATACTTACCTGGACGGGGTCAATGGGTGATCAAGAAGACCCATGGCCTAGGTTGGTGACCTCCATTGCACTTCGGAGGGGTGCTCGTCTAAGGTCAGCCCAAATGGTCGAACCTACGTTATAATTTGTGGCAGCGAGGCTTATGTTCGCGCAGCCCCTATCCAATTCTTAAACAATCTTTTTGCCAAACTCCACAGGTGTGGTGCTTCTATACTCTGCGCCACACAAGTGATGAGCACCTTTACTTGAATTCATCATAATGGTTCAACAATTGTGGTTAGAAAAGGTTTACCATCCTGAAATTGGTACTTAAAAGATTTTTGAGAAGGATACCAATGACATTTCAACTCCAAAACTTAACTCAAAACTAGAATACCCAGGAGTAGACAAATCGTCAGTTTGTCATCCCACCCACCAATGTGGGACGAGTAACTTTTCCAAAAACTTCCCACCGTTGCATTAGACAAATGTTCTTTAGCATATACTCCCTTTGTCCATTATAAGATTCTATTTATTCATTTTCATGTCCATTAAGAAAACATTAATTCCTATATAATATACCTAATGAGGGTTCAATCAACAATTGGTGAAAATTTTCCATTTCGTGAATAATTTTTGTGATATATATATATTGTTACCTAGAATCAGTACATTTATCTTGATCATACGGGATACATGAGCTAACATTTTGGAAATAGAAACCTTAAACGGCACAATACTGCAAGATCAGTCCTCGTATCACCATTATCTTTTGTCCGAAGATTTGATAGATTAAAGGTGAAGAATGTAACCTCTCCATTTCACTTTACAAGTTATTTGATTTGATGAACATTTACTGTGCTGGTGAAGGCTATGAAGTATCAACTAGGATTCAAACTGGCTAGACACTATCCGCCAATTATTTATAAATTAAAAAAAAAATAAAAAAAATAAAAAAAAAAAAAACTATTTGATGGACACTGTAAAGAAAATAGTCATTTGTTTCATCAGTAAATATACATAGCATTTTAAGCATGTCATATTAGTTCCTATAAGAGCATCTTATTGAGAAAAAAATATTAAATTTTCCATTAAATATCTCTATAACCATTAACGCTCATCCATTGAAAGAATAATTTCATTAGAACAACCAAAATTTCCTTGATAACACTTTGATATAACACCATATCTATAGCAGAGCAACAAAAGTTCTGAGAGGGGGCGCTATGGAGGCATTCCATATAGGGTTTAGAAAAAAGTATGCACACGAGGGGATGTAGCTCAGATGGTAGAGCGCTCGCTTAGCATGCGAGAGGTACGGGGATCGATACCCCGCATCTCCACTTTTTACCAACTTCTATTATCCAGCTTGCACGTAATTTGTTAGACCTCTATCTATGGGGTTCACATCCTAAGCCCACTATTGCCTCTACGCGTAAAAATTTCGCGTAGGGACATGTTTGGCCCGCTAATTGATTTGTAGCCGTCAAAAATAAATTCACTAACAAAGACTTCTAAGTGTTTGTAAGTGTGCGCGCGAATTTTTTACTATTTCTCAATTAATTTTGAAACGGTGGATAAAACCCATTGAGTGCGTCCAAAAATGACTACGCATCAAAATTTCCCCTCTTCGCCTTAGGCCTAATAATTGTTACTGACAAAATTTTCACTGGCGCCCTTGGTAAGACCCAGTTTTAGATAAATGCTCCCAGTTTCAAATATTTTAACTAACTGTCATTCACATCATCCCTTACTATACGAAATGATTATTTTATCCCTGCCTAAATCTAAATCACATTGAACGATTTACTTCTCTCTTTCCTCCTTCCTTTCCTTCTTTCTTCATTGTGTCCTGGAGATTTAGGGAATCTGTAAAAGTTATATTTATTTTATTATTTTTTCTTTAATTTGTGTTATAATGTAATTTTTATTTCGCATAATCCTTTATCTGTATTTATTTTTTTCTGTATTTCTTTTTCGTAATTATTATTTATATACTTATCTGTAAGTTTTTTCAATTTTGACTGATGACATCGAATTAAATTTGACGTTCCTGTGATTTATTTATTTATTTATTTATTTTTTGCTTTTTATACTTGATTAAGATGATTTTAAGGTTTGGCAATTGCAATTAGATGTTGTTGCTCATTGTACAGAGCTTAAAATTTTGGCTATTGCCATTAGTTGCAGTGACTTTCTCTGCAAGTAACCTCTATTGCACAAAGATTAAAGTCTTGGCAACTATTGCCAAGACTTGCAGACACTTTCTCAGCAAGTTGCCTATTGCATAGAGCTTAAAGTCTTGGCTATTGCCAATACTTGTTGAGATTTGTCTGCAAGTTACCTATTGCACCAGAGCGTAAAGTATTGGCAGTACTTTCAGAGACTTTCCCTGCAAGTTGCCCCGTTCCACCCGACCTTAAAGTGTTGGCTATTGCTAGGAGTTGTAGAGAATTTGGTAATATCACTTTAGTGGTGTTACCATTGATAAAAGAAGTTGGTTTCTTGATCTGTTCAGTGATAAGTTGACCCTTAATGACGATGTTCGTAACTTTCATTCAATCTTTTTTTTAAAAATTTTATTGTGTTAGATTCCATTTTACTTTCCTAGTTAAGGTGCCCATTGCACCTGAGCTTGAACTCTTGGCAATAGCCAAGACTTGCCGAGACTTTCTCTGCAAATTACCCACTGCAACAGGGCTTGAAGTCTTAGCGATTGCCAAGAAGTCTGTGCAAGATGCTCATTGCACCAGAGCTTGAACTCTTGGTAATAGCCAAGACTTGCAGAGACTTTCTCTGCAAATTGCCCACTACAAAAGGGCTTGGTCTTGACAATTGCTAGAAAGTTTGTGTAAGGTGCCCATTGCACCAGAGCTTAAAGTTTTGGCAACAACCAAGACTTTCAGAGACAAGTTGCCTATTACAACAGGGCTTAAAGTCTTGACAATTGCCAAGAAGTCTGTGCAAAATCCCCATTGCTAAGAAGTCTATGTAAGGTACCCATTTTCATAGATTTTCTACAAGGTTATCCAAATGAATGTAAGGCAACATATTGTAAATGTTCATTCTTTTTTGTTGTGGTTGTTTGTGCAGCATGTGGATGTTTATCTGTATTATCTGAAGAAAAGGTATATGTACCATCCTTTTGACGGTCAATTGAAATATGCCAGCACTTTATTCGTTAGTTTATGCAAGCGTGCAATGCTTTTAAGGAGATTGAGAGAACCTGTAAAAGTTATGGGTTCTTACGGTTTGTAGATAGCATGAATGGAGAAAAGGAAGGGGAGGGATAGGGCGGGTCTTTTTATTAGTTATTAGGAGTATTTTTGTCCGAAAAATATTTTATTAAACTAATAGAGGGCATTTATGCTGAACCACTATTAGCGAGGACATTTATGCAAACCAATAACTCTCGTGTCATATTTCTACAATTCGGCCTGTTACTGAAGGCCAAGCCCAATAAACTGCATCAACTAAGTACTAAACAATTTCAAGGAGAATAACACCAGATGAACATCGATAATTTTTTGGTGAATTACATAAATGAGCACAAAAGCCCCTGGTCTTAATAACTTGAGCAGTTTTTTGGTGGTCTCAAAGAATTGAGCACTTTCACCTTTTTAAAACCATAATTACAAAAATGCTACCGCACCTTTTTAAATTCGAAATTATAAAAAATGTCACTGCTTCCTACATAGCAAAAAACAATGTCAATCTAATTGTGTTTCACGTCCACTTTGTGAATAAATAAGGCCAAATCAGCATCCTTTCGCTCATATACAAGGCAATCAATCCGTATGTGTTTCACGTCTATTTTGTGAATAAACAAAGAATCGTTATCATTTCGCTCATATACAGAAATCAAAGCAAAACATAACACAAGACCATTCCGGCATCATTTCTTCATACAATGAGCAAAAAAAATATGTTCATTTTGTAAATAAATGATGTCAAATTGGATTTACTTTATTGATTCACAAAAAGTACCTTCAAGTGCTTATATATTTTAAAATATCGACAATTCGGCTATGTTTATGCATATATTGAGCCAAAAATTGCGTCCTGTTTTGCAAACAAATGAGTCCAAATCGTCTTCACTTCGTTTATCCATAAAAATGTATATGAAATAAAAAAATAAACAACAATTCAAAGAAAAACATTGTTACCAGAATCCATCATTCTTTATTCGTAATGTGAGCCAAATATTAGTACATTTTACAAAAAAATAAGTCAAAATCATTTTCACTTCATTTATTCATTCATAAAAATACATATGAAAATATAAAATGAAGACAATCCGACCGTACTTATTCATAACTATGCAAAATTACTACATCTATTTTACAAGTGAATTACACAAAATCGTCATTATTTTGCCCATATAGAAAAATCCAAAGTAAAAAAAAAAAAATAAAGCCAATTCGGCATCATTTAATCACAAGTTGCGAGTCAAAATTACTATGTCTAATTTACAAGCAAATGGCACCAAATCATCATCACTTTGTCAAACTACTTTGTCTATTTTACAATGAAATGACACTAAATCGTCATCACTTTATCCGTATATAAAAATTCAATTCAAAATAACTAAAGTCAATCCGATATCATTTATTCATTGTGTAAGTTAAATACCATTTACATTTTGCAACTAATTGAAGTCAAATCGTCATCGCTTTCATATACAATTTTAAATGAGGTAGTGCCTGAGTTTGCACATTATTTTTTTTAGTGAGAGGACTTGTAGAGTGCCAGTCATTTCTCAAGGCGAGAGATCTATAGTCAAAATAAAATCCAACGCAATTATTGATGACCCAGGTCTCTAGAAGCTCTTTCAGCTACCAGCTGGTCTAACAAGACAAGGAAATGGCAGAACTCCTGAACATGCTAAAATGAATAAATATCTAGTGGATTAATGGATACAACACGAGCACGGAGAAAAACTTGATTTGTTTCTAGATCAGGTACTACTACATTCTAATGAATATGTAGCACCTTGGCCCCACCAAACCGCGGCAACAACACAACTCTACTGCTCTTTGCGATATTTAATTCTCTGCGATACGAATTGAATCAGTGTTTTGAAAATTTTAGAAGGAATGGAAACTTTAATTCTTATCAATTAAACTCATCTCTTTTGACACAAAACACAGTCAACTTTGCAGTTAATCTTGCTACTAAGGCCAAAACGGTATGGTTTGGCTGGAGAAAATAGAAAGTCGTTGGAGTTAGGGTTCTGACGAATCTTTAAACTTAGATCTATACTAATGTAGTGTGATTAAGAAAACCAATGGTAGAAACAAAAAGAGGAGGCCAAGACGAATCCGGTGATGTAGTTTTTGAAATATTCCAGCGGCGGTCAATGGTGGTCAACTAGAGAGAAGGAGGAGAAGTGGGAGATGAGCTTTTTAGAGAGAGAAAGTGTGAAAGAAGAAGTTCCCAAATAATTATAGAAAAATGGGCAGGAGTGGAAATATTTTTAAAAGTGCTCAAACATTCAAGACCATGAAAAAAGTACTCAGCAAATCAAGACCATGCCTAAAAGTGCTCAAGTCACATAAAAAATGATAATTTTTTTTCTCAAATTTTAAACACATTTTTCTTAAATATAGCTATATAAACAAACAAAAAATTTTATCTCATGTTCTAGCCAATACTTTTTGTCTTACTGGGTGATATTTTAACTCATTTATTAAGGGATAAGTGATGTAGATACCTTAATTTAAGAGATTAGAGTCAACTGTTATTTTAAGTCATTAGAAGTCAAATATTTTTCAAATTGCTTTCTCTTCCATTTCTCTGGATTCTATTCTTCTTTTGCACGATTTATATTCTTTATTAACTACATCACTACATATTCATCATTTATCACGGTTTCTTACCAGAAGCGGATCTAGGATTACAAGACCATGGGTCCACCATGATATAAAGTTTTACAAAGATTAAAAAAAAATTGTTACACTTGGGATTTGAACCCTTGTGCTCAAGGTAAAAAGTTGACCATCCAACTAGTGAACCAATTAAGCATTTTAGACCATGGGTGCGCACAAGTATTATTTGACTCAATTTTAAAAATGTATACATGATACACCGAGTTTTTTCTGCTGACCATGGGTTCACGTGAACCACCCCGAACCCCCTAAATCCCCCCTATTTCTCACCATCTTACTAGTTTGTTTAGGATGAGACTTAAATCAACATCTAGTTTGATATAGAGAGATGAAAAGGATGATTTTGAGGAATTTACTCCCAATTAGCATACACTATATATTCATTATTTGTTCATTAAGTATGTACTTGGTATGCATACATTATTCACTTTTTAATTCATTAAGTATGCCTTTTGTATGCATACGTTATTCACTTGTTATTCATTAAGTATGACTTTGGTATGCATACATTATTCACTATGTATTTATTAAGTATGCACTGATCGACAATTAAAAAAAATGGAAGAGGCCGATTTCAGATACTATGTGAGAAGCATCTGCTATATTTTCCTTTATATAAGGCTATAAAACTCAATCTTTACAGGATAATGGTTGTGGTGTGTAGTTGTTAGGATGTGCTTACCCATATTCACGCAGCACATCAGTATCCCACTACTAAAATCCTATATTTTAGGTGACTGGCTCTTATATTCATCTCATTATTTTTTACCTTAGATTAAAAGAAAAAAAAAATTGGCTAGAATCTGATAGGTCTAACAAGATGGAATATGAAATTTTAACCTGGCTACTTATGTATACCACAAAATTTCACCTAAGAGTTGGTCGTGTGAAAAAATCAGAAAGCAAGAGTTGCCTCGGTAGAAGAGGTCAAATGCTAGTGTTGCCTTACTTATATAGAGAAAATGAAGGTGGGGGAAGACGCTTCATTTATAAAGTTCATAGGGTAATTCTGTCCGAAATTTATTCACTAAACCAAAAGGATGTCTTTTTTGTTAAGCAGCTGTTACAGAGTCAAAAAGGCAAACCAATTATCAGGTGTCATAGTTTGTAAATACCTCACTAGTTACCCGCATTTTCCCCTCACTTAAATTTATTTTGACAGAAAATTATCTGAGAGGAAAATGTTCTAATATCTTGCTTGCTAAATGTTTTCACCATATTTGATTAATAGTTTTTATGAGTTGTGCTCCTCTTTAGTACCCTCTATATTTGTTTTTTTTTTTAATTTAAGTCTTTTTTTTTCAGTACAATCCATAGTAGGTAGTAACTGTACATATGAGGATCGAATACTCTATTTTTGACCATATCATTCACAACTTCTAACTTAGTAAAATCTATAGTTTCTGTAAGTTCTTTCATAGGTAACGTATGCCTCTAAATCTGAATTTAGAATGCAATTGAATTTGTAAAAGAATTACAAGTAATTTATTGTATCAAAGCTGTAATGATAAAAAATAAAGGTTAAAGTAATAACAAAAATGACAGCAAGAACAATAAAGATTGTACTAATGTGTTGAGATTACAATTGGGCAGCGTTCTGGTATATATTGTGTATGTCTTTCTACAATGCAAAAAGTAGTATTTATAGTACAGTGAAATGTAACGGTTCTTAACACTCAAGAGGCCACATCTCCCACGATTACACTCAAGAGGCGACATCTCCCACGTTCTAATCGTGGAAGACCCTTAATCTTCTCCCTCACTAATGCTAGATCATTGGGCATTTCCAGTTATGAATTGTCCAATTTTCCTGACTCAGACACTCCAAGCTTTCTCCTCCTCGAACTGTGTAGCTAAGAATCATATCTCTTTGCATGATATGACCCTTTAATCACCCAATTAATCACTTTACTTTTTCTCATCCTTTGCATACAAAATTCTAACAAACCTTTAGCATTCTTAAAATTCCAATCATTACCAAATTTTCGACCTCCAGCAAATTGCGACACTTTGTCTGAACTATAATCATGTCTTCAAGAATTTCAAAACAAAAATCTACTTCACAAGTCAAAGCAGACACCGCCGCGTCAGGCTCTATCATCGCCGCTAACACTGCTGCTCTACCACCCAAAGTGGTGGCCCAATCTGCTGGGACGGAAGAGGCCCAACCACAAGTTGCCTCTTTTTTCAAAAAAGGGAAAGGTAAGAAAGCGAAAGATAAGGAGGCCACTGTGTCTGACATAGTCCCTGTTTCTTTTAGCATAAAGAATGATTTTACTTTCTACGAATAAACCTAAGATCGGGAAGAGAAAAATGTCAATGTCTCAGTGGAACTGGTTCCAAATTTAGTTGAGGAATGACATCTGAAGCCTCTTCATTTGGAATGAAAATAGGATGAAGAACAAATCGGTGTCATGGTGCCGACAGCAGTTAATAGGGTCATGAACTCAGTGGATGGCTTCTCTTTTGTCTACACTACTCGTTCATACATCGATTTCTCCCTCCAGCTGCATGAAGTAGTTGACACCTTTTGTTGTACTTACCACGTCTGTTTGGCTCAATTGGGATCGAATTTTTGGAGAATGGTCGGCACCATGATGTATATGGCAAAGGAGACTGGTTTGCCCTTTACCTTTCAGCACCTTATATCCCTCTATTCCCCCAAGATTTACAAAAGGGAATCATTCGTCTGACCAGCCACGGCAAGTCAGGCTGTTGAAGAATAGTGAGGACCCAACAAATTGCGGATGGGCGGATTGCTATGTCCTCATTCCAACCAACCAAGTTTCATCTTCTCCAGACTTCCCGGAGAAGTGGAATCCACAGCATAAGTTTCTCTCATCCAGTAAAAGAAGTCTTTGTTTAGATAACATATTATTATTATTATTATTATTATTATTATTATTATTATTATTATTATTATTATTATTATTATTATTATATCTTCAGCTACCGTTGTCAGAGTTGAACCACATCCTATTATTGAGGGATAGGTTGATGCCATAATCGGCAAGTTTAAACGAGCAGACCAGACTTATAGGTTTGCTGCCTCCGAAGAGAAGCGGGTTGTGAAGAGACACAGTAAGTATCTCAGCTTGTATTCACCTTTCATTTCAATGATTTTGTTCCGATCTAATTTCTGTTGTATTTAGGGACCACTGTCAATCCCAAGGAAAAGAAGGATCTTGAAGTGGAATCTGTTGCAGAGGTCACTAGAATTCTTGAAGAATTCATGACTCCGAAAGGGTCTTCAAATATTGCGGATCCGCAAGATACCATTCATCCACCGGTCGAGGTCCAAAAGAAAAAACTAAGAAAACGGCCACAGCGGTGAAGAGGATGAAGTGCACACGGCGCGAAAATATTGTTGCAGCGAAACCTGTTGTGGAGCATAGTCTACGTGATGAATCCACTGGCGAAGATCTGGGTGTTTCAGGTCCCTGTGAAATAGTTAAGCTCAAGGCGTCTGAGGACGTGGCCGCCAAGCCCAAGGGCAAGGAAAAAGTGGACGAAGCTGAGCCCAGCTGCCTTCGTCCGTGGAAAGGGTGGCCGACGTGGCAACGGAAACAAATCTTGGGGCTTCCGATGGCCCTGTCATCAAAGAAGCACTGAGGAGGATCTTGATAAAGATCCCGAATAATGTGGATCTTTTGAAAGATCCCCAACATGTGGGCAAGTATTTTGACCAGCTATATGGTCCTTTGGAGAAGGCACACATTGATGCTTTATCTGTGGCGACTGTCATGTCAAGGAGCACCCTAAGCACTCTTCATGTGAGTTTTAGTCTTCCTAGCTTATGACTTGTGTTTCACAATGTTATTGACTCATATCTTCATTTTGCAGTGCCTCATCTACTCACTTGAGGCCGTGACACTTGAGCAGCAACGTGAAGTCGAGCTTGTCAAGATAAAGAACAAAGTCGGTGAGCTTGATTTGAAGCAGAAGGAGGAGATTTCCCACCCAAGACTTTGGTGGACAAGAGGGAAGTTGAGCTCACTGAGGCACTCAACGTTTTCTGATTCAAAGGCCGAGCTTGAGTCTCAAAAGAAATCCTTTATCTTAGAGCTGAACAAGGCTATAAGCAAAATCCAAGAACTTAAGGCCAAAGACGATCCTTAAAAGGCAGAACTGGAAATAGCCGTAGAAATCCATCATAACTCCTTGGTGAATTAATCGAGGTAGATTGAAGAGCTACAAGAAACAACCTGACAGATGCCAGCGGTCCCTGTTGAACTATCTCGACTACTCAAGAAGGAAAGGGATCACCTCAAGGTCAAATTGGAGGTTAGGAAGAAAAATTCTTTTATTGACAAGCACTGGATGGTTGTCAAAAACCGCTTGGAGACATTAAAATCATGCTAAGCAGAGGGGCTTGATCTTCATGCCTTGATTGAAGAGGCTGAAGACTTGGCAACTCAGGCTTGTAAGGTGGTTGGAAATTTCCCTTCGAGTGACGAAAAGGATGAAGGTGTAGCCGTAGGGGAGGAACTCGCCTCTAAAGATTAAGAGGCTTGTGATGAAGCTTCTGAAGGTAAAGAAAAGGGAGGTGATGTACTTGCCGCTGCGACTTCTCCACCTTCTAGCTGAATAAGAATTTTTGTTTGTCTAACTTTTGTAGCCGTAAGAGCCAGTGTATATATTTTTGTTGATGGGTGTCAGTGCCCATGGAATTTAAATGAAATTTGTCTAAGTCTTTGCACTTGTTTTTCTTTGGCTGTTCGTGTTTGCTCTCATCGGGACGTATGCGAAAACACTTAGAGCGTATTTCTGAGCTTGCAAACTTTGTTCATTCCGAGTCGTATGAGACTTGAGATTTTACACATATTGGAACGAAGTCTATTCCCATATAGGAGTAAGAATAATTAAAACCAAGCAATACAACTACAGGAGCTGAATATTGAGGCTAAGAACTTAGGATAACATCCATTTTATTTAAGATCAAAGCCATAGTCAGCATTAAATCGGACCTAGTCGTAAAAGGACTTAGGCATAAGCTAAAAATTGCCGCTATCAGGCGCTATTTAAATTAAAAATAAAACCACGCAAATATTCAAGTGACAATCCCTGATATGAAGATTGCAAGTCTTCGGCTCTGTTGGCAGTCCTCAGTATAAAAGAGTCCAAGTCGCAGACAGGTGTTGCTACACTATATTGGACTCTTTGCCGCCTCTTTCATCCCCCCAGTGGTCGGGTGCAAATGATGAGGACCCGAGCACTGTATTCCGCTCCCTCCGCTTCCTGAAAAGGTCAATCAAAGAAAATGGGGGGTTAGTTGATCATTCGACCTAAGCATGAGAGCGTATAAAGGCTCGTTGTTGTAGGTGATTACTGATAAAGTCAATAAATAAGGTAAAGTACCTTAAGATTAGAAATATAGTGCTTCAAATTGGAGATGTTCCAATTTGAGGGTTCTAACTTCCCGTTCATGTTCTACAATTGGTATGACCCCTGTCACGCCCTAAACTTACATAAAAAATAAAAATAAGGTTGCAGTGACTTAGGTGTTTTAAAGGTACAAAGTTATCGAGATTACGGAGTCGCCACTTGACATAGTTCAAAGGTGTGCCAAGTCACCAAAGTGGTACCTAGGAACACCTATGACTCGTAAGTGGTCTGCGTCAGAGTTCCAGGTAAGGATCTCGATTGACTCGCGGGAAGGTGTTAGGCACCCTCGAGTCCTGTGCCAAGCACAGTTGCTTTTATTGACGCATTTCGACTCTTTGAATTTGTTTGTTGTTTATTGCCTTCATTGTTTTCGCTTTAATATTTTTTGAGCTAAAGATTGTACTAGGTAACCCACTGGGTATACTTTAGAACAAATTGCCTCTCTGTTTATTTTGGTGTGCCTAATAAGTAGATCACGAATCATACTTATTTTTCGTACTGATCTTTAAATCGACTTAACTTTCTTATTTTTATTGCGCGTTACCTAATAAGTAGATCACAAATCATACTTATTCTTGCCTAATCGAGCGAATCTTTATTTCTATTGATATGCCTAATTGTTCACTATTTTTTTTTTTTGGTTCAATTTGATTATCTTGTCTTTTCACGTGATAGCAAATCAATATTATAAGAGCCAATCTTCGTTGTCATTTAATCCAAGAAAATTGAACATGAGATTCTTTTCTTTGCTCTTACTATACTATAAACTTGATTGAATTTTGGATAGGTTCTATCCAAGTTAGCCATTTAAAAACAATTTAACTCTAAACTTTGTCTATTCCTTTACTCTTTATATTAAAATGTGAAGTTGTTATACCGATTTGAACTTCTACACATCACCAGCTCCCGAATTTATTTAAAAAGAAGAAACTCAAGAAACTTCATAATTCACACACGAGCAGAACAACAAATGGATAAGCAAGAGTTTGCCTAGATTAGGCATAAGGAAATAGATCTGGGGCCTCACGAGTTTGAGCCCGCAAGAGAAAGCCATATACGTCTCCTTTCTCTGGTACACGCTAGCATTTTATTTCCCAATCAAAATACAAACACACATAATATTTATGCTAATGATAATGAAGAAAGAAAGCATTCAAACTTGGTTTCATTTCTCTGATATACACAGCTTTAAACAGACTATTTTTCATATGTAAATAACTTGTGACATGGCCAAAATATATAGAAGATATATAAAAGAAAGGGTTGAAAATTTTCCTAATAGGCAAAAGAATTCCTTAGCAACAACAAAGAAGATCCCACAGCCAATGCCAAACCAAACACAGCAAACAGTCGTGAGCGAACAAACAACATAACCAGCAACGAGACTCAACAAGCAAACCGAACCAACAACTTAAACTAACTCAAGAAATAGACCAGCAAAACCCCTTTTTTAAAGCTTAACTCTCAAATGTTTCAACCTTTTTTCCTGTACCCAACTCTCAGATCTGAACCCTCTCAAGTTTTAGTGTTTCCTCAGATCTGTTGGTGTTTTTTCAGATGTGTTCCTGTGAACTCCTCTCTATTTTTCACTGGTTTTTTTTAGCTTTCTTTTGTGTGTGTGTAAGTTCTGTGAAGTGTTCTCTGAAATGAGGGGTCAAGGCCCTCTTAAATAGCTAAGAAAAGCCCCCAAGAGCTGTTACAAAAATCCAGATAATAAATGCAAGGCATGCCTTGCACTAGAGAACAACAAAAGTAAGATAAAAGCCTTTTTAGGTGCTGCATTTTTTTAGTCTTTTACTTGACTTTTGACCCTTATTAAAACTCTCATGTGACTTGCTTTTTACCCTTTTCAAAATTCAGATTTTCACATGCCCCCCTAGACTTACTTTTCCTAAACCAAACTATTCTTTTAAGACCCCCAAACTAATTTAAAGACTAAGCCAAAAATGGACTCTAACTTCACAACTCACAAACTTACCAAAAGTAAACCATCACAGACAACAGCAAGGTCACACTGACCCCCCTTCGCTCCTAATTCCTAGCTAAACAGATCCCAGTTCAAACTAAGGTTACTAACGAAAGAACAAAAACTATCAGGACAAAGCTAACTTTTATTTTCAAGTTTCTGGACAGCAACAAATATATCAGGACTAAACGTGAACTAGAAAACAAAAGTTACTTCCATGACTAAACAAACAAGGTGCCAATTACCATCATAAGCTGACATACACATCAACTCACACACTAAGCACTAGTTAACGATGAATTCACCAATTCATATTACTATAAACCACCAGCTCATGTATATATGATTTTCAACAAGACTAGACTAAAACATTCACTAAAACTCAATAGGGGCAGATTTGTGCTCGAATGAGCAGGGCTACGATAGCAAATAGGTAAACTGAACATCAAACAACAATTATATATACTAAGCAACATACATACACAGCCACAGAGCTCTATGCTTGAAACAAAGACACTAAAACATGTTGAACTCTAAAGGAATTCATACAGATTGAATGACATTCTCCTAAGATTACGATACGAATCAAATACTAAAGCACGATTCATAAACTGAAGCTACAAGTGAAAACAAAGATAAGATGTTACAGTTTAGTCGTCACAGTATCAGGAACTCATCACCGTCACTGTCAAAGCTGAAGCTTTACAATCCAACACTACAACGTCGCCATGGCTTCACCATCAATCATCCCCGCTTCCTCTCCATTTCCACTGCCTCGCTTCCATCACAGTAGCGACGCCTCAGGCTTAACACTGCCTCGGCTTTGCTATCAACACCCCTGCTGCCTCGCCATCTCCAAATAAACGCTATCTTCATCGCAGAGCCAGCATCACAGAAGCATCATCATTGTCCCACAAACAAGAACCAACAACAATCATCGTCACTGATCCAACACCATTCACAACCTGTCAAAGCAGCTCGTCACCACACCCATCGCCACGTTTCAAACTCGACCATACATCACCACATTGATATATCACAGCCCCGACATCACCATTAATATTAGCCCGCGATATTACCCGCTACCAGTTTCAAAAAGGGGAAATTTTGGGAACACAAAGCAGCGAAGGCGAGAGGGGAGCACGAGACAAACCTGTTGACATAAGACTCGCCGGAATTGGATTTTCACCCGAACTTCGGGTCTAAATCTGCCTCGAAAGGTTGTGATTTCTTGAAATTGAAGCTCAGAAATAGAGATAGGAGGTGTAGGCGAGATCGGGAATGTGATTTTATGGCCATAGCGTAGTCGTCGCCGCTGGATATGGCGGAGTGCAGGTGGAGACGAAAAATCCCATGGCTTTGCTTATGTAAAATGGAGTGCATGGAGTAACTGGGAATTAAGAAAGGAAAACGGGCCGGGTCAAACAGCTGTGGAAATGGGCTAAGTAAACTAGCGCTGATTACAAATGGCCACTAAAGGTTTAAACTATTTAAAGAACAAACAATTACGTAGACTTGAACATCACACAAAAATCGCAACATCATCGTAATCGAACATATAACCACAATTAAACACATAAGAAGTATTTTTGATAATTTTTTCTTTTTTTTATATTTTTCTTCGAATTAATTAAGTAAAACTAGCTCAAATTGAATGTAAATATATAAGAAAGATAAACACATATCACAAGGAGATAAACACAATAATTTGAGAAAACTTTGGATTTTTGTGCCAAAATTAGGTGATTACAGCTGCCGCCCCTCTTTGGTCGAGAACATCGAAGAGTTTTCGGGCAAAGACATAATCACAACTAATTTTGGCTTTTTGGTTCTAGCCAAGAGTATACAAAATAGTGACCGTACCCTGATTCTTCGGTTCCAGCCAAGAATAAGGCTACCTATATATCCCAGACTAAGGAATCAGGTCAGTGTAGTTCCTCACGTGCGGTAGCTGGGACTACCGCATTCAAACAGACAACTGACTCTTCTAGACTCACTAAGACAAACTAGACACTCTAGACTACTATGACAAACTAGAGACTCTTCTAGACACACTCGGGGCTGATACTAGACACTCTTAGGCACAGAAAAGGCTGTCGTTGCTGATTACTGGTCGCTTGCTGGTGGTCGTTGCTTTACAAGGAATGGAAATACAAGGAAAAATGTAAAATTACAATCCCTAGCTACATCTTCATGCTTCCTTGAGGTAAATCTTGGCTTGAAAGACAACTCCAGCACAATCTGAAACTTGAAATGGCCGCATCTGTTTCAACCAGGTCTTGACTTGAAGCTGGGGATGGTTGCTATCCTTGAGCATAAATGGCTTGAAGTGGAAGTGAGTGCTATCTTCTAGCAAAACTGACTTGAAAAGAATCATGATCACTGTCTTTTAGCAGATCTTGAGACGGAAAGGAAATGGCACGATCTTTGAGCGAGACTGACTCTAAAGGGAAATGATCGCTATCTTTTAGCAGATCTTGAGATGGAAAGGAAACGACGCTATCTTTGAGCGAAACTGACTCGAAAAGGAAATGATCACGATCTTTTAGTAGATCTTGACATGGAAAGGAAATGACGCTATCTTTGAGCGAAACTGACTCGAAAAGGAAATGATCGCTATCTTTTAGCAAATCTTGATGTGGAAAAGAAATGAACGCTATCTTTGAGCGGACTGAATCGAAAAGAAAATGATCACTATCTTTCAGCAGATCTTGACATAAAAAATAAATGATGCTATCTTTAAGCGAAACTGACTAGAAAAGGAAATGATCGCTATCTTTTAGCAGATCTTGACGTGGAAAAGAAATGACGCTATTTTTGAGCGAACTGACTCGAAAAGGAAATGATCGCTATCTTTTAGCAGATCTTGACGTGGAAAAGAAATGACGTTATCTTTGAGCGAACTGACTCGAAAAGGAAATGATCGCTATCTTTTAGCAGATCTTGACATGAAAAATAAATGACGCTATCTTTGAGCGAACTAACTTGAAAAGGAAATGATCGCTATCTTTTAGCAGATCTCGACGTGGGAAATAAATGATGCTATCTTTGAGCGAACTGACTCGAAAATGAAATGATCGCTATCTGCTTAGCGAACTGACTAGAAAAGGAAATGATCGCTATCTTTTAGCAGATCTTGACATGAAAATGAAATGATCGCTATCTGCTTAGCGAACTGACTAGAAAAGGAAATGATCGCTATCTTTTAGCAGATCTTGACATGAAAAATAAATGACGCTATCTTTGAGCGAAACTGACTCGAAAAGGAAATGATCGCTATCTTTTAGCAGATCTTGATGTGGAAAAGAAATGAACGCTATCTTTGAGCGAACTGACTCGAAAAGAAAATGATCGCTATTTTTCAGCAGATCTTGACATGAAAAATAAATGATGCTATCTTTGAGAGAAACTGACTAGAAAAGGAAATGATCGCTATCTTTTAGCAGATCTTGACGTGGAAAAGAAATGACGCTATTTTTGAGCGAACTGACTCGAAAAGGAAACTGATGCTATCTTTGAGCAAAAACTGACTTGAAAGGGAAACTTCCGCATTATCTTGGGGGAGTATGTTATTGTGGTTGACATCTTCCTGGTGAGTTATGTCTTCTCTGATCACCCGCTCATGATTAGCTCATATCCGGAAGCTGTACAGTCCACACATTTTTCACATGTGGCTTTGACTTGAATGCTGAAATTGGCCGGCTTTGATGGGCTTTGACTTGAAAGATAAAAACTGGAACCACCACTCTGGTGGGTCTTGTTCGTGTTGAATTGAGAACCATCACTCTGATGGGTCTTGCTTATTCTGGAAATTAAAAGCTATCACTCTGATTGGTCTTGCTTTTTCTGAAAATTGAAAACCATCACTCTGATGGGTCTTGCTTTTTGTTGAAAATTTAAAACCATCACTCTGATGGGTCTTGCTTTTGTTGAAAATTGAAAACCATCACTCTGATGGGTCTTGTTCTTGAAGAGGAATCCCATTATCCCAACGGGTCTTGCGTTGAGACTTGAATCCCATCATCCCAATGGGTCTTGTGTTTAACGTTGGAAATTCTATCCCATTATCCCAATGGTTCTTGTCTTGAAAGTTGAAAACCACTGCTCCCTGCTCTGATGGTCCTTGATTTCTTTCTTTATTTCTTTTTCTGCTCTTCAAGTTTGTCCCTGACGAGCAACTGACTTGATGTAGTTGTGCTCTCACACTTCCCAACCCAAATTCTCATATCGGTCTTTGGTCACACCTTGTAGAAATAACAAACCATTTCCTGGTGATCTTCATGGTACAATCTCGGTGTTGGACTCCTATTCCCGACTTTTCTGGTACAACTGAAACTTGTAGACAAGTTTTGCAAACCTTTCTGAATGCCCGAAAATAATGAGAAAGAAATAAATGAAAAGGGAAGTGAAAAAAATCAAAAGGAGACATCGAACGAAAGATGTCCCTTGTAGATAGAAGAAACTTATTTGGAGGTGAAACGACAACCTTAGTAAAACATGACATGCGTCTTGGAATCAACACTTGATCCGTTCACACGGGGTATTCCTGAACTTGCTCCCAGTTTGACAATCTTTCTCAACCCGAACTTGATGACGAATTCCACGACCCTCAGTCGACTAGTAGTGCCCCTCGGGGTTTTCACTAACTAGCCTCTCTCTTTGTTCTTTTACCTCACTATTGTCCTGCAGCGCCCTTTCAGGTTTTTACCGACAAGACTTCATTCATTTTCATTTTTTTTTTCATTTTTTTTAATTTTTTAAATCTTTCCCAATCGATCTCCCATCTCTCCTTGCTGCTCGACCTCGTCTTTCCTTTCTTTCTTCAATTTCGGCCTTTATCTTGATTTCCCAGAGAATTTCTCATTTAATGACCTTGATGCTCCCAGCTCCTACATGCGATTGTCGGCTTATAAGAATGCAACTTTATAGTGTGGAACTTATCCCTTGATACCCTACTCGGCTTGACATTCTCAATGATCGGTCAGAAGGGCCTTTATTTGGACTGTAACATTGGATTTGGTTAGGCTATGAAGAAAGGGGTTCAACATAAAAGCTCAGAAACATCTCATGAGACGATCAGATGAATATCACAAACTATGAAATCACCGCTTTTAAAAAATAAAACAACTTATTTCCCCAATTTAGGCAAATTGGGGACTATTTCTCTTCTTCTTTTTTTTTTCCTTTTTTTTTTTTGAATTTTCTCTTAGTTTGAAAAGCGGTATGAAAGCATCTCATGAAATGACTTGGTGAATGATACAACCCTTGGAATCATTTCTTTTAAAAATAACAACAAACTGTAACCCCGGTTTAGTGAAACCGAGGAATTATCTTTTGAATTTTCTAATATGAAAATATAGGGGATATTGAGACTTCCCCCCCGAGATGAACACAATGAAAGTAAAAAAAGATGCTGACTTTCTCCATTTTCTTTCAAAAATAAACTTCCGCCAGTTTAGAGTAAACTGGGGTGCTTTGAGTTTTGTCCCTGATTTCGAGACTGATATCTCGTGGAACATATGAATTGATGGTACAAAAAATAGAAGTTTGTTTTTATTTTATATTATAAAAGATAAAATAAAAATAAACTTCTGCCCCACTTTAGCATAGAATGGGGAACAAAATTTCTTTTGACGTTGGCCGCAAACTTGGAGGCAAGTTTTGCGTCAATATGAACAGGGGGAAAGAACTTTCCCCTGTTATGACCGCACCAGAATGGTTGCATACGTATCCTTTTGAGAGGAATCAGGTTAGACGTAGCTCTACCGCTGAGGTAGATTTTGTTTTGTTTTCTTTTGATGATTTTTTTTCTTTAATCACATCAAATTGATTCCAAGGGAGGGTAGGCCAAAGAAAACAACAGAGGGCTGACAAAGGATATAGTGTTTGGGTAGAAGAACCGAAAGCCGTTCGTCATCCCGACCCGAGAATGCCTCGCACAAATAATGATTCAAAGAATTGACCTAGACTGATCCACGCGTGTCATCGACTTCTGCTTCACTGCTGGTTCTCAAAACTGGTATTTCAAATTCGGTCGAAGTGACCGTGCACGATTTTGACCTTCTCACCGATATCCCTTATTGGATGACTACAGATTAATTCCCAACTTATTTCGCTCCCTCTTTTATCCCTCTATACTACTCAAATAGCTCACAATGCCAGAGCGCGTGTCTCAATCAAGACGTAAATTCCGCACGCATGTCATGTTATTAAGGTCGACAAAACATAAAACAGAAAACTAAGGAGGTAAGAATAGGAAACATAAAAGACCGCATATTAGGACGAGATGGATCTCTCTTTCATTGAATTGAAGATATAAGGGTTTGAACAAACAAAACAAGCAAAATAATGTACTTGGGTTACAACCCTTGAATAACCAAGTACATAGAAAGATTAGCAAAACAAGCTACAATATTTCAACAATCACTCAATTGCAAGTCAGGGCTAGTTTTCCTGTGTTAGGCATTGTTGAGTCCTTCACCAAGATGTACCATGCTGATACCAAAGAAATCCCCTGAATCTGGCAACATCTTCTGTTGTTCCTCATTTTCTCCAACTCCCATCAGGGCAGACTTCACTTCTTTGGGATTGATGAATGACCCGGTAAGATATGGAATTGGCTTCTCGAAAGACATGTTCGTCTTCTTCATTTCACCACCCCTTACTCTGTCTGCTACCCCAAGGTCAATTTCAGGAACACAGTTCACTGTCACAAGCATTTGGTTAGCCCAAATTGACACATCACCAACAGGTACTATCGGCATTGCAGATTCAGCTCTCAAATCTTCTCCACATACCATTCCCACATATACACATCATCATGGACGGGCAATGAGTTCTGGTTGAAATCTGGCGCATTTGAGCCCTCGACTTGGATCAGATCATTATCTATCAGAGCTTGGATATCCTTCTTGAGAAAATGGCAATCCTCAGTGTCATGTCCCGGTGCACCTGAATGGTAAGCACATTGACGAGAGTCGTCAACCCTATCCCTAGGATGCATTCCTCCATTGATCGGTTTTAGTATGTCCAAAGCTTGCAACTTCTGAAAAAGTTCGGCATAAGATTCTCCAATTGGCGTGAACTCATTCTTTTTCACTTGATGCACCTTTTTATACTCAACTTTTGGGTGAAACCCTGGAGGACTTCTTGGTCGGTGGGGAAGGTTCGATGGAGGCTGGAATTGGTGATGTGGAGTTTGGTGAATGGGATATATAGGATGTGGGGCTAGAGCGCGCCATTACGGATAAGACGATATTGGAGCATATGGCTGCACTGTATGGATTGATTATTGGGGTGGAGGGACGAAATACTGCGGATTTTGTGAGGTGTAGTAGTGTTGTGGAGGATATATTTGTGGAGCTTGGTATGAGTGGGTTTGATTATATCTTTTCTCGCTCCACTTCTGTGAATCCCGAACCCACCATGGCTACATCATCTTGATTCTTCTTCTCCAAGGTTCCTGCCTGGGCTCGCAAAGCTGTTTGGCTAACAATCTTTCTAGTCTTGATTCCTCTATCAATCATTTCCCCAATTCTCACTGCTTCACTGAATTGTTTCCCTATGGCGGAGGCTATTGCTTGGTAGTAGGTCTCATCAAGCACCTCAATGAACTCTTCGACCATTTTATCATCGGGTATCAAAAGGCTCACACGCGCCGCTTGTTCGCGCCACCTGTAGGCATACTCTCTGAAACTTTCACTTGGTTTCTTTGTGATCGTCTTCAAGGAAGAACGATCAGGAGCAGCCTCCATTTTGTAAGCATAATGGTTTAGGAAAGCGCTGGCCATGTCATCGAAAGTGACCCACTTCGAAACATCTTGTTGTACAAACCATTCTGTTGCCGGTCCTCCCAAACTGTCAGCAAAGTATGCCATCAACAATTCATCCTTCTCAATGCCCCTCATTTTGTTAAGGTAGATCTTCATGTGGATCCTTGGATCACTTTGTCCAATGTACAGATCAAATTTGGGCACAACAAAACCTTCAGGCAATGGCACATGAGGGAACAAACACAGGTCTTTGTATGAGACATTGATTTTACCCTCTTGACCTTGTATGTTTTTCACAGTTTGCTCTAAGCTTTTCAATTTCCGAGCAAAATCATTCTCTTTTGTCTTTCCCAACCTTTCGATATCAGAATGTGATTCTGGGTGGTGCCCCCGATCATATGACTCAGTTTGGCGGAAGACATTACCCTGAGCTCGCTCAAATTGTTGATCATGAGCCCTTAACTGTGGGTCAGGGTTCGGTCTTTGCGAAGTGTGTCTTGCAGGAATGGTGAACGCTGCGACAGGAACCTGGGGTTGGCCATGTTGTCCATGCTGTGGGAATAGCCCCCCATGTTGTACAGTAGAAGGTCCGGCTGCATTGTCAGTTGCCGGATGTGGACCAAATCCCGGAGGGTAACGGGGGTCTCCTACCACTGTGGATTGCCCTTGCCCTGGTGGCTGGGTACTTGTCATGAATCCAGCAGCATCTGGTGGAACAGGAGGTGCCTGAACTGCTGCCAAGTTATGAACCAGATGTGTCATCATTTCTTTCATAGTTGCAAAGTCCTCGGCCATCTTAGCCTGTTGCTCAGCTAAGCGAACCAGCTCAGTGTTCTCAGTTTCCTCAGCCATCCCTGTTGGAGTGTTTTCCTGAAGGGGTGTTTCAATCACTTCTGGTACAGGCAGTGGTCCATTGATTCTGGTGGAATAGGAATGTGGGGCCAGCACGGCAGTTGCTCAAGCTATGAACCAAACAGGTTAGCACAAAAGAAACACAGATTGCAGCATAAGGTTATTATGCGTCATCCCGAAACGGTTAACGGCGTAAGCCGAGTGTACCGATCATATCCCCGAAAGATTGCTTATGTGCCTTGATCAAAATTAGAATGAAATTGTAACTGATACTTAATCAGCACAAGGACGAACTTGGATGATTTTTTTTTCCTTTTCTATTTTTTGACTCAACAAACGTAACTTAGACGAACGACACGAGACGAACTCAAAATAAAATGCTTGACATAATGTATGAGTCAAAGATATATACAAACTGACACATTGGGTGGGTACACCCAGACGGTGAAAATAATGGGACTCGACATTTTAGCGGAGTCAGATTATTCCACGAGGATCGACACAAAATACAACTTAGCTAATTACAATTTATCGTCTGTACCCTGACTTGACCTTAAACAAAACAAAATAAAGCGGGACCCTAAAACAACATTTTTTTTTCTTCTTTTTTTTAATGAAAAATTAAGACTCAACCGAAGATTCGAAACGGAACTTAAGAACGGATTATGAAACAAACTATATTTTTTTTTATCCGAAATGTGACTCCAAAATCGGACATTATGGAAATGCGAAGATAGACACGAAAAATTGATTTTTTGAAATAAACTCCTCGATCTAACTTTAAAATTAATCTTAGAGTATTTACAAAATCTGGCCATTATAACGGCGTAAAACCCCGACAAATTACTTTCAAAACTTGGTCTTGGCTTGGACACAAACTCAAATACAAAAGGGGCCCCAAAATTTTGCCATTATAATGGCATAAAACTATGACAAATTATTTCCTAATATTTGGACCAAACCCGGACACAAAACGAGATTAAAAAAATTCTTGAAAATTTTTTCCATTATAACGACGTAAAATAACAACTAAAGATATTTTGAGACACGGGATTAAACCCATTTTTCATTTTTTTTCCTTTTTTTTTTGTTTGTTTTTTTTTGACACTCGCCCCCCCCCCCCCCGGTGATCGGACAGCATAACAACCTTTCGAACATATGCAACACAGAAAATGCCATAAATGTGTCTTTCTAGGACGTGGGTCCCGTCCTGATACGAAGGAGGTCAGCCTAGACAAGTGCAGTACCGGTGTACCGCACCTCACTAAGTCATCAAATGAAATGCAGATAAATCGGGCCTAAAGGTTCAACTCTAGGTGACACAACTGACTCAGTGTCTAGACTAGCTGAAAAACCCGGTAGACAAACCGGGCGGAAAGCTCATCAGTGCCATCCGGAAACAGTGTGTCCGGCCTAAAACCCCGTCACGCCTTCCTCCTAAATCATGGGCAATTTAGTAAGAAGTCCCAGATGCCACAAGCAATCTGGTAAGTGCACGTGTGCAAGTGTTCCAGAGACTCAGTGGTGTGCGAAAGAAGGCAATTTTATATACAGTTCAGTATTATCAAAGCAGTAACATTCAAGATGTGGCAACAACCAATAACAATATTTACAAGCCGAAATGCGAAAATTTTTAAAAGCCTGAAACTTTCAGTTTTCACTTTCTTCCCCAGCGGAGTCGCCAAGCTATCACGCCCTAAAATTACATAAAAAATAAAAATAAGGTTGCAGTGACTTAGGTGTTTTAAAGGTACAAAGTTATCGAGATTACGGAGTCGCCACTTGACATAGTTCAAATGTGTGCCAAGTCACCAAAGTGGTACCTTGAAACACCTATGACTCGTAAGTGGTCTGCGTCAGAGTTTCAGGTAAGGATCTCGATTGACTCGCGGGAAGGTGTTAGGCAGCCTAGAGTCCTGTGCCAAGCACAGTTGCTTTTATTGACGCATTTCGACTCTTTGAATTTGTTTGTTCTTTATTGCCTTCATTGTTTTCGCTTTAATATTTTTTGAGCTAAAGATTGTACTAGGTAACCCACTGGGTATACTTTAGAACAAATTGTCTCTCTGTTTATTTTTGTGTGCCTAATAAGTAGATCATGAATCATACTTATTTGTCGTACTTATCTTTAAATCGACTTAACTTTCTTATTTTTATTGCTCGTTACCTAATAAGTAGATCACAAATCATACTTATTCTTGCCTAATCGAGCGAATCTTTATTTCTATTGATTTGCCTAATCGTTCACAATTTTTTTTTGTTCAATTTGATTATCTTGTCTTTTCACGTGATAGCAAATCAATATTATAAGAGCCAATCTTCGTTGTCATTTAATCCGAGAAAATTGAACATGAGATTCTTTTCTTTGCTCTTACTATACTATAAACTTGATTGAATTTTGGATAGGTTCTATCAAGTTAGCTATTTAAAAACAATTTAACTCTAAACTTTGTCTATTCCTTTACTCTTTATATTAAAATGTGAAGTTGTTATACCGATTTGAACTTCTACACATCTCCAGCTCCCGAATTTGTTTAAAAAGAAGAAACTCAAGAAACTTCATAATTCACACACAAGCATAACAACAAATGGATAAGCAAGAGTTTGCCTAGATTAGGCATAAGGAAATAGATCTGGGCCCTCACGAGTTTTAGCCCGCAAGAGAGCCATATACGTCTCCTTTCTCTGGTACACACTAGCAATTTATTTCCCAATCAAAATACAAACACACATAACATTTATGCTAATGATAATGAAGAAAGAAAGCATTCAAACTTGGTTTCATTTCACTGATATACACAGCTTTAAACAGACTGTTTTTCATATGTAAATAACTTATGACATGGCCAAAATATATAGAAGATATATAAAAGAAAGGGTTGAAAACTTACCTAATAGGCAAAAGAATTCCTTAGCAACAACAAAAGAAGATCCCACAGCCAATGCCAAACCAAACACAGCGAACAATCGTGAGCGAACAAACAACATAACCAGCAACGAGACTCAACAAGGAAACCGAACCAACAACTTAAACTAACTCAAGAAATAGACCAGCAAAACCCCTTTTTTAAAGCTTAACTCTATAATGTTTCAACCTTTTTTCCTGTACCCAACTCTCAGATCTGAACCCTCTCAAGTTTTAGTGTTTCCTCAGATCTGTTGGTGTTTTTTCAGATGTGTTCCTGTGAACTCCTCTCTATTTTTCACTGGTTTTTTTAGCTTTCTTTTGTGTGTGTGTAAGTTCTGTGAAGTGTTCTCTGAAATGAGGGGTCAAGGCCCTCTTAAATAGCTAAGAAAAGCCCCCAAGAGCTGTTACGAAAATCCAGATAATAAATGCAAGGCATGCCTTGCACTAGAGAACAACAAAAGTAAGAAAAAAGCCTTTTTAGGTGCTGCATTTTTTTTGTCTTTTACTTGACTTTTGACCCTTATTAAAACTCCCATGTGACTTGCTTTTTACCCTTTTCAAAATTCAGATTTTCACATGCCCCCCTAGACTTACTTTTCCTAAACCAAACTATTCTTTTAAGACCCCCAAACTAATTTAAAGACTAAGCCAAAAATGGACTCTAACTTCACAACTCAAGAACTTACCAAAAGTAAACCATCACAGACAACAGCAAGGTCACACTGACCCCCCTTCGCTCCTAATTCCTAGCTAAACAGATCCCAGTTCAAACTAAGGTTACTAACGAAAGAACAAAAACTACCAGGACAAAGTTAACTTTTATTTTCAAGTTTCTGGACAGCAACAAATATATCAGGACTAAACGTGAACTAGAAAAAAAAAGTTACTTCCATGACTAAACAAACAAGGTGCCAATTACCATCATAAGCTGACATACACATCAACTCACACACTAAGCACTAGTTAACGATGAATTCACCAATTCATATTACTATAAACCACCAGCTCATGTATATATGATTTTCAACAAGACTAGACTAAAACATTCACTAAAACTCAATAGGGGCAGATTTGTGCTCGAATGAGCAGGGCTACGATAGCAAATAGGTAAACTGAACATCAAACAACAATTTTATATACTAAGCAACATACATACACAGCCACAGAGCTTTATGCTTGAAACAAAGACACTAAAACATGTTGAACTCTAAAGGAATTCATACAGATTGAATGACATTCTCCTAAGATTACGATACGAATCAAATACTAAAGCACGATTCATAAACTGAAGCTACAAGTGAAAACAAAGATAAGATGTTACAGTTTAGTCGTCACAGTATCAGGAACTCATCACCGTCACTGTCAAAGCTGAAGCTTTACAATCCAACACTACAGCGTCGCCATGGCTTCACCATCAATCATCCCCGCTTCCTCTCCATTTCCACTGCCTCGCTTCCATCACAGTAGCGACGCCTCAGGCTTAACACTGCCTCGGCTTTGCTATCAACACCCCTGCTGCCTCGCAAACTGCCTCGCCATCTCCAAATAAACGCTATCGTCATCGCAGAGCCAGCATCACAGAAGCATCATCATTGTCCCACAAACAAGAACCAACAACAATCATCGTCACTGATCCAACACCATTCACAGCCTGTCAAAGCAGCTCGTCACCACACCCATCGCCACGTTTCAAACTCCACCATACATCACCACATTGATATATCACAGCCCCGACATCACCATTAACATTAGCCCGCGATATTACCCGCTACCAGTTTCAAAAAGGGGAAATTTTGGGAACACAAAGCAGCGAAGGCGAGAGGGGAGCACGAGACAAATCTGTTGACATAAGACTCGCCGGAATTGGATTTTCACCCGAACTTCGGGTCTAAATCTGCCTCGAAAGGTTGTGATTTCTTGAAATCGAAGCTCAGAAATAGAGATAGGAGGTGTAGGCGAGATCGGGAATGTGATTTTATGGCCATAGCGTAGTCGTCGCCGTTGGATATGGCAGAGTGCAGGTGGAGACGAAAAATCCCATGGCTTTGCTTATGTGAAATGGAGTGTATGGAGTAACTGGGAATTAAGAAAGGAAAACGGGCCGGGTCAAACAGCTGTGGAAATGGGCTAAGTAAACTAGCGCTGATTACAAATGGCCACTAAAGGTTTAAACTATTTAAAGAACAAACAATTACGTAGACTTGAACATCACACAAAAATCGCAACATCATCGTAATCGAACATATAACCACAATTAAACACATAAGAAGTATTTTTGGTAATTTTTTCTTCTTTTTTTTTTTTTTATATTTTTCTTCTAATTAATTAAGTAAAACTAGCTCAAATTGAATGTAAATATATAAGAAAGATAAACACATATCACAAGGAGATAAACACAATTAGTTGAGAAAACTTAGGATTTTTGTGCCAAAATTAGGTGATTACAGCTGCCCTCTTTGGTCGAGAACATCGAAGAATTTTCGGGCAAAGACATAATCACAACTAATTTTGGCTTTTTGGTTCTAGCCAAGAGTATACAAAATAGTGACCGTACCCTGATTCTTCGGTTCCAGCTAAGAATAAGGCTACCTACATATCCCAGACTAAGGAATCAGGTCAGTGTAGTTCCTCACGTGCGGTAGCTGGGACTACCGCATTCAAACAGACAACCGACTCTTCTAGACTCACTAAGACAAACTAGAAACTCTAGACTACTATGACAAACTAGAGACTCTTCTAGACACACTCGGGGCTGATACTAGACACTCTTAGGCACAGAAAAGGCTGTCGTTGCTGATTACTGGTCGCTTGCTGGTGGTCGTTGCTTTACAAGGAATGGAAATACAAGGAAAAATGTAAAATTACAATCCCTAGCTACATATTCATGCTTCCTTGAGGTAAATCTTGGCTTGAAAGACAACTCCATTGCCCGTTGTATGGGCAAGCACCATCTGAAACTTGAAATGGCCGCATCTGTTTCAACCAGGTCTTGACTTGAAGCTGGGGATGGTTGCTATCCTTGAGCATAAATGGCTTGAAGTGGAAGTGAGTGCTATCTTCTAGCAAAACTGACTTGAAAAGAATCATGATCGCTGTCTTTTAGCAGATCTTGAGACGGAAAGGAAATGGCGCGATCTTTGAGCGAGACTGACTCTAAAGGGAAATGATCACTATCTTTTAGCAGATCTTGAGATGGAAAGGAAACGACGCTATCTTTGAGCGAAACTGACTCGAAAAGGAAATGATCGCGATCTTTTAGCAGATCTTGACATGGAAAGGAAATGACGCTATCTTTGAGCGAAACTGACTCGAAAAGGAAATGATCGCTATCTTTTAGCAAATCTTGATGTGGAAAAGAAATGAACGCTATCTTTGAGCGGACTGACTCGAAAAGAAAATGATCGCTATCTTTCAGCAGATCTTGACATAAAAAATAAATGATGCTATCTTTATGCGAAACTGACTCGAAAAGGAAATGATCGCTATCTTTTAGCAGATCTTGACGTGGAAAAGAAATGACGCTTTTTTTGAGCGAACTGACTCGAAAAGGAAATGATCGCTATCTTTTAGCAGATCTTGACGTGGAAAAGAAATGACGTTATCTTTGAGCGAACTGACTCGAAAAGGAAATGATCGCTATCTTTTAGCAGATCTTGACATGAAAAATAAATGACGCTATCTTTGAGCGAACTGACTTGAAAAGGAAATGATCGCTATCTTTTAGCAGATCTCGACATGGGAAATAAATGACGCTATCTTTGAGCGAATTGACTCGAAAATGAAATGATCGCTATCTGCTTAATGAACTGACTAGAAAAGGAAATGATCGCTATCTTTTAGCAAATCTTGACATGAAAATGAAATGATCGCTATCTGCTTAGCGAAACTGACTCGAAAAGGAAATGATCGCGATCTTTTAGCAGATCTTGACATGGAAAGGAAATGACGCTATCTTTGAGCGAAACTGACTCGAAAAGGAAATGTTCGCTATCTTTTAGCAGATCTTGATGTGGAAAAGAAATGACCGCTATCTTTGAGCGAACTGACTCGAAAAGAAAATGATCGCTATCTTTCAGCAGATCTTGACATGAAAAATAAATGATGCTATCTTTGAGCGAAACTGACTAGAAAAGGAAATGATCGCTATCTTTTAGCAGATCTTGACGTGGAAAAGAAATGACGCTATTTTTGAGCGAACTGACTCGAAAAGCAAACTGACACTATCTTTGAGCAAAAACTGACTTGAAAGGGAAACTTCCGCATTATCTTGGGGGAGTATGTTATTGTGGTTGACATCTTCCTGGTGAGTTATGTCCTCTCTGTTCACCCGCTCATGATTAGCTCATATCCAGAAGCTGTACAGTCCACACATTTTTCACATGTGGCTTTGACTTGAATGCTGAAATTGGCCGGCTTTGATGGGCTTTAACTTGAAAGATAAAAACTGGAACCACCACTCTGGTGGGTCTTGTTCGTGTTGAATTGAGAACCATCACTCTGATGGGTCTTGCTTATGCTGGAAATTAAAAGTTATCACTCTGATTGGTCTTGCTTTTTCTAGAAAATTGAAAACCATCACTCTGATGGGTCTTGCTTTTTGTTGAAAATTGAAAACCATCACTCTGATGGGTCTTGTTCTTGAAGAGGAATCCCATTATCCCAACGGGTCTTGCGTTGAGACTTGAATCCCATCATCCCAATAGGTCTTGTGTTTAAAGTTGGAAATTCTATCCCATTATCCCAATGGTTCTTGTCTTGAAAGTTGAAAACCACTGCTCCCTGCTCTGATGGTCCCTGATTTCTTTCTTTATTTCTTTTTCTGCTTTTCAAGTTTGTCCCTGACGAGCAACTGACTTGATGTAGTTGCGTTCTCACACTTCCCAACCCAAATTCTCATATCGGTCTTTGGTCATGCCTTGTAGAAATAACAAACCATTTCCTGGTGATCTTCATGGTACAATCTCGGTGTTGGACTCCCATTCCCGACTTTTCTGGTACAACTGAAACTTGTAGACAAGTTTTGCAAACCTTTCTGAATGCCCGAAAATAATGAGAAAGAAATAAATGAAAAGGGAAGTGAAGAAAATCAAAAGGGACAGAACGGAGTGTAAGGGCTCGGCTTGCTGGTGAAGCATCCAGGCATGGCGTTGGCACTTATCACATTGCTTAACAAAGGCGTTGGTATCTGTACCGATATCTAGCCAATAGTATCCGACACTAAGTAGCTTGCGGGTAAGCATCTTTTCTCCGGAATGATTACCACACTAACCCTCGTGCACCACTCTCATCACATACTCAATCTGTCCCGATCCCAAATACTTGGCCCACGGGCCGCTGTGTAGCTTTCCATAAAGTTCTCCCCGAATCATGCAATATGGAACCGCTTGGATTCTCAACTTCTGAACTTCCTTTTTATCATCTAGAAGAGTCCCCAAATCTAAGTATGAGATGAACTTGGTGTGCCAATCCCATGTGATATGCACCGAGTTTACTTCAAGTTTCACCCTTTCGATGGCTGAGCTAAGAAGATGGACCACTGAATTCGTTCCCGAGTCAGTTACCTCGGCAGCAGAGCAATAATTTTGCTAAGGCGTCCGCTTCCCCATTCTCTTCTCGGTGAATTTTTTCAATTCTCCACTCTTGAAACTTAGATTAAAAAAAAATTAACTCTGGCAAAGAGTTATTGCATTCTAGGCTCACGGGCCGGAAAGTCCCGAGTATTTGTGTTGCGCTCCGTATGTCTAAAATGATATATATTATACTAATGACATGTTAAGAATGATTTAAGTAACTTTAAAGTCATAATATGACTATATATTATGTTTATATGTTGAAAATAAAGTTTGGGAAAAATCAAATTTAAGTTGTGGAAAAAACCGACTAAGGATTTGCCTTGTAATGAAGCTTTTTGAGCAATTAATTCTGTGTGTTATATGAGTTCTTTTGGGGGATATATCATATACCATATTTAAGTTCTTGGAGTTTAGTTTCCAACACTTTTGACCGTTTATTCATACAACATCTAGATAAAAAGATATGAGCGTCAGAAGTCAGGCCAGAAGAAGGGATATAAGCACAAAAGATGGCAAGAAGTGAAATATTTTTATTATAAAAGAGAAACTCATCTCTTTTCTCGTCATTTCCAGAAAAGACACAAGGGAAACAGTTCCTTCTTTAGGTTTGAAGCCATTTTTATGGTTTTGAAGAAAGAACGTCTATCTTAACTCGAAATTGAAGACGGATTGCATCAAAACGCTATACGCAGTTAAGGTAACGTTATGCTACCTTCAATTTCGTCTATAGCTTGAGTTTTAGAATTACTTCATGGCTAAGAAATGTGCCTAAATGTTGTGTTATAGCTCGTTTAAGCTTTGGAAGGTTTGTAATTCAAGGGAAACAAGGTTTAGAAGCAAAAACGTCAAAGGTATGTAAGGCTAAACCTTTCTTTCAGCAAGGAATCTATTTTGTAGCTTTTGAAGTTTGTCTTAGTTGTAAACATGGTGTTTCTTGTGGGGAAATTCTATTACATCAAGGGAACCTTGTATATGCTTAATTTGGTACTAAAAATAATGGTGAAAGAGGTCCAAAACAGCAGCACAAAAAGTTTCAAAATCTAGAAAAAATCAGCTGTTAGTAGTTTGACCATAACGCTTTGTAAAAAATTGATATTGATATGATTTAAGATTTTATGGAACCCTAAGACATATATCTACAAATTTCATGAAGATCATAAAGTCTATACCTTTGATTTAGACTCTGAAAATTAGGTTGCAAGACAGGGCAGTGGTGCTATCAAGAGATTCTCTCCGCGGATTAGTTATGCCATCCGGTCGTCTCATCTTGTTATCTATTTAATCTATCTATGTTATCAGTTTAGCAGGGTATCCATTCCCATGTATATTATAGTACTGATTTTGTTTTTACGAATCTTCCAGTTTTAGGGGAAATTCTGCCGAAATTTTTATAGAAATTCAAAGAGTTGGACAAATTCGGAGTTCCAAGTTGTGCCTATGATTCCAGCTAGGGATTTTCTATCATTCCTTTAAGTTCATATCTATTGTTTCCACATGTGTTATACCTCATACATGTTTATGCTTATATTGTGATCATATTATGTGTGATTTGGAGTCCCCCAAAGAGGCTGGACATTGGACACACAGTCCAGTCACGTATGATACTACCCGTCTGCAGGACACAGCCCCTCTGGTTCAGGCGGGAGTTGAAACACCTAGTGTGATCGGGTCTCATTCACACACTCTGACCAGAGAGACTACTGGCTTGGGGACATAGCCCATAACACCCGCCAGGTTTGTTATATACACATATATAGCCACAGTATGCACCGCATGACTATACCTGAGGCTAGTTAAGATTCTCAGTTACCTGATTTGGGGGGATACAGCCCATAACACCAGACAGGTACCAATTCAGATAGCAGTTCAATTTTAGCTCAGTACCAGTTATCAGTTCTGAGTTATCAGCCACCAGTTCTTAGTGTCATTATCAGTTGACATCTATCAGTTCTAGTTTCTAGTTACCAGTTTCAAAACCTATCACAATAAGTTATCATTATAGTTTAGCTAAGCCTTCAGTTTCAAATTCATCTAGACTTCAGTTTATATTCGGATCATGTTTAGTTCGTGTTTCAGATTTTCAGCTACATTGCTTTGCTCCAACTCATATTTACATATTTATATTCTAGTCTTACAGTTTCATTCAGCTATGATATATTATATGCTCATGCCTTACATACTTTGTACATATCGTACTCACATCCTCTCTTGGGTGCTGTTTTTCATGCCGTACAGGTACAGAGAGATCAGACCTTGAGTCACATTAGTAGGCTATATACCAGCTTTTGGAGTCACTCCGCCTCCTTCAGAAGTTTACTATGTTTGGTATGTTGTATAGACATCTAGTGGGTATGACGGGGCCTTTTCCCTTCCTTTGTATATTAAGTTCAGCACTCTTAGAGGCTTGTAGATATGTCCATGTGTGGTTCAGTCAGTATGTATGTATGTCAGCATGTGATAGCCTTGTCATCTTCCAGACTTTATATTTTCAGTAAATATGTATCTGTTTATAACCAGGTTGCCAACTCATTTCTATTATTCATAGATTATTAGTAGGTTTAGCGAAGATCAACACTCAATGTCGGTTATCCGTCGCGGCCCTAGGTTGAGTCGTGATAAAAGTTGTATCAGAGCAGTTCAATCCTAGGGTGTCTATAGGCCGTGTCTAGTAGAGTCTTGTTCAGGAGTATGTTGCACGCCATACTTATGAACAAGAGGCTACAAGGCACTAAAGGATGATTGTCTTTCTTTCATCTCTAGATCGTGCGATAGGGCCATGATTTTAGAATTCACTCTTCTAAACATAATATTTTGAATGCAGCGATGGCGCCGAAGAAATTAACAGCTGCCAGAAGGGCAAAGCCATTGCCAGCCAAGGTACCAGTAGAGTGCGACCTGAGGTGGGTGAGAATGTGGAGTCCAGACCTGAGGCTCCATCTGAGGCCTCACAGATCTCCTCATTTCAGGGCGATATTAGAGGTACTACATCTACCGTACCTCCAGCTCCTCAGCCTGATAGCCAGGGGTAGGAAGTGAGGGATGTCATCAGGTTATTGTACAGTCTTGTAGTTGCTCAAACTAGACGGCACAGTGCAGATGCCCAGGGAGATGTGGATCAGGGATTAGGGATTTTATCAGACTAGAGCCTCCAGTCTTTACTGGATCCCGTACAGAAGAGGACCCTCAGAATTTTCTAGTGAGGATAGCCAGGGTGTTGAGGATCATGCACGTGTCAGTCACGGAGTCAGTAGAGTTAGTTGCATTCAGATTGTATGACCTAGCAGCAGGGTGGTATCAGACATGGAAGCTATCTAGAGAGCCAGATGTTGCTCCGGCGACTTGGCAGGAATTCTCGGATGCTTTCCTTCGTCAGTATATGCCTATAGAGACACCGGGGAGCACGTGCTAATCAGTTCCTGACCTTAAGACAGGGAAATTTGAGTGTAGAAGAGTATAACTTTCGCTTTAATTCTTTAGCAAGGTTTGCACCTACGGTGGTAACGATTATGGAGGATAGAATTCACAGGTATGTAGTGGGACTAGGTCCACACCTGGTGAACGAATGTATGACTGTTACTATGCAGCCAAGTATGAGCATATTACGCATTCAGGCATTTGCTTTATCACTTGAGGAGAGGAAGCAGAAACAGAGAGCCGACAGGGATAGAGGGTCACATAAGAGAGGCAAATTTTCAGGTTCGTTTGGAAAGACATCCGGAGAGAGTAGGCAGTAGAGTGTTAGATAGCCACCAGCTAGTATACCTCCATAGTCCCGTGGCCCGAGATATGATAGACCTCCTCAGTCCAGAGCTAGTCAGGCGTCACAGACTTCAGGATTTCAGCTTCGTGGTACTTCTGTACTGGCCAGTCAGACATATCCAAGATGCCTAGATTGTGGTAGAAGCCACTTTGGTCCATGTCAGTTCGGAGTTTATACTTGTTATATTTGTCGCGAGGCAGGCCATTTCATGAGAGATTGCCCGACTAGGGGTGGTAGTGGTGTAACCCAGCTAGCTAGATCAACAATAGCTTCCTCAGCACCAGCACGCCCTCAGAGGCAAGTTCCTCAGGCACCATCAGGTCGGGGCAGAGGCCGAAGTGGAGCTCCTACAGTAGGCGGTCCTCAGTACTGTACCTATTCTCTTATTGGTCGACAGGACCAAAAGACTTCACCAGATATAGTCACAGGTATTCTATCAGTAAATTCTCTCGATGTATAGGTGTTGATAGATCCTGGTTCTATAATATTGTATGTTAGTCCCTTTATTGCTATTAAATTCAAAATAGAACCAGAGACTATTAGACCTTTCGAGGTAGCCACTTTTATTGGTGATTCAGTAGTAACTAGGCGTGTTTATAGAGGTTGCACTGTGATGATTGGTGATTATAGCACTACAGCTGACTTAATTGAGCTAGAAATGGTTGATTTCGATGTTATTCTTGGTATGGATTGGTTGTTTTTTTATTATGCTAATGTTGACTGTAGAGTGAAGACAGTCCAGTTTCATTTTCCAAAAAAATTAGCTATAGAGTGGCAGGGTGTTTCTGCATCGCCAAAATGTCTGTTATTTCTTACCTTAAGGTAAGGAAGCTAATCGCAAAAGGTTGCTTATATCATATTGTTCATGTTCGAGACTTGGAGAAGGAGACGTCGACTCTTGAGTCAGTTTCGGTAGTGAATGAGTTCCCTGACGTGTTTTCAGATTAGTTACCTGGTCTTCCTCCAGAGCGAGAGATTGTTTTTCCTATTGATGTAGTATCAGGTACACAACCCATATCCATTCCTCCCTACAGGATGGCGCCAGCAGAACTGAAAAAACTTAAGGAGCAACTGAAGGATTTATTAGATAAAGGCCTCATCAGACCCAACATTTCCCCGTGGGGAGCCCCCATATTATTTGTGAAAAATAAAGACGGCTCTCTATGCATGTGCATAGATTACAGACAGCTGAATAGAGTCACAATCAAGAATAAATACCCTCTGCCCAAGATTGATGACATGTTCAACCAGCTCTAGCGTGCCAAGTGCTTCTCGAAGTTAGATTTGCGATCAGGCTACCATCAGGTTAGAGTCAGAGAATGTGATATTCATAAGACTGCATTCAGGACCAGGTATGGCCATTACGAGTTTTTAGTGATGTGTTTGGACTAACTAATGCCCCTGCAGTATTTATGGATCTGATGAACAGCGTATTCAGGCCTTATATAGATTATTTGTGATCATATTTATTGACGATATTCTCGTCTATTTAAAGTCTGACTCAGAACATGCAGAGCATCTATGCTCAGTATTGGGTACTGTTCGGGACCAGGAATTAAATGCTAAGTTCTTGAAGTATGAATTTTGGTTAGATTCAGTGGCATTTCTTGACCACATAGTTTCAGCATAAGAAATTAAAGCAGATGGCCAGAAGATCGAGGCTGTAAAGAATTGGTCCAGACCTACGACGCCATAGAGGTACGTAGTTTTCTGGGTTTGGCAGGTTATTTACAGAAAGTTTGTGGAGGGGTTTTCCTCCCTTGCAGCTCCACTGACCAAATTGAGACAGAATGCTTCCAAATTTCAGTGGTCAGACTCTTATGAGCGCATCTTCCAAGAACTAAAGAACAGGTTGATAACAGCTCCAGCACTTGCACTTCCAAAAGGATCTGAGGGCTATGTCATTTTCTATGACGCTTCTAAAGTTGGTCTTGATTGTGTAATTGATGCAGCACGGAAAAATGTGATTGCTTATGCTTCCAGACAGCTGAAAAAGCACGAGCAGAACTACCCTACTCACGATTTGGAGCTTGCAGCAGTCATTCATGCATTGAAGATTTGGAGACATTATTTGTACGGTGTTCATGTTGATATTTATACAGACCACTCCAGTACATATTTAAGCAGAATGAGCTAAGCCTACGACAGAGGCGGTGGCTAGAGTTACTGGAGGACTACGACGTGGACATTTTTTATCATCCAGGTAAAGTGAATGTTGTTGCCGATGCCCTTAGTCGTAAATCCATGGGTAGTTTATCTTATTTATAGCCACAGAAGAGAAAGTTAGCTCATGCACTCGATCAGTTATCCAGCTTGAGATTCAGATTAATAGATTCAGATGATGCAGGAGTTATAGTTGAGAACACAGCCACTACTTGCCTAGTGACAGAAGTAAAACAGCGCCAGTATGAGGATCCAGTTCTAGTTGAATACGGACAGGTAACCAGAAGAAAATCGAAATCACCAAACAGAGTTACTAGTGATGCGGTTCTCATATATAAAGATAGACGTTGTGTTCCTGATGTCAGATTATGACAGAGGCACATTGTTCTAAAGACAGTATTCATCCAGGTTCGACTAAGATGTACCATGATCTTAAGCAGATTTACTGGTGGGATGGATTGAAGCGTGACATAACAGAACTTGTGGCTTAGTTTCCTAACTGCTAGTAGGTTAAAATCGAGCATCAAAAACCTAGTGGCTTGTTGCACGAAATAGAGAATCCATCATGGAAGTGGGAAGCAGTGAATATGTACTTCATTACAGGCTTGCCCTGTACGCAGAGCAGGTATGACTCTATCTGGGTTATAGTTGATAGGCTTAGTAAATCAGCTCATTTCTTCCCTGTTAGAACTACATATACAGTAGAGGATTATGTCAGACTTTATATCAGAGAGATAGTACGCCTATACGGTATTCCAGTATCTATCATTTCAGACAGGGGCGCACAGTGTACAAATAATTTCTGGCGATCATTGCAGACAAGTTTAGGGACACAGGTGAATCTGAGTACAACATTTCATCCCCAGATAGACAAACAAGCTGAGCGGACCATTCAGACGTTAGAAGATATGCTTAGAGCTTGTGTGTTAGATTTTGGAGGCAGCTGGAGTGAACATCTACTGTTGATAGAGTTTGCGTACAACAATAGCTATCACTTTGGCATACAAATGGTGCCATATGAAGCTTTCTATGGGCATAAATGCAGGTCTCCTATAGGATGGTTCAAGGTTAGTGAGTCTTAATTGATAGATCCAGACTTAATCCAGGAAGTAGTTGATAAAGTCAAGTGATCAGGGAAAGATTATAAGTAGCGCAGAGTAGACAAAAGTCCTATGCAGATAACAGACATCGAGATTTAGAATTTCAGATTGGCGATTGGGTATTCCTGAAGGTATCACCGATGAAAGGCATTATGAGATTCGGCCAAAAGGGCAAGCTTAGCCCTAGAATCATAGGTCCATAGACGAGTTGGGCGAATAGCCTACGAGTTAGACCTTCGAACAGACCTTCAGAAGGTACATCCAGTATTCCATATATCCATGCTCAGAAAATGTGTCGGAGATCCTTCTAGAGTTGTACCGGTAGATGATGTTCAGATCACAGAGCAGTTTACTTATGAAGAGGTGTCAGTTGCAATTTAATATAGGAAGATTCATCGACTAAGGAAGAAAGACATTCCTTCAGTTAAGGTGCTATAGTGAAACAATAATGTAGAAGAAATGACTTGGGAAGCTGAAAATAATATGAGAGCCAAATATCTACATATCTTCACTACTTCAGGTAAGTAACGGATCATTTCTTAATGCTTCTACATACTTCATTTAACATTCGAGGACGAATGTTCCTAAGGGGGGAGATTATTGCGCCTGTATGTCTAAAGTGATGTATATTATACTAATGACATGCTAAGAATAATTTAAGCAATTTTAAAGTCATAATATGACTATATATGACGTTTATATGTTGAATATAAAGTTTGGGAAAAATCGAATTTAAGCTGCGGAAAAACCGACTAAGAATTTGCCTTGTAACGAAGCTTTTTGAGCAATTAATTCCGTAATATGAGGTCTTTTGGGGATATATCATATACCAAATTGAAGGTCTTGGAGTGTGTTTTCCAAATCTTTTGACCATTTGTTCATAAAACTTCTGGATAAAAAGAAATGAGCGTCAGAAGTAAGGCCAGAAGAAGGGATATAAGCACAAAAGAGGGCTAGAAGTGAAATATTTTTATTATAAAAGAGAAACTCATCTCTTTTCTTGTCATTTCAAGAAAAAACATTAGGGAAACAGGTCCTTCTTTAGGTTTGAAGCCATTTTTATGGTTTTGAAAAAAAAAAGCGTCTATCTTAACTCAAAATTGAAGACGGATTGCATCAAAACGCTATACGTGGTTAAGGTAACGTTATGCTACCTTCAATTTCGTCTATAGCTTGAGTTTTAGAAATACTTCATGGCTAAGAAATGTGCCTAAATGTTGTGTTATAGCACGTTTAAGCTTTGGAAGGTTAGTAATTTAAGGGAAACAAGGTTTAGAAGTAAAAACATCAAAGGAATGTAAGGCTAAACCTTTCTTTCAGCAAGGAATCTATTTTGTAGCTTTTGAAGTTTGTCTTAGTTGTAAACTTGGTGTTTATTGTGGGGAAATTCTATTAAATCAAGGGAACCTTGTATATGCTTAATTTGGTACTAAAAATCATGGTGAAAGAGGTCCAAAACAGCAGCACGAAATGTTTCAAAATCTGGAAAAAATCAGCTGTTAGTAGTTTGACCATAACGCTTTGTAAAAAATTGATATTGATATGATTTAAGATTTTATGGAATCCTAAGACATATAACTACAACTTTCATGAAGATCATAAAGTCTATACCTTTGATTTAGACTCTGAAAATTAGGTTGCAAGACAGGGCAGTGGTGCTATCAAGAGATTCTCTCCGCGGATTTGTTATGCCATCCGGTCATCTCATCTTGTTATCTATTTAATTTGTTTATGTTATCAGTTTAGCAGGGTATCCATTCCCATCTATATTATAGTACTGATTTTTGTTTTCATGAATCGTCCAGTTTTAGGAGAAATTCTACCGAAATTTTTATAGAAATTCAAAGAGTTGGACAAATTCGGAGTTCCAAGTTGTGTCTATGATTCCCACTAGAGATTTTCTATCATTCATTTAAGTTCATATCTATTGTTTCCACATGTGTTATGCCTCATATATGTTTATGCTTATATTGTGATCATATTATGTGTGATTTGGAGTCCCTCAAAGAGGCTGGACATTGGACACACAGTCCGGTCACGTGTGATACTACCCGTCTGGAGGACACAGCCCCTCTGGTTCAGGCGGGAGTTGAAACACCTAGTGTGACCGGGTCTCAACACACTCTGACCAGAGAGACTACTGGCTGGGGGACATAACCCATAACACCCGCCAGGTTTGTTATATACGCATATGTAGCCACAGTATGCACCGCATGACTATACCTGAGGCTAGTTAAGATGCTCAGTTACCTGATTTGGGGGGATACAACCCATAACACCAGACAGGTACCAATTCAGATAGCAGTTCAATTTTAGCTCAGTACCAGTTATCAGTTCTCAGTTATGAGCCACCAGTTCTTAGTGTCATTATCAGCTGACATCTATTAGTTCTAGTTTCTAGTTACCAGATTCCAGTCATATCACAATCAGTTATCATTATAGTTTAGCTCAGCCTTCAGTTTCAAATTTAGCTAGACTTCAGTTTATATTCGGATCATGTTTAGTTCGTGTTTCAGATTTCCAGCTACATTGCTATGCTCCAGCTCATATTTACATATTTATATTCCAGCCTTACATTTTCATTCAACTATGATATATTATATGCTCATGTCTTACATACTTTGTACATATTGTACTCACGTCCTCTCTTGGGTGATGTATTTCATACCGCACAAGTACGGAGAGATCAGACATTGAGCCACGTTAGTTGGCTATCTACCAGCTGTTGGAGTTACTCCGCCTCCTCCCGGAGTTTACTACTTTTGGTATGTTATATAGACATCCAGTGGGTATGACGGGGCCTTGTCCCTTCCTTTTTATATTCAGTTCAGCACTCTTAGAGGCCTATAGATATGTCCATGTGTGGTTAAGTTAGTATGTTATGTATGTCAGCGTGTGATAGGCTTGTCATCTTTCTAGACTTTATGTTTTCAGTAAATATGTATGTAATTTTAACCAAGTTTCCAGCTCATATCTATTATTCATAGATTATTAGTAGGTTTAGCGATAATCGACACTCAGTTTCGATTATCCGTCGCGGCCCTAGGTTGGGTCGTGACAATTTGATTCACTACCAACTATGAACCACTCTTCAGCTCAATCCTCTCGACCCCTAACTCCTTAGCTAGCTTCAAACCTGCCACCATAGCCTCATATTCGGCTTCGTTATTTGTAACTGCGCGAAGCCTAATAGAGTGTCGTACCCTTTCCCCTGTAGGAGCCACTAGCACCAAACCAAGTCTAGAGTATTTAACGTTCGAAGCCCCATCTGTGTAAAGTGTCCAAACCCCAGAAACCATACCCTTAAAAAATAATTCCTCTTTCTGAGCCTCGAGGAGTATGTGGGCACTGAAGTCAACCACAAAGTTGGCTAACACTTGGGATTTAATGGTCGTGCGAGGTTGATAAGTGATATCGTACCTCTCGTAAAATTCAGGTTTATGCAGTATGTTCCTCAATGGGAAGGTGGTGACTACGGCTATGGGATGGCGTTAGATATAAGGTCGGAGATTTCGTGTAGTAATGATTAAGGCAAGTGCCAACTTTTCTAAGTGATGGTACCTGGTCGCAACATCAAGCAATGATTTGCTGACATAGTAGATTGGCTGTTGTTTTCCTTCATCTTCTCAGACTAGTATTGCACTTAGGATACGTAGATCAACAGAGTTTCCCTGTCCTTAGGTTTTGTAAGTAGTAGAGCATTTGAAAAATAATGCTTCAGATCTTTCAATACTTTTCGGCACTCCAGAGTCCATTCAAAACTCGTGTTCTTTCTTAAGACCGAAAAGAACTTATGGCATCGCTCCGAAGTCCTTGAGATGAATCTATTCAAGGCTGCTATCTGACCAGCAAGGCATTGAACTCCCTTCATCCCCATCATTGGGTATCTCCTCTATTCCCTTGAGTTTCTCTATGTTGACCTCGATTCCCTGCTCGGACACTATGAAGCCCAAAAACTTACTAAAGTTAATACTGAAGGCACACTTCTCGGGGTTCAACTTTATATTGTATTGCGGAAGGATGGTGAAGGCATCTCTTATCATGTGTATGCGTGTCTATATACACACCACTTGTGAACTAATAACGACACCTTAATTCATGTATGTAATAGTCGCAAAAAAGGCAAATTAAAGAAGAAAATAGTCTAATTTTCCTGATAATGAACAATCTATAATTAAGAACGTACTTTATGGGATAATTCGCATTTAAATACATATTATTATATTTTATTATTTGACAATGGATCATTAAATCTTAATGTTAAAAATATGAACTAATAAATGTAGTATTTTCTAAACAACCAATTCCAAAAAATTTGACGAACTGGTAGGAGATACTCCCACTATTCCAGTTTACGTGAACATATTTTTTTCTTACCTTTCCAAAATAGAATGATCCCTTTCTAATTTTAGAGATTATTTAACTTTAAATTTGTCATTGTACCCTTAATGAGATGATTTATAGCCACATAAATATCAATGGCTTATTTTTTTACCACAAGTTTAAAATATCTGAATTTCTTTATAACTTTTTGTCAAGTGAAATAGGTTCGCATATATACACACTTCTCGGGGTTCAACTTTATATTGTATTGACGAAGGATGGTAAAGGCATCTCTCAGATTATTCAGATGATCTTCTACTTATATCGATTTCACCAACATATCATCGATGTATACCTCCATCGATTTCCCAATGTACTCTTTACACATGCAGCATACTAACCTTTGATACGTTGCACCCGCATTCTTAAGACCAAACGACATTACTTTGTAACAATACGTCCCCTGGTCAGTGATGAAGGCTGTTTTTCTCGATCCATAGGTTTAATTAGGATTTAGTTGTAGCCCGAGTAAGCATCTAGGAAGGTTAACAACTTGTGTCCAGTCGTGTAGTCTATCAACCTATCAATTTGTGGCAATGGATATGAATTTAGGGGAAGCCTTATTAAAATCTGTGTAATCTACACACATCCGCCACTTTCTATTTTTCTTGGGCATAACCACGACGTTGGCTAAGCAATCAGTATACTTGACCTACTGTATGAAGCCATGGTCAAGCAACTTATCAGTTTCTTCTTCAATCATTTTTTTTCTTGATGCCAACATGTGGACTTTTCTTTTGCTTCACCAGATTGTGGTGAGGACCCACATTCAAATTATGCGTCATTATCTCCGGGTCGATCCCAGCCATGTCGGCATGGGACTAAGCAAAGCAATTAGTGTGGACTTCAAAAATGCCACTATACTTTTTTTGACTCGGGGTCTAAATCCGAGCCAACAAATATCTCTCTCTCTGGTTGATCCATCGTGACCGGCTCTAACTCCTCGATCGTCAAGTCCTCCGTCCTTTGTTTCTTGGGCTCTTGAATGAAAGCAGGGATCTTTTCAAATAATTCCTTTGGAGTTTCTGTTTCAGCTACCGGAACCATTTTCCCCTTAGATCCCATACACTGTGATTGTTATTTAGATGGTTCAGATGGGGTGACTCCCCTCTTCAGAGCAATCGAATAGCATTTTCTCGCCATCCTTTGTTCCCCACGGACGGAACAGACGCCCCATAAAGTTGGAAACTTGATGACTTGATGCAAAGTTGAAGGCACTGCCTCCATTGCATGGATCCACGGCCTCTCAAGAATAACATTGTAAGCCATGTCCTCAGATATGGCTTGGAACATGGTCTCTTTAGTAACTCCTTCCGCGTAGGTGGTGAGAGTGATTTCATCTAGCATTTTCTCCGTGGAGTTATTAAAGCTTGTTAAAATGATTGCCTTCGGGATGACTTGGTCCTTCGACCACATCTGTTTTATGACTCTGTAGAATATGATGTTAATGTCCGAATCATTGATCCGCAGCATAATCACTAAGGCGTCGTAATGGGGAAAGATCATCCCCTCTGAATCCCTATCATCGAACAAGATTTCACCTTTCGAGCCATCTCAGCTCCTCTTTTCATATGTCACAAAGAGTTTTGGCGAATTTCTTGGCCGAATTAAAATTTACTTCATTAACTTCAGACCCTCTGGTGATCACATTGACTATTCCCTTAGTAGATGGGGGTCTTGGAGGGTGTCCTCCACTCCTGTTCTTGGCAAAGGTTTGCTTCCCTTTGTCTGTCAGAAATTCTTGGAACATGCCCTTTTTAAGCAAGTGAGTCACCTTATAACGCAAAGCCTTGCAGTCTTCCGTGAGGTGGCTGTGATCATCATGGAAGTCAAAATAGAGGCTCTTATCCCTCTTCTCGGGGTCAGACCTCATATCCTTCGGGAGCCATACCCCTTGTATGTCATCCCCTTCCGCGTGTTCACCAACTCTGAATCGGAGACGTTGAAGTTGTACTCAGAGATTTAGGGTAGATTTTTCTCCTTTGCTACTAAAGATGGCCCCGTGTTGTCCTTCCGAACTATATTTATAACAACCTTATTTCCCAACCTTTGGCTCACATGCTGCCTCGAGGGGTCATAAGGTTCATATCAGGACCTCGTATTACCTCTCGACACCTCGGTGCAATAGGATAATTCGGGTCAATTCCTGTTCCCAGAGCTTCAGCTCGCGTATCTCCACTCCTCCTCCTCCAACCTAATCTAGGAGCAGGTTCTAGTGTGTACATCGTCCTAAGGAAATCTCATCACTCTTGCAAGTTCTTCTTCAACTCGGCACATGCCTCCGAGTTATTAACGTTCAAATTATCTGTATACGCCATGATAGCCAAATTATCATCCATCTTCAAATTATTTGTTTCGCTTGGAAACGTTCCATATAGTCACAGACTGGCTTCCTATACTTTTATTTTACATGGAAGATATTATCTTTCTGCTTGTAGACATTTTGAGCCCCGGTATGAGCCGTGATGAACAGATCGGCTAGCTCATCAAATGACCCAATGGACTCGGAGTGTAAATGCATGCATATACCAATGCAGTGCTCCCTTCTCAAGTGTCTCCCCAAATTTATTTAGGATCATGGGATCTAACTCCAACTTAGTCAAGTCATTCGCCTTTACTATTGCCACGTATTCGGTGACACTGCAATGTAACGGTTCTTAACACTTAAGAGGGCACATCTCCCACGATCAGATCGTGGGAGACCCTTAATTTTCTCCCCTCATTAATACTAGATCATGGGGCATTTCTAGTTGTGGATTGTCTGAGTTGCCTGACTCGAACACTCCAAGCTTTGTTCTCCTCAGACGGTGTAGCTAAGAATCATATCTCTTATGGCCACATGATGAGACTTTCCGTGACCGACCTTCAGAATCCCACACCTCGATTGACACGTATCTGTACCAAGATTTTATCAATACATGTAATGTCATCTATTGTCCCTATATTCTTAGTAGTCATATAGCTTTTTGTTGATCTCCAAATTTAAATTGCTCAACATATTCCACTAACATAACATGATTATTTTAAGTGTAAGTACCAAAATTCAATAGACTATTAAATTTCTAAAAATTTATCCATATTCTTTACTTTCTTATAATCTCTTATACTATGACTCTGACTCATAAGAGATGGATGATATAAATTTGAGATATGCTTTCAAAAATATGTGTAGTTGTTTCAAATATAATTGTTGTAAAGCATACGTATTTGAAGTTGTTGATTAGACTGATCCTTAAAATCTTTTTTACGCGAGGAATGTTTTCAAGTTTACAAAATAATGTAACCTAACGACTAATCATTTTCATGAATAACAAATTAACAAACTATTATTGCGACTCTTGGCCAGTTTATGGAAGTTGGATTTATCCAGAATGTTGATTATGTGCAATGTCTTTTAGATAATTTCGTACTTTTAATGTTCTGGTGTGTGCACGGTGCACCGGCAAGAAGTTACCAAAACCCACACCTATCATGGTAGGTGTCACAGGGGCGGATTTTGACAATGAAACCTGCCGAGGTTTGCCCCTGCGAGGCAGCCAAGTCACCCTTGGTTCAGCCGATTTCGACACTTAGCCAAATTTTGGTCTTTGGCTTATTTCGTTTGAAAACTTTAAAGGCAGCAAGAATATAAAAGAGACAATCAGATTTAGGGGATAAAATCCCAACCAATGTATTAATATCACAAGTCTAATACAATGGAACGACTTCGACTTCGTCCTAAGCCAAGAACACAAGTCGTTCAATGGCTTTTCTACTTGGAACACACTGTTACAAACCCTCTCGTTTGTTTCTAATGTTTCCCTTTTCGTCTTGCTTCCTGAAAATGACTGAAAATACTTAATAAATACAAAGGGGGGACTGCCCAGGCAGTTTACAAAGTGATGGGGCAAATTCAGCACATGTCTAGGCCATGCAGGTCACGTTTTGGGCCACTATGCCCACGTTTCTGCTTGATTTTAGGCGCCCAGGCCACTTCAGCTCCTGCTCACGTGCACAGCACACTTGCCTGCGCTTGGCCAAGCCTTTGCCCACAGCTGCACGTCTACGTTTGGTCCTGACATCAATTCTGCGCCCACCGGTTGGCTTTGACGCTGCCTACGTGCGTCCAATGCCAATATTCAAGCCTTTGTCAATTGCCTAGCCGTCTTGCCTTAGCTCACATGCCTTAGCTTTGCCTTCATCGTTTGACACCCATGCCGTGTCATGGCGTGTCTTAGATTAGCTCACCCTTTGCCGTAACAATCAGTCACACCCATAAGCCAAACACAAACGCTGCCACCCGCACCGTTTCATGCTCAACGTCTCCCACACATAGGTCAATAGCAAGGCCATCGAGCCAAATCCTTGCCATTGCCGTTTCATGCCGAGTTTCAAAATCAGACGGCTAACAAACCACCCGCACCCTTTGAAACTCGACGTCCTCGTCGAGACATCACTTGATTGTGCCCAAGGGGCTGTTTATATAAGCTGCCCCAAGGTTCTCTTCCGTTCCAGCAACCAGATTGTTAACACCCGTTACTTGAGCTTTTTCAGCCGCCTCCTCAGCCAAAATAGCATTCACCCGCTGTTGCACCGGGCAGTCACGTTTCAAGTGCGGTCCACCACATGTAAAACAGCTACTAAACTTGCCCGTTTTCTCTTTTCCCTTGGAAGATTCTGCATATCTCCCACACTTCGAACCACTTTCGTCTTCGACTTGTTGAGTATTTCTCTTCGTTTCATCCCTGCCTTTGTCTTTCTTGCCACTAACTTTAGACGTTTCAGCAAGGTCATCATTCAAATTGAAATCACCCAACGCATCAGCCGCTGCAATGGCCGTTGAAAGGCTTTGCACATTCTGCCTTCTCAACTCCAATTGCGCCCAATTTTTCAGCCCACTAATGAAGTAATGGAGCTTATCTTCTTCAGCCATGTTGCCAACATTCAGCAACAACGAAGAGAATTCTTTCACATATTCTCTTACCGTTCCACTTTGCTTCAACTTACGCAGCCCGTTCCTAGCAATCCAAGAAGTGTTTGTAGGAAGAAACTGCCCCTTCAATTCTTTCTTTAACTCATCCCACGAATCAATCTTTGCCAAACCAGCATTCTCTACTTCTACAACTCGTGTTCGCCACCAAACTTTAGCATCATCACACAAATACATTGTTGTGATCCTAACCTTTTCGTTACTTGGAACACGGGCAGCTTCGAAGTATTGTTCCATATCCCAAAGGAAATTTTCCAAATCCTTGGCACTACGAGAACCATTATAAGCTTTAGGTTCTGGAATTTTTACCTTGGCACGATCTTCGTTTCTTTGGACAGTCCCACTCAAAGCTCTACGTAACGGCAACACTTCCGAACGTAGATATTCTTTCTCCTTGCGGATCGTTTCAATTTCAGATGCAGCAACGTCCTTGAAGGCTTGGCTTTCTGTCTCAAGACATTCACAATGGGCTTTGAGACGAGACAATTGTGTCAAAACATCAACCAGATCGACACTATCATCCGTTATACCCACCAGCGCCTCAAGTCTAGCCAAACGTTCCCTCATTTCTGCACTTGTTCCACCAGCCATCTCGTTTTTCCTACAACCGTTTCCTTCGTGCTCTGATACCAGTTGTCACAGGGGCGGATTTTGACAATGAAACCTGTCGAGGTTTGCCCCTGCGAGGCAGCCAAGTCACCCTTGGTTCAGCCGACTTCGACACTTAGCCAAATTTCGGTCTTTGGCTTATTTCGTTTGAAAACTTTAAAGGCAGCAAGAATATAAAAGAGACAATCAGATTTACGGGATAAAATCCCAACCAATGTATTAATATCACAAGTCTAATACAATGGAACGACTTCGACTTCGTCCTAAGCCAAGAACACAAGTCGTTCAATGGCTTTTCTACTTGGAACACACTGTTACAAACCCTCTCGTTTGTTTCTAATGTTTCCCTTTTCGTCTTGCTTCCTGAAAATGACTGAAAATACTTAATAAATACAAAGGAGGGACTGCCTAGGCAGTTTACAAAGTGATGGGGCAAATTCAGCACATGTCTAGGCCATGCAGGTCACGTTTTGGGCCACTATGCCCACGTTTCTGCTTGATTTTAGGCGCCCAGGCCACTTCAGCTCCTGCTCACGTGCACAGCACACTTGCCTGCGCTTGGCCAAGCCTTTGCCCACAGCTGCACGTCTACGTTTGGTCCTGACATCAATTCTGCGCCCACCGGTTGGCTTTGACGCTGCCTACGTGCGTCCAATGCCAATATTCAAGCCTTTGTCAATTGCCTAGCCGTCTTGCCTTAGCTTACATGCCTTAGCTTTGCCTTCATCGTTTGACACCCATGCCGTGTCATGGCGTGTCTTAGATTAGCTCACCCTTTGCCGTAACAATCAGTCACACCCATAAGCCAAACACAAACGCTGCCACCCGCACCGTTTCATGCTCAACGTCTCCCACACTTAGGTCAATAGCAAGGCCATCGAGCCAAATCCTTGCCATTGCCGTTTCATGCCGAGTTTCAAAATCAGACGGCTAACAGTAGGAAACTAAAGCCTGGTGGTTTACAGAACAAACTAGGAGGATTCCAATTGAGATTTTGACTTATATGTGATCGATGAATTGATGTATAGCCCACCCATTGATCTTTTGAATAGCATTCTTTTTTAGGCATAAATAATAAAAATTTTAACAAGTCCCCAAATTGTGTTATGTTTGTGTGTACTTTAGGGGTTGCCAAGTAAGCCTTTCCTGTGTGAAAATATGTACGACTGGGACTAGTGCCTCACTTTCAGTGGTATATGTGGTCCTTCAACATTGTGGGGGTGGCCGGTTGGGGCAAAGACTGTAAGAAGAGGAATCACCCATGCCTTTTGGAGTATTAACACTCGAAAGTCTAGAGTTTATATCTACAAAATACTTATACTCCTAGTTTAGACGAATTTCAAGTGTAAACTACTCCCTCCTTTCCACAAGGATGGTATAGTTTAATTTTGATTAGAGTTTAAAAAATATGAGAAGATTTTTGAAATTTATGGTCTAAAATAAATTCTAGATAAATGTGTGACAACAAAGTATCTTATTAAGGATGATATATTTAAAGCTAAATTATTTTTAAATTTAGAATTATGATACTCTTTTTGAAACGAACGAATATAAAATTACATATATCCTTTGTGAAACACAAGGAGTAATAATTAAGATATATATCTCTTCTCTCTTGTCGGTACGCGCAGCTTAATTAAGCATGGTGTGGAAACTGTTAATAGTGTCATGGCCAAACCTTGGATCAACCATGTGGTACTGCCGGCTCGATTGGCCCAGATTTGTGCTGCATATGAGGCCTTGTAAGTTGTAAAAAAGAAAAGTGTTTTCCACCAAAAAATTTCATAACCAAAGTTCTAACCCGACAATTCTAGATAAAGGTGGAAGGATGTTATCCATCCTAGCATATTCTTCCTGATAGGAGTAGCAAACCATATACTGTATTTAGTTCCCATGACTTGATACCATGCATGAAGAACTTTTTATATGTGTGTGTATATATATATATATACACACACACACCCTTTCCAGTTATTTCAGAAAATTGACAGATTATCTTCTGATTTTGAAAACAATCATGAATTTGTCCCCTTTTTGGCTTGTGAGCTAAGTTGTTTTAATAATAATAACACATGAATCTGTTTGTTTCATGTATAAACTTCTTCTAAAATGAGGAACTGAGATTAGGTTCCATGTATTCTATCTGAGGTTGATGCGAGAACTCATTGGTAAATTAAACTTAAACCGGATCTTAAAATGGTCTTGAGAGAAACGTACCATAGTGAAAACGTAGCTGCATCTACGAACTGTTTTCTTACTGAAAATCTACTTACCTTAACTCATTATCTTTTGTGAATGTTTAGTTTCCTTGTTTAAACTTTCCAAACTTTTATTTAGCTAGACATGGTTTAGGAGAAATTAAGTTGATTGTAGGATTTTGTTACAATATTTCACTATTTCAGTTGAATTACTTATAAATTATAAACGATAAAATTGACTTTATTTGGAATTGCAATTATATTTTCGATATAGGTTGTGTAGCTAGAATTATTTATTTATTTAATGATTTACTTTTTGCATCACAGCGATTCTAAATTATGCGAATCATTTCTTCACGTTGTATTAATCCTAGAGTTTTTACTTTTTCACCTCTTGGTAAATACATGCAAATTAAACCAACTACTCCTTTTGTCCCAAAATTAAAATAGTGGAGATCATTGAAGTATGAGAATTAACTTATCTATATTTTGTATGAATGAAGATATCATCTTTATTTAATTTTGTTAGAAAAAAATATATATAATTACATATAGACGTTAGAGGTTATCATGGACATTCTAAAATGGCCTTTTTTTCTTCATTTTTTTTACTTTCGTGGGGGTTGGGGGCAGATGGGGAGTGGGTGGAACAAACCATGCTTACACTAAACTGTCAAGGATAAAATTTTAGTACCATGAAACTTTTCTACGTTATTCAAGAGAACTGGCAGGTCTTCTTGTAAATAATCAATATGAATGAATATTTCAATGTGGCTTGTGATTTAGGTTGTTCGCAACACATTATTATCTCTGTCTATTAACTCATCTATAATCTTCTTTAACGAAGGTATTGAATTTAATTAGGCTCCGTGTTTCCTATCGGAGGTTGACATAGGAACTCCTCGTATAAGCATAGAGTGGATCTGAATATGGTGCAAGAGTAATAACTTATGAAAAGAGTCAACACAGAGCTAACTTTTTATTTTATTATTTGACTGGAATTCTGCTTTAGTCTACCTGAAAATTAACCTTGCTAATGATTAAATGGTGGTCATGTCATTTTGAAAGAGAAACTAATGACGTTCATTCATAATAAAACCGTTCTTTTGCTTTTCTTTTTTCGGTTTATGTCTAATTTCCTTCATTTAAAGTCCAAAAGTTTATTCATATCATTTTTCAGGGGAAAGAAAACTGTTGCACTTGGTGCACCTCTGTAAGACACTAGAGGGGGTAAATAGTATCATTATCCAATTTTTTTAATCTTCTAAAACTTGCTCTTAACTTTGATCACCTAACTCACAAAGAACCATGTTCCTTGTAAGTTTCACCTATCTCTGAAACTTAACACAATGCGAAAACGTAAAGAACTTAGAGATATTTATGTGGAAAAATCTTTGCTCAAGGGATCAAAAACCACGACCCAAACTCTTGGGATTTCAACCTTCCACTAAAGGAAAACTGAGGAAGTTTTAGATTACAACGTAATGCAATCAAGGAACTAGAACTCCTAGTACCTAGAACCTTCCAAGCCACACGTTAGCTTGTCAGGTTGAACCTATCACACCAAAGAGTAACCTCTACTATATGCTTCTTAACAAGCTGATAGATTACAACTCGATAGCCTATAACAAAAGAACTAAGACAACAGACTAAACTATGAAACTGCTCTTCCTCTATGTTCTGTTGTCTCGCCTTAGTTCTTGCACACAATTGCTCTCACGATTAATATGCTCTCTATTTGCTCTTGTTGAGATTTCTTGAGTGTGTAAAGAATTCTGGCCAAATTAACTTGTATTTATAGAGTATAACATAGTCGATTCCAATCAAGCTTAGAACTCCTTTTACAATTTGGATTCTGTTTCAAATAAGGTTTACCCATATTGCCTTATTTGAAACTCCAAGTTAATTTGCCTAAGTCTTCAATCCTTTTCCATCTAGGAACCACGTCCTATTTCAGCACTGCCTCACGCTTCTTCTTTTTCTCGATAGGATTGAAACTTTGACTCCAGCTGTTTTCGTTTTCCTTCTTCAACTCTAACTCGAACAACCCATTGAACAACCCAGTCTTCTGACTCAACTGTGAACCTTTTCGTAGTCCACTCAACACCAGGCCTTTTGTCATCTTCAAAACTATCCTTCAACAAATTCCTCCTTTTTAATGATGACAAACAATGTTGTCTCACCGAGGGTATCAAGAACCTATATAACATCAAACACTAACCACGAACCAGGGTAATAATAGTTAGGCAAAAAAATAGGTCACAAAACATACAATAAACTAAACAACATCTAACTTCCCCCTTTTGGCATCATCGAAAAGTTTCACAGTTGTATGAACCTGCTTAAATTAAATTAAGTCTAGTTAACTCTAGTGCCATAGGCAGCTAGCCAACCTTTTCACGTCTCGAGCCTGTTTCAGACAATAAATACTAGCAAATAGCAAGGATATTAATTAATATAAGCGCCAAACTGGCTTAAACATCCAAAACATCATCCACATATTACAAACCAACCATAATAATTATCTTAAAAACAGGCCATAAGAAGAACCAACAAAAGGACTAAGAAAGGAACTGGTTCAGAATTGGGGAATGTTAGGGATATTAAAGTGAGCAAGCATCAAGGCAAGGCGACACGAGTTTCCTTCACGTTCACGCTCCAGCTCAGCATCCAGCCTGGTATTCTCTACATTCAGCCAAGCCAGCTCATCATTTTGTCTCTCAAGCTACCTCCTGAACCCCTCAATCCTCCTGTCCATCCTAGCAATACGTTTTTCCTCAGCATCCTCCTCCATATGCTCTGGTTCATCAGCAGGTTCACCATTCAACACATAATCACAGGATTTCAGAATGTTCCTCCCAAACACATCATTGTGATCTGACTCAGTCCACTTTCTAACAGGCACCCCAAAGAAATCAAACACCTTGCTCAGCAGAAACCCATAACTAAGGTATGTTTTCCTAACCCCATATCAGCTACTCTACCAATGTGCTTGATCATCAATTCAGGCAGATTTATACGAACCTCACGATCTAGTAGGTCCATATAGGTCAGATCTAGAAAGTTGGCCCCATTGCGCCTTTCTGACCTCTGCAACAGGTTCTTCAGCACAAATTCAAATAGCAACTGGTAGAAGGGTTGCATTGCCTTCATCTTCACTTGAGTTGCCCTTGCTAGCCTAGGTCTCCCTGCAAACTTTTGGGTCACCTCCAAAGCAGAAACACCATCTCCTCTTGCCGGCCACGAGTTTCTCATATACTCACTATAGCCTTGAGAAGGAACACCTAAAATCTCACCAAGCTCAATGATGTCGAACTGGATCAACAACCCTTTCACTATGGTTGTCACAATTCCCTCACTCACTGTGCAGTTTGAGTAAAACTCTCGAACTTCCTGCTCTCTCAGCTGTCTAGTTCTATCACGAAACAGGTTCAACCAACCCTGAGCACTCAGCTTAGCACCAAGCTGTGTCATACCCTCTAATTCCAGGTCAGTGAGAATTTTACCTTTCACCAGTGGCAAACTCCTAAAGTAAGCCACTCTCCTCTTCTTTTCATCCTTATCATCGCCAATCACCAACTTAATTTTGGAACCTCTCCTACGAACCTCAGGTTCCTCCACAACCTTCTCATGCTGCTCTCTAATAGAACTTCGAGTAGCAGGCCTTCTAGCATGACTCACAGTTCTTCAGCATCACCAGAACTTCCGACTTTGAAACTACCCACATGTTCACCTCCCTTTACCAACCTCCGTTTCTTCACAACTTTGCCCTGATCCTCTATCATAGGCCTTTTATACAACCTCCTATGTTCCTCCATAACTACAACATCAGTTTCATTGGAGGAACCTTCACTAGCTAGAGGAGTTGGATTTGCCTTAAGAAACACAGCGTCCAAAGGTTCAGTGTAACCTACTCCTTCAACATTCTCTACCACATAGTCATCTATTTCTCTCAGATCTGCGTCATCACCTGCCACAGAACCAGAGAACGAACCAGGTCCTTTTTCGGGTTTCTTGGAAGGTTCAGCAGATTTCTCCTCTTCATTACCACCACTAGGTCTTTCCAGCACAGGAACTATCACAGGAACAGGTTCCTTGACAGCTTCCTCAGTCAACTACTCAACTAAACCACCCTCTGTATTGTCAGACTTTTCTTTTTCAAGAATTTCAATTACCTCCCTCTCTTTCTCACTAACTTCAGCCACTACTTCCTTTCCTAAATCTACAAGCTCAGAATTCAAACTATTCTCTACGATAACAGTAGCAACAGGGGAAATATGGTTTACCTTTTCAGTTTCTTGAACACTTTCTTGAACCGTTTCAACCCTTTCTCCTACAACAGCCATCGAATCACTCTCCCCCTTGCTAGTAGACTTCTCTGACAATTTCTTCTGCCTTAGTTTAGCGAACTTTTTCGCCATTGCCACGGAGCGACTCTATGCCAGTTGCTTAGCCTTTTGATTTAGTTTGGAGATTTTGAGTTTAGGAGAGGAAGGGTTTGAGTCGATTTTAGAACCAGTAGATATGATGACAGACTTTTAGGATTTTAGAGAGAAAATGAGAGAATTTTTTCTAGAGAGAATTTTGGTTCTTTACAATGATAGAAACAATGTATCTCTCTCTCTCTCTCGATATCTGATAACTTAATAGAATAGAGAAGGTTTTAGGTCGTATCGGGAAGGGGAACGGGTGACGTGATATGAAATGTTGTGTAAATCATTATGACGCATGGGAGCTGACGCCACCGAATTTAAAGAATTTGAATTTTAAATAATCACACAAAATCCAGCGCCAAGTAAGGTTAATTAGTAACAAATTGGCCACATAAGACAAATATTACAATCAGTAAGTAATATAGAATGTGTACCTGAATGTCTATGCAACCGATTCTTCAACTTTATCCTTTACTCAAAAAAATTTACCAACATCTAAGTCATGAAAATAGGTTCCAAACAGGTTAGCAAGCAAAATAATTAAGTTTCAAAAATATAATCAACTAAACAAAGTTAAGCTAGGTAAAACAAAGAAACTCCTCTAGCCAATCATGGGAAGAACCAGGTGCTGCCTCATTCAGTGTATCTTGGTCATCCCTAACTCAAGCCTGTTCTTCGCAAATTATACACTGTTCAATGCTTTAGTGAAGATATCAGCAATTTGATCCTCAGTCCTGCAAAAATTCATAGTAATTAGGCCTTTTTCAACATTGTCCCTTAAAAAGTGATGCCTAATATCAATATGCTTTATTCTCTTTTGCTGGACCGAGTTCTTGGCAATATTGACTGCACTGGGTATTGTCACAAAAGATTGGAACTGGTCCACACTAAATTCCAAAGTCCTCCAGCTGCTGCTTGATCCATAATAGCTGTGAATAATACAAAGCAGCTGCTGCATATTCAGCCTCAGCTGTAGATAATGCCACTGAATTCTGCTTCTTAGTAGCCCATGAAACTAGACAAGGGCCTAGGAAGTATGCCATCCCAGATGTACTTTTCCTATCAACCAAGTGACCAGTGTAGTCTGCATCAGCATAACCAATCAGATCAAAGCTTCCACCTTTTGGATACCATAAGCACATATCTTGAGTTCCTTTCAAATATCTTAAGATTCTCTTGACTGCTGATAAGTGTGACTCCTTTGGTTTTGACTGGAACCTTGCGCACAACCCCACACTATAAATAATATCTGGACGACTTGCAGTTAAATACAGTAAAGAACCAATCATTCCTCTGTACTTAGTTTCATCCAGATATATCTTCGTTCCAGGAGCAATGGGTGTGTTCATATTCTTAGCAGTCTTCATATCATACTTCCTTAAAAGCTCCTAGATGTACTTCTGTTGATGGATCATGGTGCCTTCCTGAGTTTGCTTGATTTGTAAACCTAAGAAGAAATTTGGCTCACCCATCATACTCATCTCAAACTCACTTCCCATCAAGTCGGCAAACTCCTTACAAAGGTTCTCATTAGTTACTCCAAAGATGATATCGTCTACATACACTTGAATAATTAACAGGTCCTTGGCTTTCTTTCTTAGAAACAAGGTGTTGTCTATTTTTCCTCTTGTAAATCCATTCTTCAATAAGAACCATGACAACCTTTCATACCATGCCCTATGAGCCTGTTTCAACCCATATAAAGCCTTGTCAAGTTTGTAGACATGATCAAGAAACTCTGAACTTTCAAAACCAGGTGGTTAAACCACATACACCTCTTCATTCAGATAACCATTAAGGAATACAATCTTCACATCCATCTGATACAGCTTGAATTCCATGTAAGCTGCAAAAGCAATCAACATCCTAATAGCTTCCATTCTCGCAACAGGTTCAAAGGTTTCATCATAATCGATTTCTTCTTCTTAACTATAGCCTTGAACCAATAGTCTTGCCTTTTTCCTTGTCACTATGCCGTGTTCATCCAGCTTATTTCTAAAAACCCATTTAGTACCAATGATGGACCTGTCCGTTGGTCGGAAGACCAGGATCCATACCTTACTACGCTCAAACTGATGAAGTTCCTCTTGCATAGCAATCACCCAATCTGGATCCTCAAGTGCTTCTCGTACATTCTTAGGTTCTATTGAGGACAGAAACGCAAAGAATGCACAAAAGTTCTTTTTAACAATCCCAGTATTCAGATCAGAGATGAGGTTCTCCAGTGGATGAGAACTTTGATGCTTCCATAGTTTAGGCTGAATCTGCTAAGTAGTGTTTCTAGAAGGAGCTGGTTCATCTGGATTATCTTCATCTTGATCTTCAGTTCCCCCTATCTGATTGCCTTCAAGTTTCCCCTGAGTCTGATCCTTATCAGCATGATCATCTCTATTCACATTCAGGTTCTCAAGGTCTTCCGCAGGTTCATCTCTAGCAAGACCAATCTCCTGATCATCGTCTTCTTGTCTATTTGCAACAACTTCATATTCATCAAATACCACATGCACACTTTCTTCCATAGTCATAGTCCTCTTGTTGAACACTTTATAAGCTTTACTTTGTGAAGAATATCCCAAGAAGATGGCATCAACACTTCTAGCATCAAACTTCCCTAGAGGTTCTTTCCCATTGTTATGCACGAAACACTTGCACCCAAAATCTCTGAGATATGCAATATTTGATTTCCTGCCTCTAATCAGCTCATAGGAAGTTTTCTCCAACAAAGGACGGATAGAAAAACGATTCAGTAAATAGCAAGCGGTGTTAACTGCTTCAGCCCAGAAACTCTTCGTCAGACCGCTTGACAACAACATAGTTCTAGCCATATCCTCTAAGGACATGTTCTTCCTTTCAACTACACCATTCTGCTGAGGGGTTCTTGGTGCAGAGAAATTGTGGTCCACACCATGTCTGTTACAACTCTGCAAACTAGCATTCTCAAACACACTTCCATGGTCGGACCTTATACTTATCAGCTGAAACCCTAGTTTCTTCTGAATAACTCTAACCCAGTCCTCGAACATATCATATGCTTCATTTTTGGATCTGAGGAACAGGGTCCATATCTATCTGGAGTAGTCATCAACAATCACCATCACAAACCTCTTGCCTCTTCTACTCCTCACCCTCATTGGTCCACACAAGTCCATGTGAACCAGCTCAAGTGGTTTAGAAGTACTAACCACTTTCTTTGACATGAATGGAGATCTTACATGTTTCCTCCTCACACAAGCATCACAGATCTTTATGTCATCGAACCTCTTGCTTGGCATTCCATGAACCAGGTCCTTTGACACCAACTTATTTAACTGAGTCAGACTTGCGTGTCTTAATCTCTTGTGCCACAACTGACTATCATTCTCTAGCACATTCGGACAAGTCAAATTATTCTCAGGAAGAGAACCTAATGTAGCCTTGTACACATTATTTGCGCGTTTCACTTCCATTATCATTTCACCAGTCTGCAGGTTCTTTACAGCGCAACCTACATATGTGAAACTCACTAGATTTCCTCTATCACATAGTTGGGAGATACTTAGAAGATTTGTGCCTGAACTCATCCACACAGAGTACATTGTCAATAGTTCCAATTCCAACAATTTCACCGCTCTTGCCTCCTCCAAAGCCACACTACCCCCTTGAAACGCTACGAGTGAGAGAAAGTTTCTTCTATCTCCGGTCATGTATCTGGAACACCCACTATCAAGAATCCAGCTTGGGTTGTTCCTTCTCACTCCAGCCTATAAAAGAAGATCAAGCATTAGTAACAGGAACTCAGACTAGCTTGGGTCCCTTTTTGTTATAGAATGGATGAATCAGATCCTTTTTAGCCCAATAAGGTAAAACTGACTTCTTATTCTTTTGCACTGCTCTTTTTGCAACACTGGATTCATTCTTAATATGACCAATTTTTCCACACAAGAAGCAGAGTTTGTTGCAAGGAAGTCCTACATATTTACTATTAGGATTCCAAGCAGGTAAAGGTTTTCTATGTCCTAAACCAGTTTTACCTCTATTATGATTTTCATGCAACCAATTCAAAGCTTCAGAAGACTTGTTCCACTTAGTGAGTCTGGTGAGCTCATAGTTAGCTTTCTCAACCTTTTCTTGAAGAACCCGGTTCTTCTCAGTTTCCTGATAGAGAACCTGGTTTTTCTTTTTAAACTCAGCTTCAAGGTTGATTTGAGTCTCACTAGCTACTTGCTTACCAGACACTTCTTTCAATTTTTGATTTTCAAGTTCGAGTGCGGAAACTTTCTTTTGCTCACTAAGCACCTGTTCCTTTAATTGACGACTTTCAAATTCAAGGGCTGAGACTTTCTGATTCATTTCAAAAACTTGAGTTTCACTAGCAATTAATTCCTTTTTAAGATCCGTTTTAGATTTTTCCAAGTTTTTATTTTTCGTTGAGTAATCAGACACAACTGAAATTAGTTGGTCCTTCTCAGAAAGCACCATTTCCTTCTCAGCCCTCAAGTTTTCAATGCCTTCAATTAAAGTCAGAGCAAGCAAATTTAATTCCCTAGGGGAGCATGTATGAAGTCTAGTTTTCAGTTCATCGAGACTTACCTCAGGTGGATCATCAGTGGGAGATTCATCATCAAGAGCCATCAGTGCCAAAGGAGAATCGTCTTCAGGTTCCTCTTCTTCTTCGTCACTTTCGCTTTCAGATGGTCCCCACGTAGCATAGAAAGCTTCTTTATTCTTTCTCCTTAAGGCTCTGAAGTTGGGTGGACGTTTAGTCTTCTTAGTTTCATTCTCCTTTGTAGCCCCGGACTTTTTCCACTCAATTTCCCACAAGGGAAAATCCTTTATGGCATGATCCTTCTTGCTACACTTAAAACACCCTGAGTAGTCTGGACAATCAACTATGTTGTTCTTGGTAGGAGTAGCTCTGGTTCTTCTTTTCTCAAGACTTAAGGACCTTCTTACAGCATTTACCAAAGTCATCTCATGTTCAGAAACTTCATACTTAGAACCTCCAGCTGCCTCCAGAGCTAGGTTCTTCTCCTTCTTGGGTTCCACCTTGATTCTTAACTCTTTCATCAGCTCGTGAGTTTTCAGACTACCAACGAGTTCATCCAATTCAATCTTATCAAGTTCTTTTGACTCAATGATAGCTGTAACTTTTGATTCCCACGAATCAGTTAGAATCCTGATAATCTTTTCCACCAAGTCTTCATTGGTCAGAACCATACCCAGGGACTTCATCTCATTGGTTATGATTGTGAACCTAGTCATCATATCTTGGATGGATTCAGATTCTCCCATAGCAAATAACTCGAACTTTCTCTTCAGCATCTGGATCCTTAACTTCTTCACTCGAGAGGTTCTTTCATGAGCAATTTGTAGCGCATCCCAAATTTATTTGGCAGTCTTGTATGAAGAAACTCTATTGTATTCATCAGGATCGAGTCTACATATAATGAGCCTCTTTGCTTTTGCATTCTTCTCAACCATCTTAAAATCAACATCAATATATTCAGATATCTCCTTAGGAACAGTTTGTTGATTAGGTGGTTGACCAACAGTTTTGCTGGGAATAAGAGGTCCATCCTTAGTAATGATCCACAGCTGAAAGTCTTCAGCCTGAATGAAGTCTTCCATTCTACCTTTCCACCATCCATAGTACTGGTCGTTGAATTGAGGAGGCATGTTGATAGACTGTCCTTCGGTTATGATCGGTGGTGCACTCATTATTCAGATCCTTCTCAAGATGTTAATCTTTATGTGAGAGAACATGCTCTGATACCACTTGTTGCACTTGGTGCACCTCTGTAAGACACTAGAAAGGGGGTGAATAGTGTCCTTACCCGATTTTTTTAATCTTCTAAAACTTGCTCTTAACTTTGATCACCTAAAAAATAAAGAACCAGGTTCCTTGTAAGTTTCACGTATCTCTGAAACTTAACACAATGCGGAAACGTAAAGAACACAGAGATTTTTACGTGGAAAAATCCTTGCTCAAGGGATCAAAAATCACGACCCAAACTCTTGGGATTTCAACCTTCCACTAAAGGAAAACCGAGCAAGTTTTAGTTTACAACGTAATGCAATCAAGGAATTAGACCTCCTAGTACCTAGAACCTTCCAAGCCACTTAGTTTGTCAGGGTGAACCTATCACACCAAAGAGTAACCTCTATTATATGCTTCTTAACAAGCTGATAGATTACAACTCGATAACCTATAACAAAAGAACTAAGATAACAAACTAAACTATGAAACTGCTCCTCCGCCAGATTTTGCTATCTCGCCTTTGTTCTTGCACACAATTGCTCTCACGATTAATATGCTCTCTATTTGCTCTTGTTGAGATTTCTTGAGTGCGTAAAGAATTCTGGCCAAATTAACTTGTATTTATAGAGTTTAACATAGCCGATTCCAATCAAGCTTAGAACTCCTTTTACAATTTGGATTCTGTTTCAAATAAAGGTTTACCCATATTACCTTATTTGAAACTCCAAGTTAATTTGCCTAAGTCTTCAATCCTTTTCCATCTAGGAACCACGTCCTATTTCAGCACCGCCTCACGCTTCTTCTTTTTCCCGATAGGATTGAAACTTTGACTCCAGTTGTTCTCGTTTTCCTTCTTCAACTCTAACTCGAATAACCCATCGAACAGCCCAGTCTTATTACTCAACTGTGAACCTTTTCATAGTCTACTCAGCACCAGGTCTTTTGTCATCTTCAAAACTATCTTTCAACAAAAACAATGCTAAAATTATTCTTCTTCTCTATACGGGAAAGGGATGTTATTTATTTTACGAATGAGGTTGGGGTGTCTATTTCCAAGAACACTGCAATCATCAAGACAGCGCGCAGTTCATTTAAGAAGTTGAAATTAATTCAACCATTTCAAAGAAGTCTTCAACATTGCTAGGGAATTTTGAAAGAGAGACAAGTTAGATGAGGCATCAATTCGCTGTCTGCTTGGGGAATTTTGAACCAACCAAACGCATCCCCTAAAACCCTATCTTACCCAAAAATAAGTAATACTAAGAACAATTCTAATAGCATGAAAATCTATGTATAATTTTCCTGCTCACGGATACTGTGTAATTTTATTAACTTTTTTCACCATCAGACTATAATATGATCTGTTATACTGCCTCCGGTCCAAAATATATGTTCATTTTAAGTGTGACATACCCTTCAAAATACATTAATTGAATGCGTCATATACTACTTTCCCTTACATCTTTCCTTAAACTTCTTTAGTTCTTCTTAATTGAAATAAATATTACTCCTATTTGGGATTTGAGTTATGGCAAGGGTAAGTTGAAAAAGTGCATTACTTCTTTCTTATTTTTATGACCAATGGATAATTATTTTAGACTATTTTAAAAAATCTAAAAATGGACAATTATTTTGGACTCTCACGAACGCTACAATATTGCATGCAAGAGTGCATGGTTTAGCTATTGGTGAAGTTAATTAAAATGAAGACCATGAAAGACTATTCTAATAAATAAAACAAGTTAATTGATTCCTTTAGTACCATCTATGTTTTGTTAGGCATTATAGTACATGTCGTAGTGCCTAGTGGTTACAATATGGTAGATTTATCACATTCTCCTTTTCTTCTCTTCGTAGCTGAGTATCAGTAACTACCACTACTACTTATTAATCCAATAATTGATAAATTGAATGCTAATATATGTTGTTACTACAAGCTTAAATATATTTATGTCATTATCAACAAAAAGAACAAAAAGAAAGTAACAATACTCTGTCGCTAATCAAATAAATGTGAGGTACTAATCAACTTTACCAATATGAGCTATATACGCAGCTTACCAATCCTCACTAGTTCATTGTCGACTCCCGTTAAAAGTAGTACATTTTATTGTACTCAACGTGACTTTATTTGCAAACAAAAACAGCTATAGAATTCTTGCTTAAAGGATGAGCGATTTTGATCTTTTCCATTTTTTGTCAATTATAAGAAATTAAGAACCCTAACAAAAGAAAGATGAAAATATACAAGAATTTAAAGTGATTATGTAGAGATCCACAAGGCAAGTAAAATAAACAAATTAAAACAAGTGTTATATCCAAATTATTAGTAGTATATGTGTTATTTAGTAGTGGAGGAATCAATACGATAAACGTGATAGAAAGAAAGGTTACGCTTTTCCATTATTCTGCAGTTAAGTACATTATTCGTCATTATTGCTATTCTGGAAATCCAATAGGTTAAGATTAAGATATACGAAATCTAAACAGTTTTCGGGTCAAGTTTTCCTGATTTATTATATAGGGTGAATTACACAAATATACAACCCTAATATCAAATTTACAAAAAATACCAATACTATACCATTTTACAAAATATACCAATACTTTTTTTACAAATCATATACAACTTCCATTAAAACCATACAAATGAAGGTTTTAACCCTCCCACACCCACTGCTCCCAGTCACAGCGTTGCCGCCGGTGGCCAGTCGCCGGTAGTGCTGTCAAAATGGGTCGGCCCGACCCAGCCCACGTGGGCTTCGCAATTTGCCGGGTCAGGCCGGGCCGACCCACAATTCACACGGGCCATTAAATTATTAGCCCAGCCCAGCCCTAAGTGGGTTGCAGTCCGGGCCGGGCCGGGCCAGCCCACCATTATTTAATATTAATTATTTATTTCTTAATAATGTTAGTTTGATTTTTGAATTTTTAATCACAGTATATACTAGAAGTAAACCAAATATTACCATGATATCCAACTGAACAATTCTTCTAAAGGAGATAATATAAACAAGCAAAAATATAGTACAAACTTTGGTGTCAAAAAGTATCTAATGTGAACTTAAAATTTATTTCAATTGTCATTAGTTAAAAGAGAATCTTAATTTCATAAAATTCCTCGAGCAATTTCAGATATCATTAACTGTTGTTAACACAAGATAATCAGAAAAAAATTACAAACTTTTGATAAGTCACCACAAATATTTGGTAAATTGTTATTCTTCAAGAACCCGCATTCCAAATAACATTAAAACGAAAACATAAAAAGGATACCAATAATATAATATTTGTCAAAATATAAGTACTGAAAAATTGCAACAAAATATTCAAAACTGGAAGCTCTGTTTTCATTATTTTTAGACTAGTTCTTATTTTATTATTTAAATTATTTAATTTAACTAAGCCCACGGGCCGGCCCAGCCCGGCCTCGCCCAAGCCTCACGGGGCGTGGGCTTGCATGGGCCGAGCTAAAAAGCCTCAGTGTTTCGTGGGCCAAAAAAATCTTAGCCCAACCCTATTAAATTACGGGCCAAGCCTATATTGACGGCTCTAGTCGCCGGCCGCCGACGGTAGGTAGACGGATTTTTTTTTTTTATAAAAAAATATGAAAAAATATATAAAAGGTATAAAACATACAAATTACACATTCATACAAGATATACACTTATACAAAATAGAATATACAAAATATACACTTCAATACACCCCAAACATACAAAGACATAAAAATAAATTTGTGGATATACAAAAAACTTATTCACATACATATGAAACACACATACACATAAATACCAATATCTACAGAAATATACAAAATACAAAACTACAATTTTGCCAAACATACACTTGAAAATATAAAAATACACAAATATACAACAATATACAAAGATATTCAAAAAATATTTAAATGTATTGATGCACCAAAAACATACACATACACATAATACAACAACGTGCACACATATACACCAACATAAACATACAAAATATGGGTGATAGATATTTATATACAAAAAATACAAAGATATACGAATTATAATACAAAAATATACATAATACACACATACAAAAAGAAAAGGGGAAAACAAAAATAGATCTGAAAAATCCCATCGAATAACTCACCGAAAAACTTGAATCGGAGCAACATCCGCTGCAATGCAGCAGCACCAGCGCCGCCGCGAGGGGCGGCGGCTGCAGCTCGGGAGATAAGCGAGGAGAAACGGCGGGGGGTGACGGGCTTGCTGGATCTGGAGGGAGGGGAAGGACAGCGGCGGGGGTGGGTGGTGGATGGGTGGAGGAGGGTAGAGAAGGAGAGAGAGGGAGAAATTAGGGTTTTGTAGTAGAGAGAGAAGAAGGAATGAAAATGGTATGTTTTGTAAAAATGTAGCAAGTATTGTTATATAGGATAAATATTTAAAAGTATTGGTATATTATGTAATTAAGCTATTAGGGTAGTTATATGGTGTAAATTTTCTTATACATAGTACCTTATATATTTTCTATCTTAAAAGATATGCTAGTATAAATCAGGGGTGAATCTAAAATTTAAATATTATGAGTTCAAGTACTAAATTGTTATACTATATGCACCTCCTAGAGACACTAGAAGGGGGGGCTGAATAGTGTCTACCGTTTTTCGTTACAAGAACCTTGTTCTTCTACCGTAGAACAGAGTTCTGCTGTTATCTTTTATACTGCCTTCTACTCTGATTCTCACCACATTACACACGCCAAAGACACAAGAATTTTACGTGGAAAACTCCTTGCTCAAGGGAGAAAAACAACGACCCACACTCTGGGATTTTAGAACTGAATCCACTAACACAAGAGCAATGTTTCTGATTACAAACTCTGTAACCAAGGGGCTACACTCTAGACCCTAATCACTATTCAAAGCTACACTCTAGCTTTTCTAGTAATTTCACAAGAATTCACCTAATACATATGCTTCTATGATAAGCAAATAGGTAAAACAATGAAAGCTCAACACGATGACAACTTACAACTCGATGAACCTAGACAGAAAATCTAGACTCAATACACTGCAAGCACTCAGTCGTCTTCTCCAGTTTACTCACGTAGAAAGATCTCAGATCTCCTTTGTATGCTCTTAACTCTCTGTTTGTGAATAACTGATTTTCGGCTGTCTCTACTACTTGTATTTATATAGGTCTTGAATCCCTAGTTGAGTTCTACAAGGAATTCTCCTAATTATGGCAATTCAGGATTCGTAGTAACTCTTTTCCTTGTTGAAGTCCAAGTCCTTTTTCATACTTCGAAGATACAGCCTGGGCACCGCCTCTTTTAGTCTGACTAGGATGCATATACAATCACGCGCCACTACTCCTAGTTCCACAGGGATTTGCAATCCGTAATCTTTTCGATCAAGCGTGCCCTTCCACTCAAGAACTAGGTTCTTTGTGGAAACCTCTGAGTCTTTCCCGTTGTCATACTTCAAAACCAGCTCTCAACAAATTCCCCCTTTTTGATGATGACAAACAAATGTTGCCCAAGAACCTGAGTAGACATAAACCAAAAACAAAAACAAAAGTAACAGAACAATTAAAACAGATGAGTTAGGTCACAAACACCCCCAATATTTCCTTCTTCCCCCTTTTGGCATCATCGAAAGATTCAACGACCTGCAGGAACCTGTCAATGTAATCCAGTCTAAAGCACAAGGCAACACGTTAGTAGTAAGAGCACAGACATACAGGAATAAGGGCCCAATCA